>JAOANR010000004.1:60035656-60359727 GCA_030278955.1 Hygrophila difformis
CTAGAGGCTTAATCAATGAAATACTCCCAGCGGATTCAGTTGATTCTAGCACAAAACTTCTTTTTGTGAATGCAGTGTATTTCAAAGGGGCTTGGAACCAAAAGTTTGATGCATCTGAAACAAAAGACCATGAGTTTTTCTTACTAGATCAAACTCGTAAAACTTCGGTTAATGTTCCCTTCATGACTAGCAAGAAGGAGCAATACATCAGTGCTTTTGATGGCTTCAAAGTGTTGGGGCTTCCATATGCGCAAGGCCAAGACAAGCGCAAATTCTCCATGTATTTCTTTCTTCCTGATGCCAAAGAGGGATTGGATGCCGTAAAGGGATTGGCTGCCTTAACTCAGAAAATGGCTTCCGAGTCAGGATTCATTGACCGCCATCTCCCATCCCGACAAGTGAAAGTTGGCAATTTCCTTGTCCCAAAGTTTAAAATATCGTATGGCTTTGAGGTGCTCAAGAAAATGGCGGAAATGAGAGGACCACTACATTTGGTTGGGTTTCTGAAAGAGATGGTGGATACCTCCACTCTTGGCGATGTTCTGTACGTCTACAAGTTGTTCCACAAGGCATTCATTGAAGTGAATGAAGAAGGCACCGAAGCTGCAGCTGATACGGATGCTGTTATTAACCTGCGGAGTTTGGAGATGGAGGATAAGCTGGACTTTGTCGCTGACCATCCCTTTCTGTTTGTGCTGCGAGAAGACACGACTGGAGTGGTGCTTTTTGTGGGACAAGTTCTTAATCCCCTTGCGAGTTAGTTTTGTCTTGTTTCTTTGGTGTCCTGAAATGCAATGTTGTAATAGAACCCGTGCTCTGTTGTGTATGTTGTACCTTTTGAAGGTATGAGCTGTGATTGTGAATAAGTGTTGATGGACACTGACTATGGTGACGAGTATTTGCAGATATTTAAAATATTCTCTTTGGTTGTACTCCACATCCCATTAAAAGTGGTCACTTTCTCTTCTGCACAAAATCCAATGCAGTTGTTGAATGCTTTATATCTCAAAATCGGTATAAGTAAAATTATATAAAATGTATAATTTCAAACTATACGATTAGACGATTCTAACAAGACCACACTTGACTATTTTTCTCTTCTTATTTCAATACAATAAAATTAAGTCAAAATTAAACAATGAACAGTATCAAAAGTCAAATGTAGTCACTTTTAACGGGACGGAGGGAGTACCTTTTTTTTTCCCCTCATGATTCATGGACACTTTTTGTGCTTATTGTTTTCATGGGCATCACTTGAAATTGGTTTCACAACGGTTCTCTAATTCCTGTTAGAGAATTGTCAGGTGTAAACCTAAAATGAAATTTTAAATTGGGGCAAGTACGCTGGAAGCTAGCTCATTTGAGTTAATGGGCCCAATAAATAAACCCGTTTACCCGAAATCAATCGGGTTGGGAGTTCGAATTCCCGGATTGATATTTTTTTTAAAAAAAAATTATCAGATGGATCCATTGAGTGGTTGGATTTCCAAGAAAATGCTTTTTCAATAATGGAATTAATTTATTTTTTTCTGAAGACTAGAGGTTATACTATCAAGACAATAATAAACTTCTAAATCTTCCTGTTCTATTGTTTCTCTAAACTGGAATCTGGCCATTTGGAAGTTAATTCCTCTTCTTATATCCATTTCAACAATTTTATTGATCACCATTTTAACTTCTAGTTAACAATGCTGGGACGATAAATAAGAACAATAGAATATGGGAGGTTCCAGAAGAAGAATTTGACAACGTTATTGACACTAATGTCAAGGGGCCAACCAATGTCCCCCCGCCACTTCATTCCACTTATGATTGAGAAAAAGACAGGGATAATCATCAATGTGTCATCTGGATGGGGAAGGTCTGGTGCTGCCTGCACAGGTACAATATAAGAATCAGCTACACCTTTCTTCTATGATTCATTTATTGAACTTGGTTATTGTTTTTCATTTTCAGTTTTGTTGCATAGCCTGTGGCCATGTATCTGTCCGATGAGACTATTTTATTGTTTAAGTTCCAATTGTTGCTTGACATGAGGTTATTTAGATTTTTCATGTATAAGAACCTATCAACGAAACCTCGGGGTAAGAAGGATATTTTAGAAAAATCTTGTTGGGTGGATGCTATATCTTGATATCTTCCTTTTTTTTTTTTGTTTCAGTTTTTCAAAAGTAAAGGCTGTATCTGAGATATATATGATAATCACTCAATTTCAGACAGCTGCATTTGGTGTCCTTATCTCTACTGTGATGTTTCATAATCTGAGACTTTATTAATTAACACCAGGTGGCCCCTTATTGTGCTTCAAAATGGGCAATAGAAGGTTTGATGACTAGGGCTGTTGCAAAGGAGTTACCTCCTGGATTAGCTGTTGTCGCACTCAGTCCTGGTGTTATAAATACTGAGATGCTTCAATCATGTTTTCGAAGTTCAGCTAACCCCCCCCCCCCGAAACAAAGTTCAGCAATGCTCCTCATCATAATTTTGTGCATTTTATTTTTTTTCCTCCTGTAGTAACTCAACTTTAATTTTCAGTTTAGATTTTATTGAGCTAAGAATTTTATATTTAGTAATTATGGAATTATGTATGGAGAGAATGGTCTTTGAATTATTTAATACTTATGTTCTTACAATTTCTGAATAAAACCTGTGGTTGTACAGTTGTGCAGGTTCACCAGTAAGGACAATGTGTTATCAAACCCTTCACAATATTCATATGGCTTAAAGTGTTTGTCTTAATGGCTGAAATGTTTCCTTCCTTTAAGAACACTAGTAGACATGTTAGCATTTCCTTTTTCTGTCATAAGAGATTCTGGAGACATCAGGAACAACATTTTGGTTTTAATACAGATCTTGTAAGAGTGAGATGGTTACCATTACTAATTTGGTTCTAGTAACTTGCTGAGAATTGTATCACTGTGTTACCATTACTCTTTATGAACCCTTGATCTGTCCATTTAGTAAAGTTCCATTTCATGAGAACTGTGGATACAGTGACAAAAAACACTTAAAAGTGAGAAATGCTGTAGTCTTGATTTGTAGTGTCACTATCAATACAAAATTATTTTCTTTTTGGTGCTGCCTTGTATAATTGGAAATTGCTTCTCCATTTTGCTGTTAACCGATTCCCATGACACACAGTGTATGTTAGCTGTCCAAACTACATTGATCCTCTGGCTATTGCGAAAACTGCCCTATTTTTTTGGACATGCATCTGCTGAGGAAATACTTAATGTAACCTTTGGTTTTGTTCAAACAGGGCTCCGAAGGCAGCTACTATGTCTATGATCCTTCATCTGACTGTGGCAGACAATGGTGCGTCTCTCACTGTGTGAAACTGGGGGATTGTCCTTAGTCACCATCAATTCTTTGGCTTTCCAAGTTTTCTTTTCCGAGACTGCAGGAAGTATTCTCAACTCACTGTCGGTCTTAAAAGAAGGTTCGGCTATTGTAATGTACTGCAGAGCGTCTTCTCAACATTTTCTTTGTTAGGATAGTTTTTGGTGGACTTATAATGATTCGGAGCTGTACGTACACCAGATGGTGGTTACGATAATTCCATTGGCCAATCTTTGCTTTGTCGATAGTACGGCGAGTGGGATTCCAACGATGTCCAAGAGTTTGCTTGGGTGAAAAGCACCCAAGATTGACATTTGAGTTGTTGCTGGGGTAGTTTTTCTTTCACATTTTTAATCTTCAATGATTTTCGCCCTTGGGGGAAAAGTAGACGGAGCACTTCTGCAATAATTTAATGTTCTGTCGTTTTGACATTTGTTTTTGCTTAAGTAGTGGGAGTGGCCTCTAACCTCCATGCCCTTGCTTATTTAGTCCTCGATTGAAACTTCTGGTGTCAGTTTATTATCGCTCACTTTGAATGAGCTACAAATGGATTATTATTATTATTATTGTGACCAATGAGCTAGACATGCAATTTGGGGTTCATTTTGTTGGGTATCACACCCAATCCCACATCGGAGAAGCAGTCAAAAATTGACTTGCATATAAGTGTGTCCACTTAACCCATTAGTATGAGGCCTTTTGGGAAGGAGCCCAAAAACAAAACCGTGCGGGCTTGGCCCAAAGCGGACAATATCATACTAATGTCGGAGTTAGGGTGGCGGTCGCAGTCCCAACAAGTGGTATCAGAGCCGAGGTTCGGGGATCGAGTCAGCAGACTCAGCCGGTGGACTGCGTATGTGTGGAGACCCTCAGTTTGTGCCCTCGAGTTTGGATCCGTGTTCGGTGCCTTGTGTCGAAAGTCTTCCTGATATTGTGGTGGTCAGGCGGTGAGTCCCGTTGGTTGGAACGGCGGTGCAAGATGATTTGGCGGATCAAGTTGATTATGGTTCGAGGGGAGGCCACGAGATCCATGGTCTTGGTTTGAGGGGACATTAGTATGATATTGTCCGCTTTGGGCCAAGCCCGCACGGTTTTGTTTTTGGGCTCCTTCCCAAAAGGCCTCATACTAATGGGTTAAGTGGACACACTTATATGCAAGTCAATTTTTGACTGCTTCTCCGATGTGGGATTGGGTTTGATACCCAACACATTTTCCTCAAGGCAGATCAATATTACCATTTTCTAGCATGGTTGTTAAGTTTGAAAAAAATATATTACTACTTGTTTAAATAGAAGTATAATATCCAACTGTCCATTTATGAAGCTAAGAATCCATAGTTAGCATGTTCACAAAGAGCAATGATTTCACATAGATGTCAACACAAATTTTCTTCGCTTTTTTTTTTTTTTTTTAAAAAAAATATATATATATATTTTACATGATAGTATGTATTAGACTATTAGTGAAAATGGCAGCACTAGTTATTAATTTAGGGTTGAAAGCGGTACGGTAAATATCCGACCGATCCGATGTCGTATCCGATTTTATTCGAATCCGAATCCGTTTTCAACTATCCGGCCGGATATTTCAATATCCGTATCCGAATCCGTATTTTAATATCCGCATTCGTATTCATATTTGAAAATATCTAACCGTATCCGAGAATATCCGACCGTATCCGAAAATTGATAGGATATTATCCGGATTTTAAATATGGATATCCGAATATATTAATATATTATTATTTAATAATTAAAAATCATTAATAATTATGAAAAATATCAAATTTTCAAAAAAGATTATAAAAAATTATCCGATAATCTGTATCCGATTGAATCCGTATCCGTCATATATCCGTCCTGTATCCGTACCGTATCCGTAATCCGAAATATCCGAAACCGTATTCGTATCCGGCCCATCCGTATTCGAAACCGAATTCGGAAAAAAAATGGATAATATCCGTATCCGACACTATCCGATCGTATCCGTACCGTTTTCATCCCTAGTTATTATCCCTCTAATTCAATAAAAAAAATAGTTACACATAACCTTTTTGTTTAATGTTTAATCTAAAATTACCACGACATAATAATACACTTTATCTATTCAAATCCCTCAAAAATAATTGTTGGGGACTAGGGAGTGATGGTTATTTCTGTTTCAATTTTCAAAAGGGAAAAATTAGAAATAAGGAGACCACAGAATACAGAAATATAGAATCGGCATTTGGCAGCCTCAGAGTCTTGAGTCGCACTCACTGAATATACATACATACGCACACGGCACAACTGACCCCCAAGTCTCTCGTCTCAACTCAATTTCACAACCGAATCAGGGGAGTAGCGGTAGCGGGGAAGAGAAGAAACTTATCATCATTTTTCGCCATGGCGGTTGCTGTGGCTGCCCCTTCTCCCCCATTTCTCGCCCGCACTTCCTTACACTCCGTAAGCCGCTCCCTATTTCCCCTTCAACTTGTTTCTACTTTTTTCTTTCTTTTTTTTTTTTTTTTTTTTGGTATTTAAACTTCTTTGCATAAGATCAGATGTCCGTTGCTTACTTCCAAGTGAATTGGACCATGGAACATTGTTTCCTTATTGTTTTATGAGCTCGGTGCTTGCTTTACTTCTTAATATGGTTCCTTTATCTGGAGTCACAGTGTTTTCTTTCAATTTCGTTATTAGCTTTACGTCAATTGTTTCGTGCGAATAGAGTAGAGACTATAGTTGATGAAATTATTTTTTTATTGTTTCCAGCAGTTGATTTAGAAAAAGAATTACGGTGAATTTTAGGACGATTGAAAACACTATGTACATAGCGCATTAGTGCACTACGTTTTCTACGGCTTCTTTCATGGCATTGGATGGGCAATTATGTTGATGTCATGGACAATGGTGTTTAGATTAATGACCAACGTGGTTCTCTATTTGATAATTGTTATTATATTATTCTGTTTAACATAACACTGACCCTACTTTGTGAATTATAGAGGAAAACAGCATTTAGAAGTTACACCCAAAAGTCAGATTTCGGAAACAAAATAAAAGCCGTATTTTGGGGCCCAAGAAAAGCAGTGGAACCCCCCAAACTGGAGCTATCCCTTGGAAATTTCAGTTTAACAGAGCCAGGGTTGGAGGTGTTTGCCGTATGATCCTTAAAATGTTTGGTGTCGGTGATGTTATATAGTCTTCTTAATGGTTCTAAATATGGTGTCCCAATCTTTGTAGGGGAACACAAGTAATCTCAATATATCTGGAAAGCTATCAGTTCGTGTGGTTTCATCAATATTAGAGATTCCACCACACGAGTGGGATGCTTGCAGCCTTGATGCTGCAGGTCCTGAGAAATTTAACCCATTTCTTGCACATGGATTTCTTTCAAGCCTTGAGGAGTCAGATTGTGCAGTGAAGGTTGGCAATTCAGCTCATGATTTGTTTGTGATGCTCGCATGATCATTGGTTTATACGTTATTTTAATAGGTTTCTTGGATGTAATCGTATATGGACTAGTTGAAGTAATGCTCTAAGCTATCTCTTTAGGAAAAAAATAACTTTCATGATCTAGAATTGAAACCTACCGAGGATAAGTTTGACAGAAAACATATAGTATGGTTCCAATATGTAGGTTTCTTTTATTTTATTTTACTTTTTTTTGTTTGTATTTTTTATTGTTGGTACCATGGTTGTTATGGCGTCGACTTGGCGTCGCCACGGCGACGACATGGCGGTGGTAGAAGACCGCCAGAGAAGGTCGACTCGCCATACAGTTCCAACAGCCCCTAAACCGAAAAACTGCCCTAACCTTAAACCCAATTTCGAAACCCTAGCCCTAGACTTACCAAAAAAACTTATACCGCCCTTCTCCTCCGGCCGTCCGCTGTCACCTATCCGGTCACTGCCTCCCTCCCGTGACCACTACCAGCCTTCTGCATCGGTTTGCCTTTGGTGTGTTGTACGCTGGCTCCCAAATTCCATAGGGATTAGTATCTTTTTTTTATCAATAAATGTAGTGTCCTTCACTCTTCCCTAGAGTTCATTTATTGTAATTTGGTCTTTCCTCTTCTTTGTTCTTAAAGAGTGCATTATTTCTTTTCAGCTTTTATTAACAATAATAATAATAATTATGTCATATAAGCAATTAAAAATACTTTTCTCATTATATAATATTATTATTAAAAATTATAATTATAATATAATACTATAATACTACTATTATTTTATTTTATATAAAGAAAATATATATATTACACGATATGCCATACTCGCCATATTGTCGCCATGGCGGCCGCCATAACGCCATGGCGGTATGGCGGTCCGCCAGCGCCGCGCCATAATAGGGCGCCGTGACAACCTTGGTTGGTACCTAATATAAAACTCCAATACCTCAAGACACTCTTTTTGCTTGCCGCGTGAAAATTCAGATCCAGGTTTTTTTTTACCCTTCTTTCACTAGTTTAATGACTCCTATGATCGATCATACAGGCTTCTTGCTTTCTTAATCTGTTTAGCTGTAAAATCAATCTGGTTCGCTATACCTTGCATAAGCTCTCTCTTGGTTTGTGATGAAGAATGTTTTGAAGGCTGTAATCTTAGTATGAGATCACGAGCCTTTCATATACTCTTACTACTTTTTTTAATCCAATCATGTGGAGACCTCTCATGATCAAGTGGATTGAGTGCAAGATTCATTTGTTAAAAGTTTTATTGTTTATACAAAACAATGAGCTCCTGCTCTTTCATGACTGAATCTTTTTGTTTAGGGTATGCCAGTAAGTTGGTATGTGACATTGTTTAGAATAATTAATAAACAGGTTTCATATTTACTTGTGTGTTAGAGTTTGAAAGTGCCTTTGCTTGTTTTGTTGTTTACTCTTGTCTCTATGCTTCCTTTCAGAAAACAGGATGGGTTCCGCAGCATGTTATTGCTCAGGACGATAATAATAATGTTTTGGGTGTTGTTCCTCTCTACCTGAAAAGGTTTGCCTTTTTTGCAATCATTTTATTTAGTAAATGACTGTAGAAAAAAAAGTCTGTGTTTCTAACATTCCATTTATTTTTGCATCAAATACCTTGTATCCGTGACTGGATACGAATCTAACTGTGCAGCCACTCTTATGGTGAATATGTGTTCGATCATTCATGGGCAGATGCCTGTTATAGTTACGGGTCAAGATATTATCCAAAGTTACAAAGTTGTGTACCTTTCACACCAGTTACTGGTCCGAGGATTTTAGTTCGTAATACAAAATACCGAGACCAAGTTTTCGATATTTTAGCTTCTGCACTGGTCGCTTTGACAATTGAGGTAGTTTCTGAACCCAAGTATTCTTTTTTTCTGGAGCGTTGATAATTAATGGACACTGCCTTATTTTCTCTCTTTTGGTGCAAAGTGGCATTTCTATTGAATCTATTTTGGTATATGTATCACAAACTTATTTGCCACCTTATATGTGGTTTGCTCTTCATATGGATGAACTTTTGATGTATGAGTATCACCAATTGACTTGTTACTCCAAACTAGCATATCTCACTGTAGAATTTTGGCTGCACACGAAGTTAGAAGAAGGCTAATTAAAAAATTATGATTCGTGAACTCTTAAGTGGGGTAGCTTTCACAGAACAGCAGAACGTTTGGTTTATTATACTCATTTGTTGCTATCACCAACAAGATAACACACCGTATATTATGCCATAAATAGTTAACTGCTTAAATTCTTCAAAGGATTAACTATGCCCTGTTTATTATCAAACCTAATATTTGTTGGAACCAGCTACTCCCATATATATGCTTCTGGTTTGAGTTTTTCTTTTCCTATTGCAGAGAATGATCACTTTTCTTTTTACCTTTTTTTTTTAGTGACCAATATGTCTCCTTCCAGTTTCAGGTCTCATCATTGCATATCACGTTTCCCTCTGAGGACGAGTGGGAGAAGTTGAAGGACAAGGGTTTCCTGCAGAGAGTTGGAATGCAGTATCACTGGATAAATCACAATTATAAAAAGTAAGGGCAGTTTATTAATTCTTTTCTTTGTAGTTTTTGCTGCTATAGCAGAATCCAACAAATTCAGAACTAGAGTTTCAAAGAAGAGATCATAGCAATTAACAAAAGTAGAAGATGCTAACCATGCTGGGTCCAACTTAGATATACACATGCACACTCAACCTTTGTTCCAATTTAGCTACTCTATGGATGATGGGTAGGGTATTTAAAGGAAAAAGAGAAAATGAGTTATTCTATTAGTATTAGTGGAATGAGAATTAAAAGATAGTGATAAAGTTGCCATAATAGGCACAGGAAAACTATTTTGACATATACAAAAAATCAAACATGGAACAACTAAATTGGCATGGACGGAGTATATTTTAAGCTATTCTTTTGACGTCTTAGAGTCCTCTTTTCAAGTCCCAATAAGTCTCTCAATTCCTTAACTAACGCATTGGAGGCTTTGACTATATGGGTCACTGAGTATAATTCTGGCTCATGGATAAATGGTAACAGAAGTTAAGTAGGTAGTGTTCATGTATAGTAAACTTTATAACAGGGGGAATTACAAACCAACCACATTTAGCACCTTATCCATGAAACAAAAGGGCAGTCTGTTTTTCTTTATAAATTACTTCTTATCACTTATCAGTTAACTGGATTTTAATATCTTTTCCATACCTTTTGGCATGTGCAGTAAAAAGGATTGGGCCATTTTAATTAGTCTAAGTGGTATTTTGATCTCACCTAGTTGGGGTTTACAATTAATCACTCACATTAGTGTACTTGTATGAGCTGTTGATTAGTTAAATGTTTGAATTCTATGAACTAAACATATGATTAGATTGGAAGTAGACATGGCCTTTGAGAGTGAGTACTGTGGCCAAGTAATATATTATATCCTGTTCATAGAGGTAGAGTTTTATTTTATTTTATTATTTTTTATGCAAAATAATTTGTACTAAGTTCAGAAAATTATTTACCGTTTGATATGATGCAACAGTTTTGATGACTTCTTGATGGACATGAAGCAAAGTAAAAGGAAAAATATCCGTCAAGAGCGGAAAAAGGTAAATCTGGATACAACCCACTGTTATCTTGTCTGTTAATGAGTTCAAAGAGGTCACAAGAATTAAAAAGAGAATGCTTGTATGAAAACCCGCATGAAGGTAAAAGAACCTTTCCTTAAACCCTAAATGCATTTAGGGTATGTTTGGATAGGCTTTATAAAAGAAGTTTATGGTTTTTTTGTTATAGAAAGTGTTTTTGGAACTGAATGAGTGTGTGTTTTGGCTTTTGGTAGTTGCTCTAACGAGCTGAAAAAGTGCTTTTCTTGAACTATAATTTTTTCTTATATAAGTTTGCGATAACATTAGGTCAATGTTGATCAATAAAACAATAACTAACAATAGAAGTTAAAAACACTTCTGCACATCCTCCATCAAAATTAACTGTAGTCATTTTATTAGAACTTTAATCCAAACACCAAAATAGTTTGCTTCTGCTTTTACTTCTGAATTCTATTTTTGGAAGCTGTCTATCCAAACTGGCTCTTAATAGGAAACAACTTTACATTTTTCTGAAGCACATGAGTGAGATTATGGCAAAGTAATAGTAAGTATTAGGAAACAATCTTGATCTTTTCTTTCTTTTTGATTTGTTTAAATCTAAAACAATTTTATGTGAGACTCATTTTATTTCTTTATATGATGACATGTTTCGCCTCCACATTTTGCTCTTAGTGCCATTAAACTCTTCTTTCAGATTTCTGCTCAGAACTTGACCATGAAACGTTTAAGAGGGTACGAAATCAAGGTCTGCGTAAATTTGATGTCATTTGTCCTTAATTTCTTGCGGTTACCATGAAATAGACGCTTGCGAAACTTTTCTTATTCCTAAATTTCCATTCATATACTTGTTCTGCTCTCAGGCTGAACATTGGGATGCATTCTATAGGTTCTACAGAAATACAACTGACAACAAGTTAGGCTTGTTCACTCAATCTCTAGTTCTTTCGTTGAATTTATTTACCAGTACTGTACTTTAAAGGCCTTACAAATCTTGGTGAATTATGCCTGTAATCTCCTCAGGTGGGGCAGTGCTTATCTAACGAGAGATTTCTTTCACAATATGGCTTCGAAGATGGGTGATCACGTGTTACTTGTTACTGCAGAAGATGAGGGCGAAATAGTAGCAGGGGCACTCAATCTTATTGGTGGGGATACATTGTATGGACGTTTATGGGGATGCCTCCCTCGAGCCTACTACCCTAGCTTACATTTTGAAGCCTGCTATTATCAGGTTTCTAAATTCTAATATCTTAGATTTCCTACATTTACATTGTAAAACTTTGAATTACGTAACATGTTTGTTTCATTTTCCTTTTTTATTTCTTTATTGATCTTTTGCATTAAACTGCCCTTCTTAAATGTTGAAACTGAGGTTCTTGATCAACAACTAGTTTCCTGTCTGACATTGCAGGCTATAGAAGCAGCAATTGAACTTAATCTTGGCAAGGTGGAGGCTGGCGCACAAGGTGAGCATAAAATCCAGAGAGGATATCTTCCAGTAAAAACCTATAGCTGCCACTATATTTTGGACCAAGAGTTCAGGGAAGTCATCTCAAAGTTTTTGGTGCGAGAAAAAGCTCAGGTAAATATAGCAAATACCTGCCCTATTTCATGATGCTGCTTATAAGACTACTATTTCATCAAACTGGCAAATAAAATAATCTTATTTCTGAACTTCTCATTACATAAGTTTCACATCCAATCCCATCTACTGTCTCATATGATTATAAAATTGCCCATGTATTAGCAGTTTCCATATTTATTCATTATGATGTCACGTCTCTTTACGGGCTGGGCTGCGGGTGTACACCGGATATATTTATGGTTGCAAGATGATTTTTATTATGTACTGTACTTTCGTATTTTCCCCTATGCATCCTTTTGGATCGTGGGAAGTTAAACCAATGCTAATAACTCTAAATGGTTTCATTCTTTTTCACAGCTTGAGCATGTGATGACGTTATTGCAAGAATCTGGTCCATTTAAGGACAACATTACTTGAGAAAGTTCTATAGGAGGTATTGAGGTAAGATTGGCTTCATCTGTAAGGAGAGTATTAGTTATATTGTTACTGTACAGTTGAAAGAAAAAAAAAAAAAAAAAAAAAAAAAAAAAAAGAGAGAGAAAAAAAGCTGGGCTGGAAATGAAAATGAAAATGAAGATGGTTGGGGGAATAATGATCTGAGACACCGTTCCCTAATACAAATTTGTATGTACATTTTGTGTTCTGATATAGTATAAACTGAGAATATTAATGCCAAGAATATTTTCTTGGGTTGATTAGTATATCGTTAGTTTTTTTCTTTTCTTTTCTTTTCTTTTCTTTTTTCTTTTTTTAAAAAAAGAAGAGATCTATTAGCTTTTCTAAAACATATCCACCAAATGTTTTATGCTTTGTTTGAAGGGAATGTATACCAAGAATTATCAAAATTTTCTTATTGAAAAATATTAATTTTAACAAAATATTGGATTAGCTAGTGTTTAAATCAGTGTATTAGCTCGGCTTCATATGGTATTCAGGTACTCTCAAAGTTTTACGGTAAGAACTCATGTGATGTACTCCCTCCGTCCCGCGAAGATTGAAGCCTTTCTTTTGGGCACGGTAATTTAGGTAGTGGAGTTTAGTAGTTAAAGTGGTGTGGGTATTTGTGTTTAAGATTATAATGAATTTTGATACTGTTTATTGTTTAACTTTGACTTAATATTATCGTAGTGATGTAATTTGAGAAAAATATTCAAGTGTGGTCTTGTTAGAATCGTCTAATCGTGTAGTTTTAGAATATATATTTTATACAATTTTTATTTGTATCAATTTTGTAATATTAAGAGTTAAAGAAATACTATATTTTATCTTACATATATGCATACAATATCACCACGCTAAACACGTACACAACAATACGATAGTTGGGTAGGTTTTGACCCCATCACTGGCGCATTTAAACTTGTGAATTGTACTGAAATTCAAGACGCGTCTCAAACATACATATATCGCTTTCCCAAAAAAAAACATACATATATCAAGCCTTAAAATTAAAAAATAATAATAATAAAAAAAAAAAAAAAAAAAAACCCACCAAACAATGGACCGGATGACCAGTAAGTTCACGATGTAACTGGTGCGACAGGCCGGTAGAGTCCGGTTTGTAAAACCTTGCTTGCAAGGATATACGTAAACACATATACATTCTATACCCAACTCAAATATGTACGTGTAAATAACATCCCTGCCAATCAACCAATTTTCTTACACAAAAATGTTTCATAACATCTAGCAGACCATGCATTATTTCATCTGTTCCTCTCCTTACAACCTCTGCAAGTATAGTAGTAATATATACCCATGCAATGTAAAAAAAAATATGTAAGAAAAATAGATGGGGCATTATTTTCAATCACTCACTCACTCACCATATGGTTTATTACTTGTGGTGCCCGTGATGAGCAAATTCCGGGTAGAGTCCCAAAATATGCTCCGGCATGAAGTCGTGCCTCGTCAGAATCCCAACAATTGGCGGCCGCTGAAAAAAAAAAATATAGAACATCAAGAGAGACATTCAACATATACACGTTGTTTAGACTATTCAAGACTCGAGATTCTTTTCTTACCCCGGGTTTCTTTGGGACGACGCATAAATGTCTGAGGCCAAGTTCGCGGAAGAGGAGAGCAGCCTTGGCCAGAGACATGGACTCAATTACAGTGTAGGGAGAGGTGTTGGTGATCGGGTGGAGATCAACGTACATGTCCATTTCTTCCTCGGTGAGGTCCAGATCCTCCACTTTAAGCCCCTTTCCGGATCCGGGCTTGGCGAAATCAAATGCGTGGAAGACTCTCAGGAGTTCTGATCCTGAAGTCACCCGGTTCTTGGTGAACTTCTTCCTATTCAACAGAACAAGGAGGTGGGATCGCATAACCAGGCCACAAAGCTCCGGTGCATCTGTGATCGGGGGTTCATCGATCACCGGAAACCCATGGTGCCTGGTCATCTGTAAAGCATGGTATATGTTACCCACTTTCTCGACTCCTGAGAACGTTATCAAAGGCCCGGAACAGACATCCTCAGCAGCCAGTTGCCTCATGTATGGCTCTGCGTGGGCTTCCATGTACGGCAAGCCCTTCATCTTCACGATTTGGTCGTACACACCTTTGTTGAAAATGTCAGCCACAGTTTTGGATATAAGAAGCACGAGCATCACTAACGGGAGCATCAGAAGGTTATTGGTGAGTTCCAGGAGTATAACACAGAGTGACACTGTCATTCTCATTGTGCCCCCGAGAAATGAGGCGGCTCCAAGAAGGGAGAAGAGGCCAACGTCAAGGGTAGCAACAGAACCCAAGAATCTCCCAACGAGGCGTCCGTATGAGGCGCCAGCAAGTATGACAGGAATGAAGAGCCCAGATGGGATGGCAATTCCATAAGTAACAATACCAAGGAAGTAGATTGCGGTGAAGAAGATGGCTAGAGTGGAGATATGAAATTCCTTTCTATTTCGAGAGCTGAACAGGTTACGGATGGCATCGTCGTTGGTGTTGAGGAAGAGGGAAGCAAGATCATTGTAGTGTCCGTCCGGACACTGAAAAGCTTTGTAGTTCCCAGCACGACCAATTGTGGGGCACGCCTCGTCCAGTCCCTCAGGACACGGCGAGCAAGGTGCAAACCAAGGAATTCCGTATGCACAGCAAGAGGTCAGAAGCGAAATGATGATGACGAGCACAACTTTGAAAACAGGACCTTTCCTACAGGCAAACAGAAGAGATTGTAAGATGAAATGCATACTTGACAATAAATATGCTCGAGGACAAGAAGCTGCACTTTGGAGATATTTATAGTTTAAAGATACATTTTTGGAACTGCTAGTAAATAGAAGGGGATAGAAAGAAATACTCGTTGATGATGCTATATATCCTCAGAACCTTGTCGACGAGATAATTGTAAAAGGACCCAAGGATGCCTCCAAGAATACCAATAAATATAACTGCAAGCATATCTACGGTGTTGTAATTAGGGGATGCTGAATTTACATCAAACATGATCAGACCTCCTTGCCCAAACAGCCCACAAGCACCACTGCGGCAAAATTGTATCAGAGATCGTAGTATGACAGCAACCACTGCAGTTGTGAAGAAGGTCCTCCAAAGAAGTGCACTTCGCCACCTGGAACAGAACATAAATTCTCATCCGGTGAGTTCAAAGATGACACTCTTAAAACACAATAACATTGCAACCTAATGCTTCAGAAACAATAAGAACAATATACATGATTGCTCAAAAAAAAAAACACCCCAAGTAAAAAAAAAAAAATGAAGGATTGCGACAAGTATTGCGACAAATAAAAAAAACATCCAGTGACTCTTCAAATATGTTCCACTCAGCTCAGTAAAAAAAACACCCCAAGTATTGCGACATTAATTGCTCAAAAAAGACTATACATGAGAAGCAAATGAAGGATTGTGTTAGTATGGCAACAGAAACTTCAGTACCGAAAAATGAAAGCAACGATCATTTTCCATGAAAAGCAACATAAATTCAATAAAAATAGAACAATATACTGTGCAGAGAAGAAAGGCAGCCACTCCGTGAAAACAATGATAGTGATAGATTGCAAATGGATTTTTTGAATCTAGAATGGCTTTCAGATCTCTAAAGTTCTATATTATTCAAATCTAAAAGTGTCCATCTTAAGTTCAACCTTTTCACAAAATGCAGAATAAAGAGTGACAGCAAACGGGAAAATTAAAGATAAATATACCATGAGGCAGCTTCTTCAAGCGCAAATAGCACACCACCAACTGGAGCACGGAAAGCAGCAGCCACACCAGCAGCAGCCCCACAAGTAATCAGATCCCTTCGGTCCCGGTCATTTTTAAAGTATCTGAGCCATTTCCATGTCAAATGATACTTCCTGGAGCCTCCCTGTCCGAGTAAATTTGCTATACAGGCACCAGTGTGCACCATTGGCCCTTCTTTGCCCACAACAAACCCAGCAGAAACGCCAAAAACAGAACCAAAAATCTACAGAAGTCTGGGTGCGTTAGCATATTACAGAGGATGAAACAAATGGATGTAAATGCCATATTGGGAGGGTAGGGGGTGTGTGTAATAGATAATTAGCAGGAAACAACAGAATTATAAGACAGTAAACCTCATTTGCTGAAGAGCTAAATCATCCCAACAAATTAGATGAAAAAAGGATGGAGAAAGGGGAAAAAATGACCAAATAACAGAATTCTCAATTGAAAACTAATCTATGGAAAGCAAAAGAAGAGATCTGGGCTAATAGCCTTTGCATGGTTTTTTTATAATTTCATTTGAGTGCATACTTGCAACAAAGAATGCTTGTTCATGTTAAGATGATACCATCACAAAGGCCAACTCACCTTGACAAATAGGGTACTTGGAGCCAAAATGGAATGAGCATCTATGCCATTAAGATAGGCTTTCACCTCAGGTATGCCAGAACCAGCTGCTGCAGGGGCAATAAATGCACAAAGAACTGCAGCACAGGTTGCCAGCAACACATTAAGACCAACGAATACTGCAAATGCCATAAAGTACCTGCAAAATTGTTCCATGTTTATTTCTGAAAAAGAATTGAGGAATCAATGAAAGTGTTCTCCAGGACGTATATAGCAATGCGAGGAGATCCTTCAGCCAAATGTACAACACGACAGGAAACTTTTAAGCAGGCTATAAAATTCAAACTTCTAAAAAACACGATGAATGCATTTTCAAATATTATACCAAGTGGCTTCTCATACACACTTGAAAAATTAGATTTGCTTAATTTGAATATTAGGCATCAAAGTTGTGTGCCACCAATCATATAACATGCTGGCAGAACTAAGAATTATCAATGATAACCTCATAAAAGATAAGCTAATAGCATGCTCACTTTCTCCCGGCTAATGCATATTGTTATCAAAAGGTTGTATTCAAACGAGAACAGAAAACATTGCTCAGGAAAGAAACACCTTTTATTGACAGAATCTAACAAGCAACGACATGAAATTAGCTCTTTTGGGAAAACATCTTTTATGGTAATATATTAAGTCAATAAAATCATTACCAAATTAGTCCAGATTAGTCAAAGTAAGGCTTACTTCTCCTCAAGCATCAAGTTGCTAGTGAGTAAAAGCTTGAAACCAGAAATGTTTTCAACCGCAAGGTTATTGAAGAAGCCAACAATCCCAGTGAAAGATCCAATGAGAAGAGCAAGTGTCCATTTGAGAACAATATACTGGAAAATTTCAATCTTTTTCCTAGATCTCCAGTCCTGCTTAATGAGCTCATTTTCAAGAATTCTGCAAAGCAAAAGCATAGCAAGGTGGTTCCAATTTATTTAGAAAACATGTCATTATGAACAACATAAATAAGTTAAACAGTAATTAATCAAGCTGTCAAGCACAGAATAAACACACAAAAAAGTTGATTTTCTGAAAACTGCGCATATACCTATCTAATCATGAACCACACATAGCTAAACAGAATCTTGACACACAATACTAAATGCATCAATTAAAAAGGATAACTTAAGAAATCTATAGATGCCAAGTACAAAAACCAGGATTATCATTGTGGATATTTGATTTACTATTATTGAAAGCTGTGAATTCATTCATCACAGGGTTTATATTAATAATGTGCCACACCAGTACATACAGGTGAATACCATAAGGAAAGTTGAAATTTGACAATAACAACTAAATTTTCATCTTTTGGGCATTTCATTCGTAGGCAGCCAGACTAAGAGAGTATTTGGCAAAGAGCTTTTCAAACAGCTAATTACGGAATTTGTCAAACAACAAAGTTTTTTGGGTTCAAAAAAGTTCGAAAACTCTAATCTTGAAAAGCTGAATAACCCAACGTTATGAAACCACTTTTTACATTTCTATATTTTTTTAATAAATTTTTTATATATTTATATTATAATAAACTATTTTACCAAACATTTTATTCTAATCCAGCTAATTAAATTAATTATGCTAAGTCACCCATGATTGACCCTTTTTATTGTTTTATGCCTTCACTTTCTCTATTTAAATTGACAGAATCTCGCCCATAAGTTACTCAGATCACCTTTCTTATCCCTCTAAAATTGATTTATCAATCATGTCTGCAGAATCCCTACCAATCCAGTAAAAGTTAGAGATCACACACACAAATTGGCTCAAATCACATGAAATTAAGGACATGTTCCAACATCAGCAGTTCATAAATACTTGTTTATCATATAAATGTAAATGTAGCGAGAATTGGTTTTTAAAAAATTAGCAAAGCTAAAAGCTATTTTGAAGGCGGCAGGCTTTTGAAGCCATATAAGAAAACAAAAGACAATGTTTACTAGATACCTTGATTAGCACCTTCAAAAAGCTATTTGCCAAACATCCTCTAAATAAATAGATGTAAAGGAAATCAATCCAGAAAATCACACACGAAAAAAGCAAAAATAGCCCCACGCTCCACATGCTGTTTCTCCAACAAAAAAATTGAAGAAATCAGAACACAAACAAATGCTTGATTCAACGGCGGAAAACACAAATAAGCACTTCAGAATCTGCGGTAATTCACTAACATAACGGAGTTTATGCAGAGGGATGCGTAAGAAGAAGAAACAAAATGCAAATCGTACTCGTAGTCGAGGCTTTCGATTGGATAAACTTTGGAGCCAACAATGGCTATCTGCGAAGTGGTATTCGCTCTCCCCTTTAGACGCAAAAACGGCTCCCTGCTTCCAGTCTCCCTCTCCCAAAACGACGAGGCATTACTCTCCCGCCTCTCGTACAACCGTTCGCCGCCATCGTTTTCAATATCCCCTACTCCCTGAATATCATCATTCTCATCGCGATGATCCATCATCTTGGTCAAACTCCAAATCAAACAATATTATCAATAAAAAAATCGGTAAACAAGTGAAATTACAAACAATCGATAAGAAATCCGACGAAATCCTCCCAGAATTCGCTATACAGAGGCCGGATCGGACTTCCTTCGCTCAATTATTAAAGTTTCTGTGGAATACACGCAGCATAACGGTTGAATTTACCAACCATCGATGTATGTGAGCGGAATAAATGATGAACAAGTGAATTTGAGGGGGGAAGATCCTTCAATGGCGTCCGTGAAATATATATACATCTATATATATATACATGTATGTATTATGTATACATACACACATTAATTGATAGCAATACAGACTTGAATTTGTGTAATAGTAATTGGGGAAACGGCAGTCCGGGACTAACACGTGGCTTCTTCTATTTAGTGCTTAAATTATTCTTTTTAGGATTTACTTTACCGAAGTGAATATTGAATTTTCTGTGTGACAAATTATTTAGAATAAAAGTTGTAACATTTGTAGTACTTAATACTGCCAAATGATTACCAGCTAAGTTGAACTGTTGCACGTATAGCCACAGAGAAATACCCGTATTGCCAGTTACTGGTGTGAAATTACTGTTTAACCCTTCGATCGGTATTTTTTGTTTTGTTTTTTTGCTTGCGCGCGCGTACGTGGCTTTTCCTTTTACATTTCCTCATTGGAGAAGGGAACGAAGATAGACAAGTTCATGTGCCTTTGTCTTTTAGATGGCTTTGGGATAGAATAAGTAACATTCAGGTGTATGGAATGCTGATTCGAGATATGTTTATCGGATATTAATAAGGTATGTGTTCGATATTTAATCATATTTGAGCTGTATAAAAAAAATACTTAGTATATTTTCAGTACCTGCTGATTCAATTATGAAACCAAATTTGAATTTTAGTATGGGGTATATAATTGACAATAAAGTTTTCTACGTCAATAGTATGCTATTAATATATTCTGTTTTTTGACAAAATATTAGATGAAAATTGAAGTTACGAGGGGCCTATATATAAGTTCAAATTTTTGGTAAGTTAATAAATAATCATGCTTGGTAAGAAAAGGAAAGTAGGGGTTTCACGAATTGTTCATGATCGAAATTTAATGATCAATTGCAATTGTTGTCCCTTTTAATTTTCTCAAGTATTTCGTTCCCATAATCTTTCTCAATTTATTTTGTTATTTCACTGAGCCAATTCATCTGGTTGAAAAAACTAAAAGAAAAAAAGAGAGTGAATAAGCGTGCATTATACTAAGTTTAATTCCATATACATATTGCTCGAATTGTTGCGGTAATTCGCAAATAGTATTAATCAATTTGATTTAGCTCGATAAATCATGTAAATTTATTGAAAAAAATGTGTTGGAAATTTGAAGATGACACGTATAACGTCTATTTCATAGAATATATGCTGAAACCGTAAAGCTAAAGCTAGAGCATGAGCATGATTCCCAATAACGAAACGAAATTAATGTCAATATTATTACTTTATAGGGCAACAAGGAATCTTAGCTTGTTATTGTCCTAAGTATACAAGGAAACACGACAAACAACAATATTTGGTGGGGTTCGGTTAGCATCCAGAATAGCCAATTTTCTAGATGTCCAGAAGTTGCTAGGAGAATGAATAGAGAGTGCTAACGGATGATTCCTCCAATCATTTACAATTAATAGCCACTATTAATTAGGGTAATGGGATATTTTAATTCCATAATGCATACTCGGTAAAAATTTGGCATAATTACTACTGCCATAATTGGACAAATCAACATAATTGCATTGACAGCCGTTTCCCACTTACTCAATCCACAAAAAACCTACTTTGGATTGCTCTCTTCAGGATTCATCAACGTGCCAAAGTTATAGCATATTCATCACACCCTGCTGAGGAAAAATCAACCGTCGGCTTATGATGTGCTAATTATAATCATTAGATGTGCTATTATATCGATTCACAACTGATATGGTTGATTTTAGCTGTGATATTTATAAAGTTTATATGTGCTAATATTCAGAATCCTATTTGCATATTTAATTCATTATAATTAAATATTGAGCCGTGGTTGATTTTAACTGTGATAATTATCAGGATTACATGTGCTAGCATGTCGATTCACCAATGCTATTTGCATATTTAGTTCATTATAATTAAATATTGAGTCGTGATTGATTTTAACTGTGATAATTATCAGGATTATATGTGCTAGTTTGTCGATTTACCTGTGATAATTATCATTTATAGAAGTGCTATTGTATCGATCCACCAATGCTATCTGCAATTTAATTTATTATAATTAAATAGTGAGCAGTGGTTCATTTTAGCTGTTGCAATTATAATGTTTCTATTTGCTAGTATTCCCATCCACCAATGCTATGTGCTTTGTTGAAGTATAAATAAAATTAGGGCTGGGCAAAATATTCGAACCGATTCGCTGAACCGCAAAATCGAATCGAAACCGAACCGAATTTCCGGTTAACCGAGGACTCCGGTTCAAATACAAATACTTCATTTAAGTATTTGCCCGGTTCAAATACAAATACAAATACTTTAATTTTTTTTCCCCGATTAATCGAACCGAACCGAATATATTCTTGTGTTTTAAAAAATTATATATATTGTATATATTATACATGTTTAATGGTATATAATTGTATATCAATAATATATATTACTATTTCGCAAAAAAAATAATATATATTACTCCCTCCGTCCCACAATAATGTTCCCATTTCATTTCTGCACACAATCCAATGCACTTTTTAAAATGTTAATATCTCAAAATATATACAGGTAGAAATTATGTAAAATATATATTCTAAAACTATACGATTAGACGAATCTAACAAGACCAAACTCGACTATTTTTTTCAAATATATAATTACAATAATATCGAGTCAAAGTTGAACAATAAACAGTGTCAAAAAGTCAAATGAGAACATTATTGTGAGACGGAGGGAGTACTATTATTTATTTAATTCTCTAAGTATATAATAAAATAAATATTAAAAAGTAAAGATAATTATAAAAAATATGTTCTATATTGATTTTTTGCCCTTAATAATACTCATTATTGAAATAGACACTAGACTAAATTTTTTTTAAATATATTAATATATTTTGGTAACACTAAAAGGAACCACCAAATTTGATAATTATATGATTTTTTTAATTATATAGTAATAACCTCAAAAATTAACCTATAAAAGGTTAAGAATTAGGAAAATGAAGATTTGATTATAAGGTTTAATAGGCTTGGACAAAATATTCGAACCGAATCTCTTAACCGCTGAATCAAATCGAAATCGAACCCCCGGTTAACCGAGAAATCCGGTTACGAATACAAATACTTCATTTAAGTATTTGTCCGGTTCAAATACAAATACAAATATCTCAAAAACTCAGGATAACCGAACCGTGCCCACCCCTAAATAAAATTACGTGCTAGAAGAAAACATATGCAGTTCTAGTAGTTCTGTGTTCTTATAAGATTGTTATAACTTGAACCCCAACAATTTTTTTTATTTTATTATTGGATATTATTTATGTGGTCGTATACATGGATACACAAAAAAAATATATTGTTCCCGCATCTAGCACTTATTTTTTCTTCCTCTTCTCCGGCTTACTCTTGGGGGTTCGCACTACTTCTGATATGGATTTCATGCGACGCTTGCGCCCAAATCTCCTAGCCTTTGATATTAACGTATATGTGCTGGCATCATTCACACTGTCCCCTGCATAACAGAAAAAATTGTCATATGCACAAATGGCAAGACCTCTCAATTTTAAACGGAGTAAAGAACGAATGTAAAACAAATTTTGTTTACCCTTTTCTTGTGCTGTTGAAGTTGATTCCCCCACCTCGACCGTCAAAAAATTGTTCAAATGGGCCATGTATTTGTTGTATGTGTCGTTATCTTTGCTGAACGGAGTTCAAGTCTAACATCTTAAGCCGACGGTTGATTTTTCCTCAGCAGGGTGTGATGAATATGCTACAACTTTGGCACGTTGATGAATCCTGAAGAGAGCAATCCAAAGTAGGTTTTTTGTGGATTGAGTAAGTGGGAAACGACTGTCAATGCAATTATGTTGATTTGTCCAATTATGGCAGTAGTAATTATGCCAAATCCACGGAGTATGCATTATGGAATTAAAATATCCCATTACCCTAATTAGTAATGGCTATTAATTGTAAATGATTGGAGGAATCATCCGTTAGCACTCTCTATTCATTCTCCTAGCAACTTCGGGACATCCAGAAAAGTGGCTATTCTGGATGCTAACCGAATCCATATTTGGTGATTTATGATTTGTTAACTGTCGAGTCCTTAATTATGAAACATTTATAAATCAACTATCCCGTGTCTTGAGGATCGGACAAGATCTGATTTTATTTTATTTTTTTGAAAAAAAAAAAGGAATTTGGGAAAATTGAATAGGGTGAGGGGTTTTAAGTTAAATAGGTTGGAATTTTGGGACCAATTTCATTATATTGTCACCGATCAGTGTTGGTGCAATAAAAGGGATTTTCCTATATACAGTACTATGTACTTATAATAGAGTTGACATTTATTGTCCAGTAGCCAAAAGAATGGTACTAACATTTTTGGGATACCACATTCTGTGAATTGCAAATTATCACTCCAATTGTTAGTATGGACATTGAAAGATTTTCTCTCCCAAAGCAAAATTTTGCATACATTAAGGCTTCAACCCGTGACATTTTAAACTGCTAGCGCCCCATATCATTCAAGTCAACTGCGTTTGGTAATGCGAATTGCATATTTGAGTATATTTATCAATTATTTTAGAAATTCCAGAATTAAAGTACATGACATATATGCATATACTGCTAGCTCATCTATTGATGCATAGGTTGATGCTGATATGGGGTATGTTTGGAAGCCGGCATATTTATGAGCATATAGCGGATTGAATCAGCATATTCTCTCACAATTCTCTCTCCGAATCTGCTATCCGCCAGCGGAGCGGATCCGCTGACTCAGTGACTCCCAAACATCCCCATGATATGGTATGGTGTATATATATATATATATAGTATATTTATCAATTATTTTAGAAATTCCAGAATTAAAGTGCATGAATATATATAGTATATTTATTTATTTACTTAATAAAAATGCACCCGATTTCGGGAGCTTTAGATTTTATATCAAAATAATATTTCTGTTCTTTACAATAACTTTTAAAGGCTATAGTTGTAAATTGCAACTCCCGAAAGCTCCACAAGTAGAAGTTACCCATAATAGTTTTTAGAAGCTTCCGACAGCTAATTTTAATTTTATTAATTTTCTCATTAAATTATTTTTTTTACAGCTAGCTTCTTCTACCGAACACTTATATAAAACTGATAGTTACAGCTCCCAACAACTACAGCTCTCTACAGCACCAACTTGCAGTGGCGGACCCAGGATTTTTCGGGAGGTAGGGCCGGAGTCTATTTTTTTTAATCTTAAGTAAAAAAATAAAAAATAAAAAAAAATTGATAAAAAAAAGTAATAGAAATTTTTTTTTTTTAATTTGAGGTGGGGCCGAGGCCCCACCGGGCCTACACCTAGATCCGCCCCTGCCAACTTGCAGATGAAGCCCGCAGATACAGCTTTACGTGCAGTAATGCATCAATATATATCAACAAAGGGAAATAGCACTAGTAGTAGTATGAATACAGTTAAAACTAACATAGGGTTATTGTTTTTTGTTTGATTGGAACCATCTTTCAATTTTACGTCTGCACGTATAAATGTCCAAACAATTCACATTCCTATAGTTACAGGACAAAAAGATATATATTAAAAATAAATAAATAAATAAATCATGAGGCAGATAGAGAAATACAGTAACAAATTGTTGGAAAGAAAGAAGGGTTTCTACACATATTTTAATATAAGGTATATATATAAAATAAAATAGTGGAGAGAATTTTATCTCCACTTTTATTAGGAAAGTAAAATAAAATGAAATCATTAGCTGTTGATTTAGAGGAGATAGTTTCAAAAAGGGACACGTTAAGTATTTTGATTAGTAATTATTGCCTAGCTCTTTATTCTTTTCAATAAAATATTAAACCCAAGTATCCAACGCATGGTCTACTTAGCATTACCCTTTTCGGCTTATAGGGATCTCTTATACAGCTTGAAATTTAGAATCTAAAGATAGAGTTAAGATTTTGTGGTAATTATTACTATATATTTTCAATCAAAATGAAATATTTTAACATACTTGTCACTATTTATTAAGTTATTTTCACTAAATTTTGTGAAAGTATCTTTCAAGTCACAATAAATTTTATTAAGCATTACCCTATGCATTTACCCTAGCACTTTGACACATGAAAAATAATACTTCCTCCGTTTTTAAATTATTGCCCCAAACCAAATTTTGATATTGTTCATTGCACTGTTTTAATTTCAATTTTTATCATAGTTATACAAGTTAAAATATAAACAAGTGAGATATTATTGGATTCGCCTCGTCTTGTAGTTTTAAAATATCGAACTTTTAGAATGTTTACTTGTACTGAACTTGAGTTATTAATGGTTTAAAATATATTGGACTGCGTGCTGGGTGGGTCCGTAGCAATTAAAACAAAACGGAAGAAGTATAATAAAATCATGCATATATATAATCATCATCATAAATAGTACTCCCTCCGTCCCAGTTGAATTGTCCTATTTGACTTTTTGACACTTTTCATTGTTCATTTGAATTGTCCCAGTTGAATAGTCGAGTTTGGTCTTGTTAGATTCGTCTAATCGTATAATTTCAGAATTATATATTTTATATAATTTTTAGTTGTATATATTTCGAGATATTAACAATTAAAAAAGTGTAATGGATTGTGTGCAGAAAATAAATGAAATATTACAAGTGGGACAGATTGAGTAAAATATAGGAACGTGAAAAAATAAAGGCCAATGATTGAAATACGCCAATAAGATGGATCATTGTTTTAGGAAAACAGTAGATTATTATTATTAATGATTGAGTCGGATAAAAAAGAAAAAGGAGTATAGATAGTGTTGGGTACGAGCTAGAAAAGCGGGTGATGATGCGATTGGCGTTGTGTGAACTTTTTTGGTTATGTGGGTGTGAATTGAATCACATGACAATGGAAAAAAGGTGGTCTAATAATAGTTTGCACTTTAAGACAAAGGGTACGTAATAAATTGGTCCCCGGTCACATAAAGTGGTATCATGCCATTAATTAGTATACCATCAAGACTTTCTCAATTTTCATATATAACCAAAAAACAAAATTTCATATATATCCACCCTCCAAAATTCTTATAATTAATGCCACTAATTGATAAGTAGTATGTATGTTAGACATGGTTAAAAGAGTTATTTTGATAACCCAAATGGTTATAGTATATATATGATGATTCTATGGGGAGAAATCATTTCTCCAAAAAAAAAAAAGAGTATACTAAGAAAAAGTCCATGCATGTTGAATGTGGTATTAGTGGTAAACTAGTGGTTAATAAGGTTGCTGTAGCCCACTAATGGGTATAATGTACTACTTCAATGAGATTTTTTAAAATAACTAGTACTACAAGTCAAAGACAAATACTCCCTCCGTTTAAAAAAAAAAAATTAAAACGGATCACGCAGTCCAATGTATGTTTTACACTATTAATAGCTCAATTTCGGTACAAGTAAAAATTCTAAAAGTTCGATATTTGAAAACTACTCGACGAGACGAATCCAACAAGATCCCACTTGGCTATATTTTAACTTGTATAACTATAATAAAACTTTTAGTTAAAGTGCGTGTGTGAATAGTGCCAAATTTCCAAACGTTCCAACTATTGGGAAACGGAGGGAGTACTACTATTAACGACAGTACTAAAATAGTAGTAGTAAATTAAGTGCAGGAGGTGTGGGCGATCGAGTGGCTAATGACGTCTTCTTCACTCATTAATTATGCTTAGGGTTGGTTATAAACGATAAGTCATCAGTAATCAAATCAAAAATCAACAAAATCCAAAATATATAAAGTATATAATTGGCTAATTGCAGAAGAAACGAAGATATTTATAAAAAAAAAAAAAAAAATGATTTAGAGTGGGAATTCAGAATATATATGGATACATGATACTTCCTCCCTTCATTTTTATTTGATACGGTAGGAGTTTTGTTACTGTTCATTGAGTAACTTTGATTCGTATTTTTAATACAGTTATATAGGATAAAAAATAGTCAAATGAGATCTTGTTAGATTCGTCTAATCGCATAGATTTAGAATATCAAAATTTCATAATTTTTACTTGTACGCAATTTGAGTTATTGAAGATTGAAAATTTGTATTGAATTACATAAAATGTGGATCCGTAGCAATTAAAAATGAACGGAGTTAGTATATAGGAGTACCATATACTCCATGAATTAATAAGGTTGTAGACTGTAGTACTAGTAATGAATCGAAATTCATGTCTTTTAGTGTTCACATCAGATATACACAGAAATGAAGACTGGTTTGTGTCTGCTTCATATGACGATGATCAATCACATTATTATATTGAGACAGTGAGGCATATATAATAGAGCTGAGCTGAGTGTTCAATTCAAACCCATTACTACTATTTATTTTTGCCACACCCACACCTCAACCAACAATACACTTCTCGGTCCCGCGAAGTATGACCGTTTTTTTTGGTACGATAATTTAGGTATTGAGATTTATTAGTTAAAGTGGTGTAGGCATTTTGTGTTTAAGATTCTAATGAGTTTTGATACTGTTTATTGTTTAAATTTGACTTAATATTATGTAATGATACAATTAGAGAAAAATATTCAGGTGTGATTTTGCTAGAATTGTCTAATCGTGTAGTTTCATAATATAGTATATTTTATACAATTTTGAAATATGGCAGGGGTGTGGTACCCTCGTGTTTAGTGTTTGATTTCCTTTTCTTCTTCCTTGTTCTGTAGTGGTTTTTAGTTTTTCCTTTTGCCGACTTCTTGGCTTCATGTTCACCAAAAAATTTTTTTTTGAAATATTAAGAATTAAAGAAATGCTAGGGACTTTGTGTAGAAAAATAAAAGTGTATTGGAATTTGTGCATAATAGTAAAAGTGAACACTTTTAATGTGATTTGAAAATAATTAAAATTCTAATCAAACTTATACTATTATTTTAATTTATCAAAAAATAAAAAGTAACCAAATTTCGTGGAATACCTCAAAAAAGAATAGTGACCAAATTTCGTGGGACGGAGGGTGTACTATTTGTCTTGTCCTTTCGCCATCAGTACCCAAAAAGGAACCCCCCACCGTCCACCTTATTTTTCTACCGCCCCTTTTCCAAAATCAAATACTATTATTCATATATCTTCTTCTTTTTCTTTTTTTTTTTATTATTTTTATTATTTTTTATACAGAGGATTTATCCAAAGGGTCTCCCGACCAAGAAGCGTGGCTCTCATCTATGAACAATTTATTTAAAGCGAGAGAACAAAAGGATAATATCAAAATTCCAACTTGGAAATTTATAAGGTAAAGAATTGGACATTAATTGATGATAGGTTAATTGAATAGTATTTTCACATGAACAAACTCATACTAGTATATTGCTTATAAAGGTATTCTTTATTTGGTTACCCTCGTGAACTGTTTTGCTGTTTCTTCACCCTTTTTTTTCCCTTTGCGGCCCCGTATAATAATATTTTGGTACAATTATAATACAAAATTTTATATTATCAAAATCTTATGTACTCTAAAGATTTATATCGTGAATAGTATGTTGTAATTTTTTTTAAAAAAAAAAATGCCCACCATGCACACATGTTACACAATATTTTAACCCCTAAAGAAATGGCTGCCATTTGCACTCTGGGTCATGTAGAGAATACCAACTTATAGTTTCAGAATTAAAATCATAATTTCATAATTTACATACTACGTGAGAAATGATTTTTTAATTTTTGTCCAATTCTTCATATCCACCTTCTATACTAACATGGGTCTTCATGTGACATGTGGACAATTAACTTTGAAAGTAATTTCCTCTTTATATATAAATTTATTACACGCTACTATTGTGTTGGCATCCAATCACATTCATACACTGGACCATTATTTCCAGGGCCCACATGGGATAGGAGTATGGAGAATTGGAGATAATAGCACCAAATATCTATATTTATTTATTGAGTGCCCGGGAATTTAATTCCACCAAATTGATCAAATTAATTAGTAGGGCAGCGGGATCTACCTTTCTCCCAGCCCCCATTCTGGATAGCGTTGCAAAACGCGCCCCCACCTAATAATAATTTTATGAAATCTCTAAAATATGAATTTCAAATTTCAAATTTAATACTAACATAATAACGTAGTACTACAATATTGTGTGGCAAATAGATAGATTCAAACTCCATTTATAGGTATGCACATAATAATTACAGGAAGAGAGATTAAAGGCATTCTTTTAGTTCGTACATAGTATATATGATGTCAGATTTTTTTTACTAACTGGTCCACAAATTAGCATACCAGTAAAGTTTTAATTAAATTATTACTTCCAGAAAATGGATTAGTCTTTGAAAGATGTGGGAAATTATTTAAATTGGAGTTTGGAAGGAGTAGTTACACTATTATTAGGTCAACATGCCACGTGGATACAAGGCTTGCAATGGGTGCCTGGTGGCTAACTGTGTGGTTGTCATTTGTCTTATTAACGAATAAATAAATAATCATGGAATATGGAGTATGCGTGCAGATTAATTGGCGTGATTAGGAATTTAATAAAAAAAATTCTTTAAATTAATTTTTTATATTATCAAAGTAAATAGTTATGAGTTTACCGAAAAAAAAAAGTAAATAGTTATGAGAATAAGATTTTAACGTTTTAACATGCAATTATTACTCTATATATAATATAGATCGTAAATAAATAGAGCTCAAAATTAGTACTCCCACTATTAATTAAATACTCCAATCCAATTTAACTAAACTGATAATTGATTGAGTACTTTAATTATTAGTGTCAAATCTAATTTAATAAAGTATATTAAATATCAAATCATGAAATTTCAATAATAACTGTGATTCTTAAGAATATACTAGTATTAACTAGCTAGTTTAAAGAGTACATAATGTGGTCTTCAATGGCTCATCAGAAAACCAAAAAAAAGTACGTAATGTGGCGTTGGTGTTTCTTCTCAGCATCTCCTTGGTTGAAATTTATTGGTTATAAAAATAACGAGCATTCTTAATGTATATACTTTAGGGCCGTTTGGATTGACTTTTGAAAAAACCAGAAGTAGGAGTGAAAGCCAAAAGCAAAAGCATGTAACTTTTGTGTTTGGATGAAATGTTTGAAAACAACTTTTTATCAAAAATGTGTTTGGATATGTAAAAATGAAAAATACTTTTGGAATGTTATAATTACTAAAAAGTACATGCTACTTATGAGAACAGTACATATTTATAGTGTAATTTAAATGTATTAGTACGGGCATTTAAGACTTTTGTGTGCTTTTGGCTTCTACTTTTCAGATAAGCACCCCGGTCTGCTTCTTCCAGAAGCACTTTTGCAGCTTTTCGAGGTGTTTTTGCTTTTTCTAAAAAGTCAAACCAAACACCATTTTTCAATCAAAAATACTTTTGGCAGAAGCAAAAGCCAAAAACACATTTGCAAAAGCTATTCCAAACAGGGCCTTAGTATACTGCAATTTAATTATTTACAAATAGGCGACTAGACATGTAATTATATATACTCCCTCCGTTTTTTTTTTGTTAGCTACTGTTGACTAATGTGTACTGTTCACTTATATACTTTGACTTAAAGTTTTCTCATGGTTATACAAGTTAAAATATGGCCAAGTGTGATCTTGTTAGATTCGTCTCGTCTTGTAGATTTTAAATATCGAACTTTTAGAATTTTTATATGTACCGAATTTGAATTATTAATAGTTTAAAATGTGCATTGGACTGCATGCTGAGTGGGTCCATAGCTATCTTTAAAAAACGGAGGAAGTATGTGACAAAATTCTAAGCACGCAACTGAAGCTTACAAGAGGTGCATCATAAGCATTAAGCAGGTAGATCGACACTAAGTTAAGCAATGGGTATATATGATGGCTTAATAATTGTTTTAAATGATGACTTTGGTGGCGCAATTAATGAATGTAGGACTTGGGCATGGCTTCTCATTTTCTTAGATTCATATAAAGCATTTTCTTTATTACTCCTATCTAGTATATGTCATTAAAATATAGTACTAATTGATATGGAATATATATATATATATATATATATATATGTGTGTGGGACAGTCTCTAATTAAATTGTAAATTCACAAAATAATAATACTAGTAGTATTATAATTACTAGTATATTGGTGGGATGGGATGGGGCACAATGCAATGCAATGGAATGCAATGTGGGATAGATAGCTAGGGGTCGACATTACATTACAAATTACTACAATCACATGGCTGGCTGTGGCTGGATGCCCAAATGGCAAATGCCAATCATTGATAACGCCCATTTCCAAATTCCCATATAGTAAGTACTTCAAGTTCCGGTCCAAATTTGAAATACTACTCGTCGTTACCATGGTTTTAAATATCGGTATTGGTATCTATATCGGTCATTTAAATTTACCGAAATTTCGAAGAGATTTAAAATTTCAGAGGAAATTTCGGAAATATTTGAAATTTTTATAGAAAACCACATCGAGATTCTGAGAGGATGAAAATGAAGATATTCCGAAATTCATCCCCTTTGTTGCTATATAATTAGTAATATGCTAACAATACTCATTCAATAATATACTATGCTGATAATGTTGTTGATAATTTTTTTTTGGGAAAGCCATAAGCCAGATAACATACACAGGCACAAAAGGTACAAAGAAAGAACAAAAAAGAACCTCACATGAGGAGGGGGTGGGGGGCGGGGAACAGTAACACAAGAAGAAACATTAGTATCTAGGGGAGCAAACACCCAGGTAATCAGCGGACAGTTCACTCAAAACGAAGTCCGTAGGGAACGCCCAAGTGGTAAAAAAACTCTTCCTTAGACGCCCCAAATTTGGCATGGCTATCCGCAACTCTATTTCCTTCTCTCAAGGTGTGGATAATCTGGCAGGTATCAAATGAGTCCCTTAGGTCCCTGATCCTGTGGAGTGTAGCAGCGTAAGGATGGAGAGGGTTGTGGGAAACAATGGCATCCAGCGTAAGGATGGAGAGGAGTTGGGCAACAGAACGCATGCCGTGTTCTATTGCTGATAATTCAGCCACCATGATAGAGTTATAGCTAATGTATCCGAATCCGCCTGTGATCCAGTGGCCGTCGTCTTCACGCACTGTGAATCCAAAGCCCGCTTGACGGGGGTTTCCAAGTGAGCTTCCATCAACATGAAGGATTTTACCTGTTTTACCAGCCGAGTTCCAATGCACTAGCCTCAAATTGTTGTTTCTGTTTCTCTTGACTCCTTTATCATTCTCAATGAGCGTTATATTGTGCATGACTTCTCTGGCTAAGCACCAGTTGGACTTGTGTTTCCCTCGGAAGATTCGGGAGTTCCTCTCCACCCAAATATGTTGTTGATAATTTGATATCATGCACCATGTTAATTGAGAAGATTTTGACTTAAAATCAATTAAACAAGTTAATTGTATGACATAATCAATATATGTAATTTTTAAATTTATATTTTTAAAAAATCTTTTTAAAATTTAGAAAAAAAATATTTTTTTAAAAAATAAAAGTTTTGGGAAATTTCGAAAAATTTCGGTCAAATTTTGAGAAATATCGAGTTTCGGACGAAATTTCGATAGAAATTTTGCAAAAAAATATTGTAATGAAATTTCGCTTCGATGTATTTCGAAACCCAAAATTTCGGTCAAAAATTTGAAAATTTCGAGGATATTTAAAACAATGGTAGTTACAACCACAGTTTTTTTTTTTAAATGAGCTATTAAAGGCCTGGGAAATGGGTTGTGAGAGTCCGTCCCACACAATGACACAAATTACAAAGGGAACGAAGGGGAGAGATCGGGGGCCGGTAGGGATTCGAACCCCAACCTATAGATTGGGAGTAGGGGACTTAATAACTCGAGTAAGTTTCCAACCCCAATTTATTTGAAAATGGTGTACATTAACTAACATTAGTGAGCAATTTCAGAATATTATTAGTACGTGGTGGAAATAAAGGACGAGTAGAGTAGTAGGAATAAATCCAATATAGGCGAGTTGTTCGACAACGCCACCTATAATTATAAATGTATATACTTCCTCCGTATCCAAAAAAAATCTTAACATTTCATGTTTTCACCCAATACAGTACACATTTTTAAAAAGTAATATCTAAAATTTTATAAAAAAAAATTACTATAAAACTTTAAAATTATAAAACTACGTGATTAGACGAATCTAACAAGATCTCACTTGACTATGTTTTATGTTATAACTGTATTAAAATGTCGAATCAAAGTTACTCAATGAATAGTGTTTACTATGCAAATGATAATATCTTTTACATATGGAGGGAGTATATATCAACACATAATAATTTTGAATTTAATTACTTCATGCAAAAACAAAAAAAACTTTTGAATTTACCGCTTCCAAATAGCTAGTAAGTACTAATTATAAATGAGAATATCATGATGAGTTTAAGCCATACTTTTCTAAACAATATTATTATTATTATTATTATTATTATTATTATTATATTATTATTATTAAAAAGCTCTAAACCATATTCCCTCCGTTCTTTTTTAGTTGTCTTTTTAGAGAGACAAAAGTGTTCCAAAATAGTTGTTATTTTTAAGTAGTTAATTAATTAATGCAAACTTTAATTATTGAAATTGAGCTGAAAGAGACAACTAAAAAGGAACGGAGAGAGTATATACATTATCGCGAAACTCGTGTCTTGAGAATTTATAGTAGTAGTACAAAAAAGTTGAGTACTAATAAAGGAGTACCTTTTTTTTTTTTTTTTTTTTGGTAAGAAAATAATTTAGGTAGGAGACGAGTACGAGATGATGATGCGAATGGTGGTTAAAGATGAATGAATGTAACCCCCCCTTCCCCTTCCCCTTCCCCTTTCCCACCCACACATATATGTCATATGTGCTGCTGCTGTCCATGTTACAATAATATGTACTACTCCTGTATCTACACTAATAATGTCATTGTGTTCTCACATGCATTCATGCATCGCCTGTCAATATATTATAATAATAATAATAATAATAATAATAATAATAATAATAATAATAATAATAATAAATGGTGTTAGAATGGTTTTAGAAAATTCTTAAACTCAACAACTTTGTCATTCTGAATGCAGACCAATTGAACTGCACCCACAAGGTACAAATTTCGTGGCAGCAGCATCACCGATTATTATTAATTGTCAGTTTTGAGAAAATATTTCAACCATTTTACAATAGCCCGCAAAATAAATAATTACATACAAAATTATTTCATTAAATAACGATCCGTTCAACAAACTTACAGAACTGGAAACCCCATGGAAAAAATCAACCTCGGCAAAAAGAGGGTTCATTTATTTATTTTTTCAAGCCCAACGGATTAATTGTGCGATAATGCTAAACTGGGCCCAGTTTATTAAAGCCCGGCCAAATGACGACTTGCGTACATATAGGGCTTTGGGCCACTCGGGAATGTTTTAAATAGGAAAAAAAGGTAAAAACGTCCTTTATCTTTCCAAAAATTTCAAATCCGTCATTTTTTCTATTTTATTACCGATTTAGTCCGCTACAAATGCTAATTATGTTCAAATCAGTCCTTTTTTCACTAATTATATTCTAATTGCTGACGTGGCAAGGGTTTTAATTTAAACCTGACACGTGTGCATAATATTAGTCCTTTTTCTTTTATCTTTTGCCAATTCAGTCCTAAACTTTTATTTTGTTCTATTTAGTCCTCTACCCCAATCACTCATTTATATTAATTGGCCTCAAACCTTTCAAATTATTTCATTTTAGGCCCAGAACCTTAAATTTTTTATTATTACTAATACATTTATCAAATAAATGCCCAACATACTTCCGTAAATAAAATTAAATACCAAACCTCATACATTGGGTTTGACCGCCTTGTTACCGGGTCTTTGAAGTTCCGAATTTTACGGACTCATATTAACCACCCGACCGTAACGATGGTTCATTGGTTCTGGTTTCCTTCAGCAACAATCAGCACAATCATACTTTGTGGACAATAAAATTCAGGCTATTTTTTTAATATTTTTAATAATATTAATATTTTTCAATAAAACCAAGGCTTCCTGTATCCATAACCTTCCAAAAATTCAAGTTAAATCATTTACTCAAATATTGCTACATCTAAGGTAGGACGCAAAGTAAGATTCTGTTGATTGTTACTGAAGGAAACCAAAACCAATGAACAATCGGTTGCGGTCGAGTGGTTATTAGAGAGAGTCCGTAAAATTCCGGTACTTGAAAGACCCGATAACAAAGCAGTCGAACCCAATATATGAGGTTTGGTGTTTAATTTTATTTATGGAAGTATGTTGTGCATTTATTTGATAAATGGATTAGTAATAATAAAAAATTTAAGGTTCTGGGCCTAAAATGAAATAATTTGAAAGGTTTGAGGCCAATTAATATAAAAATGAGTGATTGGGGTAGAGGACTAAATAGAACAAAATAAAAGTTTAGGACTGAATTGGCAAAAGATAAAAGAAAAAGGACTAATATTATGCACACGTGTCAGATTTAAATTAAAACCCTTGCCACGTCAGCAATTAAAATATAATTAGTGAAAAAAGGACTGATTTGAACATAATTAGCATTTGTAGCGGACTAAATCGGTAATAAAATAGAAAAAGGACGGATTTGAAATTTTTGGAAAGATAAAGGACGTTTTTACCTTTTTTTTCCGTTTTAAATAGGCTTGAAGCCCAATGTTAATACTCTCGGCCCAAATATTGGACAGGTGGTGCGAATTTAGTCTTTACCTCAATATTTGATGATTAAGAAAATTTAATTGAGTAGTATTAAAGTTTTCAACAAATTTACCAAAAAAAAAAGAAATTCAACGAAAATTGAAATTAAAGTAGACGAAATATGTGAGATATAACCAATAAAGTAGAAATAAAATAATGTATATATAAACCACCGTATTGTTGTGAATATATGTGATCTTTCTCTATACACTTAACAAGAAAATCATGTGTATATTATATACGGAGTAATGTATATACTGGTAAAAAGAAAATACTGTTGTTGCTGTATATGTGTTGTGCCTGTAGTCTGTACGCGTGACGTGGCAAAGCCTTGCAGACCAAATTGGTGTCCTAATTTGTGTCCCTTTGTCGAAATGGATCGATCCAACACTCATCCTCTTTCACAGCATTATTCCACCTGTTTCTAAACTCTCTCATTTCAGCAGTCGATCTCAGCCGAATCTGCACATAAAAATAATCCACCACCAAGAATTCAGAAATAAATAGTACTACTACTATTGTGTCACTAATATTGATTGAATTGAACCATTATTATTATTATAACGCCTTGTATCACAATAATAGAAGCTCACTAAATTGTTATTCAAGTTGGGGCAGAGTTTGTAAGAAAGAACTTACAGCACTTCTGTCATTGGAATCGTTTGGACTTGAATTTACTCCCTGAAAAGTTCGAGACAGTAAGTAATACTAGATGGATTGGTGGTGCTAGTAAACGATGGAAGATTTTTTGTGTTAGAATTGCTACCGATGGCTTCGAATCCGATGACTTCTCCGAGAGCGCAAGTCGACCAGACGATTGAGCCTTCGTCTGCATTATAAAGAAATGAAAACGACCATTCATCCGATCATGCTACCGAAACAAGCTCTGTTGTGTAAGAATAAGTGAATGTAAGAATTGTGTAGAGTACCGTGTTACTGTCCAAATTGTTGCCAAGCGTGGGAAGGGCAAGATGAGCTATGTACTGTTCGTCGACCACACCAACCTTAACTGTTCGATCTCCCTGTACGTATATATATATATGTACAAACAAGTGCGCGATGAATGCTTCGTTTATATACAAATATGGGAATTAGGTCAAGTACGTAGAGATCACGTTCAATTTGAGAACTTGCCTGAGAGCAATAACCAAGCTGCATATCGAGGCCCCATGCGTGAATCAGGTCATTCTGTGGAGATCATCGATTAGTTTCCATAAACGTGAATATTACACAAACGCGAAAGTTTCATGAGTACTGTAGTGTGCGAAATTTGAAGTTCTATGAACGTTGCAACCGGGCTAGGACAGTGCACCTGAATCATATGCCAAACGCATCGCCAAGCTGCTCTTGAGAATACAGGAGCCATCATCTCCACCCAGCTGCAGATGTTCTAGTCAGCATCATAAGCAAAACTGAAAAATCGAAGAATTTGAAAATGACAAGGTGTTGCTTGATATTACCCTACACAGGGAGGAGCGATGCTGTTGCCATCACACCTTCCAGCCTGATAAAATCTCCTGTTTATTATATTGTGCAGAGTTCAGAAAAATGTACAATTTATACGATTTCATGGATAATACGAAAACATTGAAGACAATGTGAAAAACTATTTTGTTTCTTGAAACAGACCGGTGCACTCTTGTTCTCCTGTTGCGCGTGGTGATCCGATGATGCACCTTTGATTTTCCAAGATCAAGAGCGGGCTGTGAAATTTCGAGGCCTTCTTCCTTGATGATCGATATGTATCTGTAGAGAGTTACTATTTCATTAACAAATACAAGTGTACCGGTGTGGTTTTGTTCAAAAGACATTGAATATGGTGTTATTACACCCTATTTGGTTAAGATTATCCATGTTTCACACGCGCTCTTTTACCAGTCGAGTAGTCTAATTTGAGATGGAGTCAAGTACCTTTTGGGATGAAAGTTTTCAACTCCCAAGTCCTCGTCCCACAAAAATATATACTCGTATTCAGAGACAATATCTGGATGGAGAAAACGCTTGGCAAACCACCTACAGAGTGGGAGAGTTCTTCAACCCATGTGATTCCGATTCTTTGAATAAATAAGGTGAAAAACTGTCATTTTGACATAAACAAGACTCTGTTGGAAGCGTACCATTTTGTTTGGTTGATGGCGGAAATGTGAACGACTTTGTTGCTCCATTCCAAGTCGTGCCACTGATCTACTACACCATCGTAATGGAAAAGCATCACTGCGAAATCAAGTTCCAGAAACTGCAGCAGGGCACAATTGCGTTGGGAACAATGCACTTAACGTGTTGAGTAAAGAAAGGAAAAATCAAAACAATACCTACTAGCAACGTGAGGTAAACAGATAGTATACCTTCTTAACTATTTCATTCACCAGTTTTTTTTGCTTTACCCCGACTGGCACACCCAACAAACTCTTCATCTTTTTCGAATTCTTCTGGTTCAGACATGCAGCATAAAGAAAATTCAACAATAATTTCAAGGCGGCGTTGAATACTATGAGAGGCAAGGAAAAGCTGAGTACTGGCTATGGATTTAGAAAGTCAATACAAAATTACAATAATATACGTACATCTTCTGGAATAGGGCCAGACAAAGGGATCATTTCTAAGTTTGAAGTCGAGGAAACAATTCCTCGGGGCAAAGCTTCGCTGCCAGCAGGTCTACATTTGTCCTGATAGATGAACCGCCATGATTAAGTTCTTCGTGTAAGAGAAAATGCTAATTTTGGAAAAAGTAGGAATAGATGTAAAATACAACAAACATTGCATTTCTTCTTGTGTGCACTTTCTTGGGTTTCGTTCACTTTGATGTTCAATATTGTTGATAACTGCAAAGTACAGAGCATGACTGTAAGCTAAATGGAGAAATACGTTAAAGTTGCACTTCAAAAAATCAAGATGCAAGACTATGAAACGTACCTGGCATTTGACAGATTCTTCATTGGTTCCAACTCCAGGTGAAAACTGCATTAACAATGCGTGGCATCTATGAAAATGAAAAATAAAAACAAAGATGCGAAAGAAAATGGTGTCCAAAAGTCTTGTACAAGATTATGGAAGGATCGGCAGCTTCAAATATAAACATAAGTATGAACAAAAAGACCAGTTTGGATATTATAATATAATCTATAGTATACTAAGACGGATGGAATCACAATTTTAGCATTATTACTTTAGCAACTCAATAGACATTTTAGTTCAAGTGTAGAATGAAAATGTACATTGTAAATATCTTTCCCGAGCCCTACGCTGCTGATGAAGTAAACACCGCAGATAAAGGATGTAGCAATGAGAAGACTGCATAGACACGATTGGCTTTTAGGCGAAACCTGAAAGGCAACTTCAAATTACCATAACGAACAAGAAAAGTAATTGATAATAGGCAGAAACCCAAATCAACAGCAAATCCCTCAAGCTAATTGGTTCGTGCTTTGGATTTTTACATCGTAGAGACAGTAATAATGTCACTCAACACTAAAGCGTGAGACTACTGGCAGAGACATGTGGTCAAAATTCTCAATTTATGACAAAGAACAGATAAAAATCCATGCCCTTATGACAACCACTTGCTCCAACATATTGCACTTGCAGTAAAGGATTAAGACAGGTTACAAGAATGTAAGAAAAACAAAAAAAAAACTTCACCAAGCTTCCTGTCCTAATCCAAAATTCAACTCAACTTATTCAAAGACAATTCAATTCTGCAGAAAACTAAAGCATATCGAACATACCATAGTATACAAAACAAACTCCCAAGAACTTAAAAAGTCAACCAAACTATTGCAGAAGCAGAACAAATTGAGCTCTTCCTCTACAACTCGATTTCCATATGATTCAACGCGAAGCACAATTCCAAACTGAAATTCAAAACACACACATACATGTATTTATAGATTTACATGCAAAGAGGGATTGAATTACTTACAAATGTGTATGGCATCATTATGCATCGAACTGGTCACGAAAAGCCAGAAAAGGACCGATCTTTATAAAAGAACTAAATTGAAGACGCCCCCCTCCCCACTTTCTTTTTTTTTCTCTTCTTCCTATTCTTGTTTGTTTTGGACCTTTTAACTAATCTTAATCTCCCCAACCCAAATACAATACACAAAGAGCAATGGATACAGATAAAAGCTGAAAGCAACCTTTTTCAAGTTCAACAAGAAGCCTACGAAAGGGTTATTTTCGTAGCCCTCGAATTGCAAGCCCCACCCAAATACAATCGCCTTCATATTTATTTATAGAAAAAATGAAAGAGACGGGATACAGGCCTACAGGAGAAGTGTATGTATAGGTGTGACGGAAGAATCCGCTGAAAATTCCGAACCTCCAGTGTTTGAATAATTGAACTAATGAAAAATGGTGCGCCGCCGCTGGAATATGGAGTATATTTTGTGGTCGTGCCAAAGGCGTGGAAATGGATACTACTGTAGTACTGTTTGGCGCGAGGGAGGGGTGGCTTCTGGGCTCGTGCCACGTGGTAGTTGTTGTTGGGAATCATTCAATCAATGGGTGGGGTCGTGGCGGATTGAGGTTAATATATTAATGTTAATTAACTAGCTAATCGTTGGGGTTTTGGGGGGAATTCTTTAATTGCTAACATGAATGAGGAGGATTGGATGATGATCTATTGATCTGGGTTGCAACTTTCAACTCTCTCTCTCTCTGCGTTTATTGAATTATTGCAGTGGGCAGATTCTCTGTCAAAGCTTCGTTCATTGCTGTACTGAGGTGGACTTTGTTTTGCAACCGAGATGATCATGGGAGTACAGGTCGTCGGGTCCAGAATGAATTTTACACGCGGGGTTGACTGTTGACATACGAAAGTGCGAGTTGATTAGGGACTCCGGGACCTGGGAGTATCCTGTATTCCTGTGTCCGAATGTTTTATGGAGACAGGGATATTAAAAATTGTTTTAACTTTCCCCCGAAATAAAAAATAATAATAATAAAAAATAAAAAATAAAAAAAAAGTTTTAACTAAAATCATAACATAAAATATATTTGTTCACCAAAAAAAAATAACATAAAATATATTTAAAACAAGACGCTGTTCAGAAAAAGAAAAAAAATATTGTTCTATTATTTCAAAAATTTAAAGGAAAACAAAAGCATTTGCATTAACCTTGACAGAAGAAAATTTGTCTAGAATAGAAAAAATTAAAACCCTGAAGTATATGTAACCTTTTAATTTCATTTCTTATATGATCAAAAACCGAAAAATTGAAGGGGTTCACTTACCTTAATGGTCAAGTCCCCGTCTTCCAACCATAGGTTGGGGTTCGATCTCCACCCTACCCTCTATCCATCTCCTTTATCCCCTCGAAAAAAATTGAAAAGTTGGAAATACCAAACTTTGACATGCAATGGAAGTTATGGAGTGTGTGCCATAAGAATTGGGGTCTCGCGTCTCGTTGTGTTGTTTCGAGTTCGAACTTTCTAGTTATAGAAAACTATTAGGCAGAGCTAGGGGTGAAAACGAGCCGAGCCTAGCTCGACGAGCTTTAAAAAGTTGAGCTCGGCTCGAGCTCGACATAAAAAAAAGCCGAATTCGAGCTCGGCTCGAGGCTCAAATAAAGCTCGAGTTTTTTTTCCTTTTTTTGTTTTTTTTAACATTGACACTCATATGTTAATAAATGTGTATAGGGGCTCAAATCACACAAGTGATGGATCGATAAAAGGGGACATTACTACTGGACCAAGTCCCCATTCCCAAACTAAGCTCGATATAAAATTAGGAATAATTATCAAATTATTAAATAATGAGCTTAAAAACTTGAATGATTGAAGTTTAATAGATTTAATATATTAAACTATTCCTAGTTTCTACTTCTAACCATAAAAAAGAAAAAATATAAAAGAAAATTTATAGTATTAATAAATAGATTATACATTTACTATGTATAATTGATATATATATATATATATATATATTCGAGCCTATTATCGAGCTTTCGAGCCGAGTATTGGTTAGCTCGGCTTGGGTTCATTAACATTCCGAGCCGATCTCGAATTCGAGTTGAGCTTTGGTCGAGTTCTGATCGAGTCGAGACGAATATTTTACGAGCCTATCAGTTTCATTTACACCCCTAGGCAGAGCCGGCTCTTAGCAAGAGCCAGTGGAGCACTTCCTCCGGGCCCCCGATTTTTGGGACCCCAATTTTTTAAAATACTTTTCTTAGTTTATAGTTTTTATTTTTCTTTTTATTTCAATTTTAATTAATTATCAAATCAGTTATATATATATATATATCTAGTTTGTTCCATTTTCACTTTTCATATTCTTTCAAAATCTCAAAATAATGAGAATGAATATTTGGCCTAGTGTTCATGTCCCATGACTTTCAACTTTATGGTTGGAGATTCGATTCCTACCCGACTCCTTATCCCTCCCTTTATCTCCAACTGTAATTTGCCAACACATGAGTGCCAATGCTTACCAAAAAAGATCTCAAAATGATAAAATTTTTCGATTGTATTTTTTCAAATACAAAGTTATTATAATATTTCTCATTTTTTATTGTATTCAAAATTCTCCATTTAATACGATTTATTTTTATTATTTTGGATTTATTAATTAATACTCCATTCATCCCAACATAAATATTTTATTTGACTTCTGCACATAATTCAATAATTTTTTAAAATGGAGAATGACGGACAATGTAAAAAATATCAAACAAGACTATATGGCGAGGATGAAGGGAATATTATATTATTCCAAGGTAAGCACACTTAACTTTGGAGTTCTTATAGAATTGTTACCAAAAAAGAAGTGTACTTTATTGATTGAGTAGCTTATTTCATTTCATTCAAGGCTTTTTTGGGGTATTACATTATAAGAGCCTAATTAAAACATTCCCTCAGGGCCCAAAAAGTTCGAGCCCCTGCTATTAGGCCCCTAAGAAAGATTAGGAAATTTTCGTTCACCAAAAGGTGGACTGGATCATTTTGTCTTTTGATGCCAAAATTTGCTCTGATATCTTATTAGTCGGTTCAATGAATCAGACACTAGTCATTTATATTGAAAGATAAGTAATTGACCACTAAATAAAATTTCAACCTCCAAATTTTTCCATCATATGATGTATATAAATAATTAATGTGATTTAAATTAATATGCAGATTAGAATACGTCTATTATAAATTTTTGTCCATTAATTTGATGTATGGACCAAATGCGTGCAATGAAATCAAGTATCACATATGATCATCATCGATGCTTTTATAGTGAAATGATTTTCGATTCATTGTTTTTATTTGTATTAAAAGAAATCCCACTTTAGAGGGGAAAGATTGATCCCAATGGGCAATGGCCCTCAATTGGGATTATTGAAAAATTTCATTACAGAGATTCCCATTATTATAGAAATTGGAAGTATTATTTTTTCTTTTCAAGTAAAGAAATAGCACTTTAATGAAGGGGGTGGGCGAAGGGCTCAATAGTCATTCTCCTTTCTCGATGGCCCAAATTTGACCCCACTTAAAAAGAGATTGTGCCAATATTAGATATAACAATAATCTCAATACCAAAAACTTTATAAGTCCGTTTATAAAGGTTTTCAATTTAAAAAACTTTATTTGAAATAAATAAATCGTTGTAATACACAAATATACCCCCCCCCCCCCCCCAATGATTTATTTCCGTCAAACATAATAAATTTGCATTATTTTCTTCTTTAATATCAAATTCAGGTTGTTAAAATCGCGATCCTGATCGTACAATCGCACGATCCTACGATCCTAGTCATAAAAAACGATCTGGATCACTTAGGATCGAGAATGTGTTCCCCAATGCCCCATGGTAATGATTTATTTCCGTCAAACATAATAAATTTGCATTATTTTCTTCTTTAATATCAAAATCAGGTCGTTAAAATCGCGATCCTGATCGTAGGATCCCACGATGTGATCCTACGATCCTAGTCATAAAAAACGATCTGGATCGCCTTAGGATCGAGAATGTGTTAGGATCGTGCTAGGATTGGGTTAGGATCGTAGGATCGCTATGCGATCCGATCCTAACCTCTATGGTTTTGGTTATGCTATTTTTTTTGTCAATTTTGTTTAATATATCTTTACAATGTTGAACTCAAAATGGTTGAGTTATGTGTCCGTGCTTAACTTCCATTGTATCATGAATAAGCATGTTGTTTAGTTAGATAATTAACAAGCATTATTTTTTAAAAATATAAATAACAATTTTATAGGATCTTAGGATCTCGATTCGATCATACGATCCCGATCTTGCAAAGACAAAAACGATCCTATATAGGATCCCGATCTTAACAACCTTGATCAAAATACAATTTTAAAGAACAAAGGCTTTTTTTTGGGAAAGCAACGAACAAAGGTTTAAGTAGGCATTGAAAGCAAAATCTTGAATTTAAGCTTTTATAAGTATAGAAAACTGATTTATTTCTTTTTAGGTATTATTTATGTCCATTAGTATTTCAAGATTGTTTTTGAACTTGTTTACCAAAAAAAGATTGTTTTTTAACTTTAAAAAACTTAAGAATGTTGTGAATAAATACAACTAGTTTAGCCTATTAGCATATGTATATAGTGCTAGTGTAGTAAAAACTAAAGACTATAATGAAGAAATATAAAGAAAGAAGATGAAGTGTATAATGGACACTATATGATTATGATGAGAGGATTTTCTTCTCTTTACTTACATTACATTTGAGCAAATAGTGGGGTATTTATACAAGATTTTTTCCACTAAATCCACTATAAAAAATCACTATCAAAGCCACTATGGTCACTTATTGGAGTGGTTATTATGGAATGGTTAAGTGGAGTGGATGTTTTAAATGGTAGTGTGGAAGACATACACATAATGTTCACAACACTCCCCCTTGTATGTCTTCGATACAAAGAATATGCCTCGTTAAAACCTTACTAGGAAAAAACCCAGTGGGAAAAAATCCAAGTGAAGGAAAAAGAGTACAGTATTCTTGTATCCAGTGCTCCCCCTGATTTGGACATTAGTTTAAATCTCGAAGCCGCCGCATTCCAATTTTCTTCACGAGTTTCTCGAACGTTGCAGTCGGCAATGCCTTAGTAAATAGATCCGCTAAATTATTTTCTGATCGAATTTGTTGCACATCGACTTCACCATTCTTTTGAAGATCATGAGTGTAGAAGAATTTTGGTGAAATATGCTTCGTTCTATCTCCTTTTATATAACCCCCTTTCAACTGGGCTACACAAGCCGAATTATCTTCAAATAAAATTGTTGGGGGCATTTGTGGTTCAGTGATTAAACCACAACTCTTCAATATATGTTGAGTCATTGACCTCAACCAAACACATTCTCGACTTGCTTCATGGATTGCTAATATTTCGGCATGATTAGAAGAAGTAGCAGTTAGAGTCTGCTTCATTGACCTCCAAGAGATAACAGTTCCACCACACGTGAAGATATAACCTGTTTGAGATTTGGCTTTGTGTGGGTCTGATAAATAACCTGCATCGGCATAGCCAATTAACTCATGTCGAGAGTCTTTTGGGTAAAATAACCCAAGATCAATTGTTCCTTGGAGATAGCGAAAAATATGTTTTATGCCTTTCCAATGTCGTTGAGTAGGGCAAGAGCTGAATCTTGCGAGTAGATTGACTGCAAACGCGATATCAGGTCGCGTGCTGTTTGCAAGATACATTAACGCACCAATTGCGCTTAAATATGGGATTTCTGGGCCAAGTTGCTCTTCATTATCTTCTTTTGGCCTAAATGGATCCTTTGCAGGATCAAGTGCCCGAACGGCCATTGGATTATTTAGCGGATGAGCATAATCCATTCGAAATTGCTTTAATACCTTTTGGGTATAAGCTGATTGATGAACAAATATGCCCATTTCCAAATGCTCAATTTGTAGGCCAAGGCAAAATTTCGTTTTCCCGAAATCTTTGATTTCAAACTCCTTTTTCAGATATTCGACCGCCTTTTTCAACTCTTCAGGAGTTCCAATTAGATTTAAATCATCAACATAGACTGCGACGATCACAAATTCTGACCCATTTTTCTTTATAAATACACAAGGGCTGATCGGGTCATTTGTATAGCATTCCTTTATCAAACTTTCACTGAGGCGGTTGTACCACATTCGGCCAGATTGCTTGAGCCCATACAACGATTTTTGCAGTTTGATGGAATAAGTTTCTCTGGATTTTGAGTTGCAAGACTCAGGTAATTTAAACCCTTCAGGTATTTTCATATAAATATCATTTTCCAATGAGCCATATAAATATGCAGTAACAACATCCATCAGCCTCATTTCGAGATTTTCTCGTACTGCTAGACTCATTAGATACCTGAATGTTATTCCATCCATAACTGGGGAATATGTTTCCTCAAAATCAATTCCCGGTCGTTGTGAAAAACCTTGGGCTACAAGCCTTGCCTTATATTTGACAATTTCATTATTTTCATTTCTTTTTCTCACAAACACCCATCTGTAGCCAACAGGCTTCACATTTTTTGGTGTTTGGACAATAGGGCCGAATACTTTTCGTTTATTCAGTGAATCTAGTTCAGACTGAATCGCATCTTTCCATTTTGGCCAATCATTTCTTTTCCGACATTCTTCAACTGATCTTGGTTCAGGATCCTCGTTATTTTCCATTACATCGAGTGCAACGTTGTATGCAAAAGCATTATCAACGTTTGTTTCTTTGCGGTTCCAACATTTCCCAGTATTGATATAATTGAAAGAAGTTTCAATAACTTCATTTTCTTCTGGGTGAATATTTTCAGGATCAACCTTTTCGGGGGTTGAATCAATTTCTCCTTCAGGAGTATCATCCGTGATTGATTTATCACCCATATGGATAATTTTCCTCTTTCGTGGATTTTTATCCTTGGAACCCAAAGGCCTACCACGCTTCAGGCGTGCAGTAGGTTCATTTGCACTTGGAATTTGCCCTTCTGGGACATTTATATTGGCTGGTGCATTTGCTGCATCATTTATATATGATTTTGTGACTTTAGCAACATCATTAAAAGCATCGGGTAATTGATTTGCAATTCCCTGCAAATGCACAATTCTTTGAACTTCAAGTTCGCATTGCCTTGTATGAGGATCAAGGAAATCAAATGGACTTTGCCAAGATATTTCCTTTTTCAGTTGATCATTTCCTCCCCCTAATGTCGGGAATTGAGTTTCATCAAAATGACAGTCTGCAAATCTTGCAGTAAATAAATCACCCGTTTTTTGCTCAAGATATTTAATAATCGAGGGTGATTCATACCCGACATATATGCCCAACCTTCTTTGAGGTCCCATTTTTGTGCGTTGTGGTGGCGCAATCGGTACATAAACCGCACACCCAAAAATTCGCAAGTGGGATATATTGGGCTCCTTTCCAAACACAATTTGTGTAGGGGAGTAGCTATGATAGCTTGTCGGCCTTATTTTCACAAGTGCGGCTGCATGCAATATAGCATGTCCCCAAGCAGAAACAGGGAGTTTTGATTTCATTAACAAGGGTCTTGCAATTAATTGCAATCGCTTAATAAATGATTCTGCCAGACCATTTTGCGTGTGCACATGAGGCACAGGATGTTCAACAGTAATTCCAATCGACATGCAGAAATCATCAAATGCATGTGATGTATATTCTCCAGCATTATTAAGGCGTATTTTCTTTATCGGATGATCTGGAAACTGTGCTCGCAATTTTATAATTTGTGCAAGTAACCTTGCAAATGCCAAATTGCGAGTTGATAATAAACAAACGTGTGACCAGCGTGATGACGCATCAATTAGTACCATAAAGTACTTGAAAGGTCCACACGGTGGATCAATAGGTCCACATATATCGCCTTGAATTCTTTCTAGGAATGTAGGGGATTCAATTCCCACTTTTACTGGAGATGGTCTGGTTATCAATTTCCCTTGTGAACAGGCTGCACAATTGAACTCATTTGGGTTCAATATCATTTGCCTTTTCAATGTATGGCCATTTGAATTTTCAATAATTCGCCTCAGCATTATACTGCCAGGATGCCCAAGTCTATCGTGCCAGGTAATAAATTCACTAGTAGCTTTCAAGCCTACTAGGTTATGTATTTCTGCGGCACATATTTTTGTATAGTATAAGCCAGAGGAGTAACATGGCAATTTTTCATTCACAAAATTTTTGCCATTTTCAATTCGAGTTATCAAAAGATACTCGCGATCTGCCTCTTTTGAAGTTTCAATGTGATATCCATTTTTTCGAATATCATTGAAGCTCAGTAAATTTCTTCGAGCTTTGCGTGAGAACAAGGCATTTTCAATTGCCATTTTTGTCCCTTCAGGGAGAAATATAACAGCTCTACCGGAGCCTTCAATGCATTTTGCATTACCGCTTATAGTTTTCACTGCGGTCTTTTCCAATTTTAAATTGGAGAAATAGCTTTTGCTTTTCAAAATGCTATACGTTGTTGCACTGTCAATGAGACAGATATCATCTCCGACTTTTGAATTTCCAGCATCCATTTCTTTACAAGAATATAAGAATGTTATTAAACATCAGCAATATAATTGTAAATGGATAATAAAAGGGAAGTACAGGATATCATTATTTATATTAAACATGAATTATAAAAGATAAGTACAAAATATATATATAGCTATATAATATATTATTTGGTAACAGTATCTGGCTCAATAAAATCATCAGCTTCCAGGTGCGTGATATTATCATTTAATATATCATCATAAGTATCATCGTGGGCATTATGGTGTGCTTCAACACCTGGTCTTTCTTTTCGTTTCGAGGCCTGATACAATTCAGCTAAGTGTTTAACTGTGTGGCATGTTTGAGCCATATGGCCTTTAATTCCACAACGATCACAAATTTCATCATTTTGTTTATGCTTTCTTGCATAATTTCTTTGTTGTGGTTTGTAAGGCCTTCTGGTATCATATCTGCGATTTTGCTCAAATCGAGGCTTATTTCGATAATTATTTTGACGAGATGATTCACCTCTGCCTCGATTGTGATACCGATTTTGGCCACGATCATCATTTTGATTTTTAAAGTGCCCACGATCACGCACATATTTCGATGATTGAGCCGCGTTCACCTCAGGGAACGGTTTTGCACCTGCGGGCCTAGATTCATGATTTCTCAACAACAATAGGCTGTTTTGTTCAGCCAATAATAAGCAGGTGATAAGATCAGAATATCTCTGAAAACTTTTTGACGGTATGTCTCACTCAATACTGAGTTTTTAGCATGAAACGTAGAATACGTTTTTTCAAGCATTTCTGCTTCAGATATCTTTTGCCCACATAATTGCAATTGGGCCGTAATTTTGAACACAGCGGAATTATATTCCCGGACTGTTTTGAAGTCCTGAAGTCTCAGGTTTGTCCAGTCATCAAGGGCTTTTGGAAGCACCGTGTTTTTAAGATTATCATATCTTTCTTTCAGCTTTTCCCACAATGCCAGTGGGGATTCCACAGTCACGTACTCCATTTTAAGTGCCTCTTCGATATGATGGCACAAGAAAATCATGGCTTTTGCCTGATTTTGATGGCTAGGATTTTTGCCTTCAGCAATAGTATCTTCCAGACCCATTGAAGTAAGATGCATTTTTACATCTCGGGCCCAGTACATATAATTGATTCCTTCAACGGTTAAGGGAGCAAATTCCTGCTTTGCAAGATTAGCCATAATCTTATTGAAAGTTTAGAAATAAGAGATTATACCTCAAATGATAATCTGGACAGAGTCTCCTCGTGCTGATAACGTGTTGTGAATAAATACAACTAGTTTAGCCTATTAGCATATGTATATAGTGCTAGTGTAGTAAAAACTAAAGACTATAATAAAGAAATATAAAGAAAGAAGATGAAGTGTATAATGGACACTATATGATTATGATGAGAGGATTTCCTTCTCTTTACTTACATTACATTTGAGCAAAGAGTGGGGTATTTATACAAGAATTTTTCCACTAAATCCACTATCAAAAATCACTATCAAAGCCACTATGGTCACTTATTGGAGTGGTTATTATGGAATGGTTAAGTGGAGTGGATGTTTTAAATGGTAGTGTGGAAGACATACACATAATGTTCACAACACAGAAACCGTTTTCCTTATTTTTTTTTATTTTTTTTTATTTTTTATAAAAAAAATCACAGTGAACCTGATAATTGAAAATTGATTAAGATACTAGTATGCGTTGCTTTCTTGATGTTAGGTGTGTTTTAGGTATCAGTATACAAAATTTTAAAACCTTGTTCTTGTAAGTATATGATTTATGAATGTGATGTGAGAATGACAAATGACATTTTTATCTTTTTCGGCAATAAAATGACACCTTGTGTGGAAAAAATTAAGACAAAAATTTTCAAATCGATTATATAGGAGTATAACTTACAGAATGAGTTGTTATCTGTAAATATATAAATTTAATAACAAATGTGTCAATTTAATCTTTTATTAGGTGAATTTGAATAGTGCTCAATCTAATCCAAAATTGATTTGTAATAAATGGGCCATTAGAGTAATTTTCATGGCCCAGTTCAGTTAATTTCAAATTCATCCCCCATCTCTCCTATCATTGTTCAATTCAAAAATTTCCATTATGGCAAAAGTAGAATTCACTGTTCTTTTTCATTTAAGGATGATAATGAGTATCTTATAAAAACTCAAGATCCAACTCAAATATGGACCGGATCCTACAAAACTCAAGATCCAACTTAAATACGGATCCCCTCGATTGCTTCCTATGAAATCCAAGACCTGTCACCTCTCAGTTGGATTCTATAAAACTTAAAGACCCAACTCGGTCTGAATTGGTTTAGGATTTACAAGACATGAATTTATGAACTGATTCCTATAAAATTCCAAGATCCAAACGAACCCATTCAATTGTAATTCATAAATTCATCCACCTTGTAATGTAGAAGTAATGTAACATGCCAAATGCATAAATCCTCCTGTTCAGTACCGGGTTTATGTTAGAGTTTACCCCTACTATTTCTAAACAAGGACATTCTAACCAAACCTGTCTTCAGCTGCTTCAGGACAAAAATATGAAACTATTTATTGACAAAACGAACCCCTTCAACTGAACTGCATTGATCAAACACGACGCTCACCATTTGGACCTTGAATAATCGGTCAGCTCAGTCACTGTCGCTGTCTTCCTCGTTGCTGAGCAACTCAATCACGTCTGTCTTTATGGCAGGTACTTTTCCTGCATTTATATTGCATTAGAGCAGCTAAGGCATTAATTTGTGACGAAGTATGGATGGAGATTGCTAGGTTCATGATTACACAGATATACATGTACTCCCTCTGTATTGTTATAGATGTCGTTTCAGTTCATTGCAAATCTAGCAAGGATATGTGTTTACAATTACAAGATTCCCTGTCACAAGTCCATTCCTTCGTGTATCAAAATACTCTTGAACTACAACCCTCTGATTCACCCAACACTGTCATAACCCTCCAGTTTCCAGCCCTCAAATTCAGCTTACTCTGAGAATACAAATACAGAAAAATGACAAAAACAATGCCTACGGAAAAGGGGAAAGAAAAGTCACCAAATGTATACACAAAACGAAGGGACTATGGTGGAGTGGGAAAGGAAGAGTAGTGGGAAGTGAGAGGAAAACGGAGAGGAAGAGGAAAGATAAGAGGCAAAAATAAAAAGCCTGCAAAATCCTAACACAGAACGGAGTGATTGGAGTCAGGAAAAGAAACAGGAAGAGTAGTTTAACATAGTTTATAAGGAAGAAGGGGACAAAAAATAAAAATAAAAAGGAAAGAAAGGATTAATTATGCCTTGAGAAGCTGAAAACAACTAATTTGAAAAAATTGTACACCCAAACATCTATTATCATACAAAGGGAGTTACTATACCTTATGAGGGTAAGGCCTTGGGAACCTTAGTTGCTATCACAGATGTTTTATCAAGACTTCACAACATGCAAGGCATGGTCATTGGAATCACTTCAAACAACTAATTGATGTAATATAATATGTTTACCCATCAGATTATGCTATTCAACAATTAGCACACAATTATTTTTGAAAAGCACAAACCGACCTACAAGTTATTGATTCAGAAGGTTGTAATTTGTAAACAGTATAAGAATACATAAATCAATTGGATATCACAGCTACTTCCAAAACATTGTGCATTGAAATCCCCCAATTATTATGATGAAAAGTTGATCCACGTGAAGGCAATCACAGACATGGTCAAACAAGATAATTGCATTCCAAAACGGAATTAACCATAAAAACACTCAGCTATTGCAAAATAAAAGTCAGCAATTCAATAAAATAGGGTCAAACATCATACATAGATTCTTTGCACCCAGAACTGAATTAACTAAATATATTCACTCAGCGGAGTGCAAAATAAAAGTCAGCGATTTGGAAAAGGGATTCACTTTGTTTCCACCATACCTGATGTCCTTATATTGTCCTGGCACCCGTCACTGGGAACATCCGAACTACATTGGGAGGTTGATTTGCCAGATCCTTTGGCACTTTTAGCTTCATCTGACCCCGAGTCAGAATCAAGCTCGCAGATATCTGCAATAACTGTAGGAACATTCTCAAGCAACTTTAATTGTTCCGATGGACTTTGCAATCTCTTTCTCCTCTCCAAGTAGTCAAACAGCGTACAAACAAGCATGTTAAGGCCACAAATCCCACATGTGCATGACAATCTGGAAATAAATATAACACTTGTATTCATTGCCACTAACCCTAGAATATGAATTCCACTTTATGTTTTCTTTTGGCCATTCACTTCATATACTCGGATTCTGGCATAATCAAATAACAGGTTTGAGTGGGAGATATTAATAGTAGATTTGACTAACATATAATAATAGTATATTTAATTAAATATTTTAGGCAAATAGCAAATAACAAGATAAAAAGTATCAGATTGCATATTCAATATGTAAACTTTTGCAATATGATATAAGCTTCAAAACTAGCATATTGAAATTTAGCATATTTCTACTACTCAATATGTGACTTACGAAACAAGTATATAGGTCGGTCAAACATGCTCAAATAAACAATCTGGCATATGCTCTTAAATATGATTGCAACCAAACAACCCCTCTAAATCAATTTATTTCTTTTTCTTTTGGGGGGGGGGGGGTTATGCGCTTCCAGAAACGGGAATTTACTGGCTAAGCCTATGTATTAAAAGGGTCATAAAATGCAGTAAAAAGGATATTCGCGTCTCCATCCTTTCTCGTTGGCACGATCAATGAGGTTTTGCAACAGAGCCAGCTCTTTACCGATTCGCTGCATTTTAATGAATGGTGAGATGAAATCTTGTTGAAGAAGATACAACCCCAGTGTTAACAAATAATTTCTAAACACTTTAACATGACAGGAATCACTGATAGAATACACACACACACACACAAACTGTTTCAGGCAAGGGCAGATCTACTCATACAAATATGGTGGCACATGACACCACTTAAATTAATGGAATTACTATTTTAAGATAGATATTTTTTTCTTTGTTTTTTTACATTTGGCTTTATTTGCTTTGGTGCAACCACTAAATTTTTGCAGTGACACCACAATCATCAATTCCAACCTAGCTTTTCTAAATACTTTTTTGTGTTGTGATTACTATCCACAGTTTCAACATAACTTCCATCACTTTTGTGACACCACTCACAAAATTTTATAGATCCTCCACTGGTTTCAGGTACATTTCAAAATAATTATAACGTTCAAATTTCATAATTATCTTTTCATCCACTAATAAATTACTTCCATCCACTAAACAAATACTCCGTAGTTCATTTATCTCTCCAAATTTTTTTTACGAGTTATGCGACCTGCATAACACCCTTTTGAATACAAAGGAGAAAGTAAAAACTAATTAGTGGTAGTATGTTGCTTAATTATTTTTAAGTAATAATAATAATCATAATAATAAATTATTGCTTTAAAATACCACCCATGAATATTTAAATATTAATTAGTTATCTACCAATTTCATTTTTTTGTACTATATAATTAATTCTCGGCATATTTAAGATGCAGCTTATTTATAAAATATTGACGTGTTTACTTTATGCATTATAGAAATACTATTTGGGTTATTCCTACATCACTGCTTAGTACTCAATATCGTATAATTTATAAAAGAGGAACATAATTAATAGTATAACCAAGAGTGCATAATTTGGTAGCTGACTTAGCTCTAGAATATCGCCTTTAATTAGAAGTTTCAAAAATAGGTTTACTCTAATTTATAAAAGGATAAAATGCATGCTATGAGAACTCATGAAGACTTCCCCAATGCTTCATGGATAACAATATCCTACTCCTGAACTGCCAACACTTTCAAACACGGGCAATTAACTATCATAAAACTTATGATGCAAGAAGGTTGTCGTAAAGCATACATGTTTTGTTATATCCTTGTGAAGAGTTTTTGCTTTCTCTTCGAGATACCCCTGTAGAAGAAGACAACAAAATAATGGATTCCATAAAAAGTCGAACTTTAAGTTAAAATATTAACAAAATAGTAGTAATAGTATTGACGAAAATGGAAATGAAAATTAATGCATGTCTATAATGTGTTTCAGTTGATGGTAAATGTTATGAAATACCGAATAAATTAAGTAACTCTAATAGAAAACTTACTCATTGCCCAGTCATATAGATCCCGAAAGGAAGCCATTTAAAAAATTCCCGGATTATTCCCCCAAAAAAGACATAAATATCATGTACATCACAGATTCATATTCTCTTTCCATGACACCTCACATCTGAATACCTATTTTATTTTCTTTCCACCATTCCTCTAATGTTCTTATTAGAATTTTTCACTGAAAATTAGTTATTAAATTTTTATTTACTCTTTTGTAAGTAAATATATTTATTGAGATCTTGGAACCATTTTGATTACATTTTATATTTAAATTAAATTCATAAATATAAGAAACATAAGGCATGTGTAGATTTTGCATTATAATTAAATACCATATGAGGGAAAATACTTAAAAGGTTGCTTTGTCATGACCAATTAAAGTGAATTGTTAAACAATTTTTTTATGCCAATAGATATTGAATGGAAAGAAAAACAATATATTACTCACAACTGTAGGCCTCTCAAGCTGACCAGACTGCACTTTCTGCCTCAACTCTTCACATTCTTCCTGGAACAAATGCTTAGAGAAGGTTAATAGCACATCATATAAAATATTAAATACAGTTCCTTGAATATGGAATAGTTTCTCCCAAGGGTTAGGAGTAATTAACTAATCCCACACAGAATTTTCTGCAACTCAACCGAGCAGCTTAAATGTACTTGATCAAAAGAACCCAAAAGAACATTTGTCAAATCGCCCACAAAAGAATTGACTGACATCATGTTTGTATCTCCTGAACATACTATCTCCAACAATTAAGGTCAGAAGAAATGTGTTATCAGTAATAAGTGGCGGGATAAATCCACTACATTAAACATGAATCCGTTTGGTACACTGCAACTTGTGAGAGAAATTATTTTTAATACAACTCAATTACCTCAGTAAAATCATCATCGGATAACATATTCGTGCACATTTCCCCAGGCATATCTGACACCAGGAGGACAGTCTCAATATCGTTTTCACTGGCAGGGACATTTTTAACACCTGAATACAAACGAGAACGAAAAAAAAATTAAAAAAGAAAAGATAGAAAGGAAGAAGAGGAAGAAGAGGGCAGGATGTCAAAACATGCAAAGGAAAGTGTAATCTCTAAGCCCGAAGGATGTATGCAGTCAGTGTAATCTAAAATCTTTATCAGTGCTGTCCACCCATAACACGTGGATACCTAGATTAAATGAGGCAACAGAGGGAGCTCATCTGACCACAATGTCACTGTTTATAACTTAATCGAAAGACTAACAACATTAGGTTTTACTGATTAAATTAACAAGAAGCCAACGTTCCTTGCAATATTGTTTACCCAGGTCTTGGAATCTATACTAGAATGAAGCCAGATAGGTGGAATGCATAACAAAAGAATTATCTTATAAAAAAAGGACAGGATTATCAATCCAAGGGCTAACCTTTGACTTGCATAAGCTGATGAGAACGTCTAGAACGACAGTCATGTGGATCTGATCTCACTCGAACGAAGCATCCAGTGACCTTCTCTTCAAATGATTCTGGTTGCTTGAGTATTTCATGGAGTAAGCTTCTCTTCAAGTAAACAAGTTTTATATTTTCAACCACAATCGATGCAAAACAACTTTGACGCACACTATCAGTCCTCCTTCCTTTTCTTCTAGCTGGAGTTGAAATACCAACATTATTGCCTTCTGAATCATGTCCCAGATCCTCATCCTCTGTATCATCATGGTTCTCAGCAAAGTGATCCTCCAGCAGGTCATTTACTCTGTTTCTGTTTATCGTTTTCCTCTTGAAGAGCGAGTACAGTAGTGGATCACAGTTTATTGTTCGCTTTTTCTCTGGATTAAATAGCTTCTTTTCCTTAACATACTCATTGACAATGGAAAACACATCGTGCTGTGATAGTTTATTACTTGTGCTTTTACCGATTGCATTGAGGAACTCAATAAGGGATCTCGAGGCCCAGCCAACGAACTCCATTGTATTTGATTTTACTGGTGTTTGTACGGCAGACTTCCGCCTATCAGACCTATTTCCATTGCGAGTTTTCTTGCGCTTCTTCTCAGGCTCATCATCATCATCATGATCGTCATCAAATTCTTGGTCGCCAAAGTCTTCTGAAACATAACCAGATCGGCGCTTCTTTTTTGCCTTCACCTGATTGGTTGCATAGAGGTCCTGTGACTCAAATCCTACTTCTTCCTTGATAATTTCATAGTATTCCTTGAAAAGACCCTCGCATGTCTCACGATCTGTGAAATCCACCCTTTCCTATAAATTAATAAATAATAGACCGGTATTAATTTTCCTTGATGAAAAAAAAAAAGCAAAAGAAATGACAAAAATAGATATTCAAACTAAGTCTCTCAATTCAGCCTGTCTCTAGAAATATTAACAAAGCTGGTGCACCAAGTACGAACAAAAAAACCAAAGGTTAGGTAAGTGGCAGAAGAATTCCCATATACAGTAACATATTTGCAAGCTGATCCTAACTGATCGTGTTAGTGTTCATTGTATTCAGGAGGAAAGCTCACTATGGTTATTAATGTACACAGACATGAGACATACACAACCAAGCAATATGTCATATAAAAATCAAAGATTATATATAGTTATATTCCATCAAGCATTTTTCACTCCTGTCTCAGGACACATGGCCATAAGATTTGTACTTTAAAGTTATATGCACTGAAAAGCATGGCAGCTACTAAATCCAGATTTCCACATACTGACCTTTTTAATTTGATGTCGTATCAAATATAATTGCATTCCATCAAGTAATATGTTGCAACTAAAGATGACAAAACAGTAACAATTTGGATACTAGAGATTTACTATGACAATTTATAGCATTCATACCCCATCAGAGTCATAATTCTTATTTTCTTCAATAAGCAATGCAAGCTTTAGGCAGTTGCTGCAGAAACCATATTTTGCTTTGACTTTCAAAAAATCCTCACCGTGCAAGCAGCGACAGCACACAGCATTTGTACAGGTGTAACAATGATAGTAGGCATATCGCTGACAATTTGAACAAGTATGCCAAGCTGAAACCAAATTGTTGATGCTCACTTTGTCAGTGTGAAATGAAATGATGTGAGATGCACTCATATGTCGAGTTATCATTGACACATAGTGCAAAATGGAAGGGAAATAAATAAATAACCATACATGAAGTTTGGAGATTGACATGGATAAAGTAGACATTTGTACCATTAGGATTTTCAAACCAGCTGTGAAAATTACATGCATATAATACCATAAAGCATAAAAATCCACATGCATCTGCCCTGACTCTGGGCTGCTCAAGTACACCCCTCAGGCCTCAACAAGTAAATGGATGCTGACTTACCACAGGCCCAGTAATCTGCAGTTTGGAAAAATGAATCATCTTTTCCCACACAACCAGAATGATAAGATTTTAGACAATCCCTGAAACAGAGACAAATTATTCTGTAATTAGCATGAGAATTCCCCCCCACCCAAAAAAAAAAATAACAGAGAAGGAAAATAGTAGACAATAATGGCAAGCATCAAGGGGATTTGTGCCTTCGTGTTTCTCATCATGCAAGCAGGCAGAAAGTATAACATTTGCATAGACCACCAAAGACCAAACAAGTAAGGTTCATCCCAAAACTTATTAACATTAAGTCATTAACTACTTATCCGTTCGATCTCAAGAACAATCCATATAAATCTCCTCGGCATCCACAAATTTAAATTCAGTACACTATTATAATTCAATATCAAGCTTGTTCCCTTCTTTGCCAACCGTGTTAAAATTTGGACTCACTTCATTATGTTCTTAATCTTAGCATGATACATCCTTAGGGAAAAAAACAAACAAAAGAAAACCACAAACTAGTGGCAACAACTTCTTATGTTCTTTTTTTTTTTTTCACATTACAAATTTTATAAACGCAGGTATGATAACATATCCAATTATTTGTTCAAAATTCAACATAGTCAAGATTATGGGCAAAATACGTTAAGTGATCACAGGCGTGGAAACGTATGGAGAAGAATAAGAAGAAAGACAAAAAATAGAAGAATTTCAATAAAAGAGAATAACCATTGAAAAGGCAAAGAATCCACTGACACATTAAAGCAGACAGCAGTCAATTGACAGAGACTTCTGTATGCACAGCACAGGCCACAAAGTTATTTTATTAAAAAAAACACGCCACATTCTTACGATTCCATCAAATATACTGTATAAATAAATAAATATCCATAAACAATAAAAATAAATTTAAAAAAAAAAAACAAAAAAACAAAAAAAAACTCTTGGGTGAATCAATAATTCAATATCCCTCCACTTCAAAACCCCAAAGTCCCAATTCCCAATGGCGGAAAATATATGAAGTAAATAAAAATAAAAAAAAAAATTAACCAAAAAAAATAAAAAAATCAATACACGCAACACACGAACAAACATAACAACGCAGAATAGAATTACGAAGCAGAAAATTGGGCAAAATTAAAGGAAACAGAAACGCACACATGACACATACTTGTAATCACAAATAACAAGATCACCGCCGTCTTTGCAAACAAAACACCAATTCTCGGCGACTTTTTCCTTGTCTTCGACTACATTCTTCTTCTTCTTTCCCTTGTTCTTCATCGCGCCTCCAAAAACAGAAACAATCAGGGGGGACAAAAAGAGAGTAAAAATTAAAAAAAACGGGCATAAAAAGCGGCAATGGGCGGCAACAGAAAGAGGGAGAGAGTTAAGTAGAGAATTAATTGGAGAGATTGGTGGGTTTCCGGTGAGAATTGTGGAATTGAGTAGAGAGATGAGTGAGGGTGGGGACTGGGGAGAGAGTGTATATATGCATGTATGAGTATGAAAATAGAGTACTAGCAGCACTTGTGAAAAGCAAAATCATGGGAGAGAAAAAGGGGATACGCTATACAATAGGCTTCCTGTACGTCTATTCCGTAATTACTCCCTCCCTCCGTGATTTTTAGTTGTCTTTTTAGAGAGTAAAAAGTGTTCCCAAATAGTTGTCATTTTTAGGTAGTTATGCTATGTTTTTACTATATTGCCCTTCACTTTACATAAATGCTATTTGTTGACATTTATTAAGAATGAATTTAGTTGAAGGGTAAAAATGTAAATTTATGAGTTAATTAATGCAAACATTGGTTATTGAAATTGAGCTGAAAGAGACAACTAAAAAGGAACGGAGGGAGTAATTACTGCAACAGTATGTACTCTCCCTATTTTAAAAAATATTAGTAATATTTTTTTTATTTTCACGTAATTTAATATATTTCCTTCATTTTTATTTTTGTGATAGTGCAACAAACATCCAATGCACGCAGTTCAATACATATTTTGAACCATTAATAACTTAAGTTCGATATAAATAAAAATTTTAAATGTTTGATATTTAAAGACTACATGATGAGACGAATCCAACAAGATCTCGCTTGACTATGTTTTTCCTTGTATAACTATGATAATAATTAGAATCAAACTCGAACAATAAATAGTAGCAAATAGTGTTTTGTTGCACTATCACAAAAACGGAGGTAGTATATTTTTAAAGAGTAATATCTTAAATTTTATAAAATAAAAAATTATATAACTTTAATATTATAAAACTACATTATTATACGAATCTAGCAAGATCTCACTTGACTATATTTCATCTTATGTAACTGTGTAAAAAAAAACGAATCAAAATTACTCAATAAATAGTGTTTACTATGCAAACGTTAAAATTAATTAAATACGGAAGAAGTACTTCACTTCCTTCCTTGTTTGTCTATTGATTGCCCCAAATGGGATATGACTATTATTCATATACGCACTTTGATTTAAAGTTTTATATTCTCATTCTTTTAAAAGGTTACGTTTTGATATTTTTTTTACAATTCATTGTAGCACTTTGACTTTTATTTTTGTTATAGTTATAGAAGACAAAATATAGTCAAATGAGATCTTGTTAGATTTGTCTTGACTTTTTTTACAATTCATTGTAGCACTTTGACTTTTATTTTTGTTATAGTTATAGAAGACAAAATATAGCCAAGTGAGATTTTATTGGATTCGTATCATCTTGTAGTTTTTAAATATAAAATTTTTAAAATTTTTACTTGTACTGAATTTGAGTTATAAATCATTAAAAATGTGCATTGGCATACGTGCAAATGATAAATGTAACCTTTAAAAAAATGGAGGAAGTATAAGTTAAAATATAGCAAAGTGAGATCATATTAAAAAAATTTACTTGTACCGAACTTTAGTTATTACTCCCTCTGTCCCATTTAAGATGTCTTGTTTCATTTCTGCACACAATCAAATGCACCTTTTCTATCGTTAATATCTCAAAATATGTACAACAAAAAATTATGTAAAATATATAATATAAAACTACATGATTATACGATTCTAACAAGACCCAACTCGTCTATTTTTTTCAAATATATACTTGGAATAATATTGAGTCAAAGTTAAACAATGAATAATGCCAAAAAGTCAAACCAGACATCTTGCCTGGGACGGAGGGAGTAATAATTTAAAATATGCATTGGACAGTATCTAGTGTGGGTCCATAGCAAACAAAAGAAAATAGGGAAAGTATAGCAAGTGAGATCTTATTAGATTTATCTAATTGTGTAATTTTAGAATATCAATTTTTTATAATTTTTAATTATACACAATTTAAATTATTAATAGTTAAAAATATATATCGACATACGTGTCATATAAGTATGTAACAATTATAATGAGACATAGATAGTATATTTTATTTATATTTGATCTGGGAGCAGCGGATCTGAAATAGTGTTTTACTACATGTGTATGCGCATACAACCAAATAATATATCCATCACACATCTCATTAACATTTAACATACATCATCGGTTAGCACTTTATTCAAACAAAGTTTATTTTACTCATATCTTTTAGAATTTAATATCACTCAAAATAATTATTTTCTCTTTTTTCAACAACTATCGTTATCACCAAACACAGTTGGCCTGAGTGGTATGGGGCTCTGACAGCTTAAGCAAAGGTCTCGGGTTCGAGTAAAAAAACAACTATCGTTATCGACTATTATAGCATTAATAAGGTAATTATAATCTAATTAGAATGTTTTTACCTATTTATTTATTCAATATAAATTAACTTTTTAGGTGTGATATTTCGTTTCATTGTTTTTTAAAATATTGTAAAGCTTGAAGTTTTCGTCAGTTATTTTAACCAAGAAAAAGATAAATATAATAAAAAAAATTTGAAAACAAATAGTATATTACTAATCTATACTGTTTGCAAAATTCTCCAACATCTATAATATAAATGGAGTAATAAATATATTACTCAGAATAATATAGTTTTAAAATTTAATATCTAGTTAGTTCTGCTTATCAAAAAAAAAAAAAAAAAACTAGTTAGTTAATTTGAATTAGATTTATTATTACTCTTACTATAAAATTGAATTCAATCTAAATTTAAAAACTATATATATATATATATTTTATTTTTTTTTAAATCCGAACAATAAAATACTTCCCCGTTTTGTTTTAATTGCAACATATTGGGATATGACACTGTTCATACAAACACTTTAACTAAAAGTTTTATCATAGTTATACAAGTTAAAATATAGCCAAGTGAGATATTGTTAAATTCGTCTTGTCGTATAGTTTTTTAATATCGAACTTTTAGAATTTTTACTTGTACCGAATTTAAGATATTAAAGATTTAAAATATGTATTGGACTGCATGTTGAGTAGGTCCGTAGCAATTATAAAAAAACAGAGGAAGTATATTTTAAAAAATATTAAACGCCCTTTTAAACAATTATACAAAGTTTTGAATTTGATATAAACTTCCAAATTTGAATTCCATCTTTCTTCTTGCAAAAATGGATTTAAATTTTAAAACCCAAATCACCAAAATTACAAAATACTAATATGGGATCATATGGGGATCAAACTCTCAACAATATATGGTTGAAAAGTTTGAGACTTGATCATTATGCAAGTCTTTATGTGATTGGACTGGTTAAGCAAGCATGTACCTTTCCATATCCAGATATATATATATACAATATATATAATATAGTTTTTTTTTTAAAGAAAAAAAATCAGGTATAGATAAAAAAATAAAAAATAAAAAAAAAAATAAAAAAAATTGGCCTACTGGTATACGATTATCCTTTGTCAATCCAACAACCAAATTCTTGTGTGTAGAAGTTTTTATTTTGACGAATCTAAAATTACTAAAACTCTAAAAGCTTTAAAAAAAAATACACAATAGGTATCTATATATATATAAAAATAATATAGTCAAGTTTCCCCCTACTTCCCCACCCCCTTTTTTCAACAATCACATTTAATTCATCCAACAATGTTTAATCCTAAAATTTTAATTTTCTATATTAAAATATCTATAAATATTTATTAATATCCAATATTAAATTGAAATATCCATAAATATTTATTAATATCCAATATTAATTAATACACGTTTAATATAATTATCAATATTCATCAATATATGTACAAATAATATCTAAAATTTAAAAACATAAAATTCATTCGGATAAGGACCACGTATATATATATATGTATTATATTATATATTCATATCTATAAATTCTTTAATATATTTATTATCTATTATCTATTATCAATATATATATATATATATAAAACAATATAGTCCAATTTCCTCCCACTTCACCATTCCCTTTTTTCAATACTCCATCCAACTTTTCTCTCCCATTTTCAACAACCTCACTTACATATGTTTTATATTTATATCTATAATATCCTAACAAATTCTTAATAAAATATATATATATATAAAACAATATAGTCCAATTTCCTCCCACTTCACCATTCCCTTTTTTCAATACCCCATCCAACTTTTCTCTCCCATTTTCAACAACCTCACTTACATATGTTTTATATTTATATCTATAATATCCTAACAAATTCTTAATAAAATATTATAATATCTTTAACTAATTTATAGTATATTTTTTGAAGATCACGTCAAATCTGATTCTGTTCCTCCAATATTTGCATATATATCTCCACCAAACCTCCTATTATTTCTCTATAAATATTCCATTCATTTATCTAATATCATGGTTGTCTTGAAATTCTCATCACCTCAGATTTTATTTCTTAATTCTTTGTTTATGTCTTCTCAACATTGATTTTATATTTAAACAATATCTTTTGTTTCTTCTTCTCATGTATTACAATGTTTCCGACGCCAATGTTTTCCTAATATTTCTTTAGTTGCAGGTTAATTTTTCTCAGATTGCAATATATTCTTCGTCTTGCTATTCACGTAAGATTTTTTTTACTCGAACGTGAATATTAGTGATTTTATTTTGCTTTTTCTTACGTACTGTTAAATATATGTTTATAATGGTTTTCCAATGACTTTTACAGGATTACATATTGTAATTCAAGATTGCAATGAAATCATACTCTACAAATTATTTTTATGATTCCCCTTTGTATACTACTCAAAATTTTTTGTATATCATGAATCTATTTTATGTTGATTTTGTTATTGTTTGTTTTTTGTCTTTATTCAAAATTTGAAAAAAAAAATTGAAGAGAATAAATTTGGAGATGTTTCCACTTTATTTTTTATTTATGTATTTTTTCCTTTTATTAATAGATTATTCCCTTTTTGACATCTTTCCTTTTGGATATATTTTTTATTTTTTACATATTCTTTTATTTATTTAAGTTCGCTATAAAGTAGACAACAATCATTATTTAATTGAATTTGGAAAAATTGGGAGTAATCTAATAAATTGGATAGGGAATGATTTAAATTAGTTGTTTATTTTTTCCCAACTTTTTATTTAGCATAGTGATTTGTTATTATTTTAGAAGATCTCAATTTAATTTTGAATGGTTGATATATATATATATATATATATAAAAGGTAGATATCGATCCTATATTTTTTTAAAAAATTATTGATTAATATAAAAAACAGCAACAAAAAGAGGTGTGCAAAAAGCAGAAAGGAAAAAATGAGCTAACACTTAAGCTCTTGGGAACCATAAGCCAGAAGAATCCACCGCTAACACCCTGTGCGTGAAGTATGTGGGAATGTCCAAGTAGAGTAGAATTCTTCTAAAGATGCATAACATTTTGCTAGACAATCCACGACATGATGAACTGAACATCGGTCAAAGATGTCTCGCCAGGTGCGGAAGGTAGGCCATTGGTCAAGTAATCCAGTAGCATTATTAGTATAATATATAATACAGTAATAAATTAACATATAAATTATAAAATGGAGTTAAAATTATATCTAGAAAATTATAAATTTAAAAATGTAAAATCAAATATATTACATAATTCATATCAGGCAAAAAATTATTAATATAAATTAAATAATGTAAAATCAAATTGACAAAGTTGCTAAACCACCTTATCACATTTTTTTCTCAATAATGTGGTCAGAAAATTAGCATGAATCAAATTTTTTTGAAGAAGCCATTGAAGGCCTGGAAAGGGTGGTGAGAGCTCATGCCACACAATTACAAAGGGAAAGGATAGGGGCCCGGATGGGGATTCAAACCCCCAACCTATAGGTTGGGAGTTGGTGGAGTTACCACTTGATTAAGTCTCCAACCCCACATGAACCAAATTTTATGTAATACGTACAATATTTGAATTTTTAAAATCTTATGTTATTTTTAAAAATATACATAAATTTTACTTACCGCGCATTGCGCGGGTGGGTTTGCTAGTACATGTAACATGTGCATATATAATCTCTCCTATTTTATAATTTAAAATTGAAGACTTGGGATCCAATTATAAAATCACAGGCTCAACAACGCAATCCAAAGTTTAAACAACACACCAGTGGCTCAAAAATAGTAAGTAATTCATAAACGCATACACAATTTGTGCTCCAACACCCCATATTTCACACAAAACATGCATCAGTGTGAATGATTAACATTTAACGTGCCGCCATTTATTTTCAATAGTATTTTTCTTTCTCAATTTCCCCTGACAATGTCAATGCATTGGCATCTTTCCAGGGAAGTTTGAAAGTCCGATCGGGGACCAGGGCCGTTCCTGACATTTTATGGGCCCTGGGCAAAATAAAATAATAGGCCCCACCCCAGACTAAATCTAAACATATACTAATATAAATTGTTATAAAATAGAAAAATGAAATATATATTATTAAAAAATTCAATGATAATAAAAAATAATTATTACAAAATAAAGGTATATACATAGTACAAAATAAGAAATTTTTCAATTAAACTCCGTCAACATTACTGATCAGCATAATCTCTTGCTTTTTAGTTCTGTTGAAATTGATAAAATTAACAAATTGAATGAAATGTTGGGTTTGGGAAAAAAATTAGAAAATAAAACCATAATTATTGTAGAATTAAATAAGAAAATGATGGTTTTTTATTGACCAAGAAGGCCACTTCTTGAAGGAAGAAAGTAGATTTCTTGGAAGACATTATATTCATGTAGAATCTAGATGATATTAATTCATACAATCCTTTATTAGTTATTCCATAAATTATAATGAATTATAATGACCCCGTTTATCAAAACAACTAAAGTTAATCAACTAATATGTTAGATATTAGTATGAGACAAAAAATCATTTTTTTTAATCCGTTGCAAATACCAATATTTTGGATTTCAACTTACTGTAGTAAAAAACTTGGTCTCGAAATTGACAAACAACTAATTTTGAATAATTTATTACTTATGAAATCAGTTAACGGGTAACAACTAATTGTCAAACAGGCGGAATAAAACAAAATAAAAAAATTATTTAAAAAACTGGAAAATTAAATTGGGGGCCCTATTCTAACAGTGGGCCCTGGGCAATGGCACTTCTCGCCTATGCCCAGGACCGGCCCTGTCGGGGACAATACCGAACAAAGGGGTTATTGAAACTACAATCCAAAATCAATTGACAATGAATTGAGCATTAGAATCCCACTCATATGATATGGGACACTCAACCAACCCCACATTATATAACATACCCGGATTTCATCCAGTCATCTTCTTACATGTGCAATCGAACATTACCTGGAAAAGGCTCCTGGAATCAACTTCATTCGGAAGCCTCAACAGCTGAGCCACTTTGGTGAAACTGAAGTGCTGCTTAATCACCGATTCTTCCTTGATCTCCGGTTCCATTTCCTGTCCTGGGATTATGCTGTTCTTCTGTGGCGCGAGCGCCCACTGCATTGCCCAGATAGCCAGAGGACGCATGTAGGCGAGGGATCGATAGCTGCCATCCTTGTCCCAGCCTTCCGGTGTCTGAAAACCGTACCCTCTGCCCTCCTCGGCCCATGCCACTTCATGAACACCAACCGCCGTATCAAATGCTGCTTCCATCATGTTTTCGTGAATCATACCTGCAGCGACGCCATATGTGACTCCGGTCCATACTTCCCTCGACTGCAAATTACGCATATCCTGCTCGCCATTTGGGAGCATCCCGTTTGCTGCCCCCATCCTCCCGTTTTTCAGCTTTAGGACATTGAAATTGTACACCTTGTCAAGCGCCTTCTGCGCCTTGTGTTCGTCTACAATGGGTTGAAGGCCACATGCTCGAGCATACCTGGATAATGCAGAATACGACACTGTATATAAAATCGTGAAGAAATTTAATTGCATATCTTTCACAATGTAACGAAACGTACCATTGTCCAGCCAACTGATCAGCCTGAATGCACGAGCTATAGATGCTGCAGCTGTTGTCGTAGTTAAAATATGAGCCGTTCCATAGCTTGTCGTATACCTTCTTTGCTTTCTGGAACCTATACCAGAAATATTCTTCCGAGCCCTTGTCTCCAATGAACCCTGCAAGAGCTGAAGCAGCTTGCAGGGCGGCCGTCCATAGCCCACCACAATATGCGCTGGGACCAGACACGGACCATGTGTCATATGTTTGGTCAGGGAATCCTTCGTTTTCAATCATGCCATCTCCATCCTTGTCAAATTGATCCATGTAAGCGATTGCAATGTAGACCGATGGCCATACTGCCCGAGCAAATATTTTATTGCCGGTTGCGACCACATCTCTGTAAATTTGGAGCACGAATTTTGAATTCAGGTCTTTCCACCTGTCGGTGTTGTAAAGATTGTAGAAATTTACTTCAAACCACGGATCGTTCATTCCTATATCGTGAGGGACAGCACCAAGAGCCTTTCTCTGAACGCGACTCCCATCTGATAGAAGCGGCATCTTACTAGGATCGTGCATCATCACTGCAGCAGCAAAATCTCGCTGTATGCTGAGTTCCAGTTCTGGGAACAGCATAGCTAATGCGAAAGAGGAATAAAAATGAACGTCGTACGTATTGCACATGTGGTATTCGATCCCTTCGTAGTAGAGGAACTGGCCGACGTTTTCCTCCCCTTCCTGAAGCAAATTTGTACCCAAAGCAGAAGGTGTCGGTGCAGGAGTATTGAACTCCTGTGCTAACGAAGCCATCTGATTGAGGATGTTTAGAGCCGTGTTGTTTTGGTTGGATGTACTGTCTGAATTCCTGGATTCTGAATTGAATGTATTGAGGGAAAACCTCCTTTTTTCCTTACTAATCACACGGTATATTGGTGGAGAACCATCTGAAAAGTTCATTAATGAAGAGACTAAGCTCAATTGAGTTTAATTCCATCACTCTGTATTAATGAAGAGACTAGGCTCAATTGAGTTTAATTCCATCACTCTTGTAATACAGGTTGTGTGTGCCAATAATTACCTGTCCAAATTGTTCCCCCATCAGTCAGATAGTAAAGCTCATTGAAAAGAGTGGGCGGATACCTGCATAATAGTTCAATTGAAAAATTGCTTAACCCTTTGAAATCTGCCGCCATTGCAATATTCTTAGAAAGACCTTACCATTCAGGAAGCCTCTTGTCTTCCAGAATAGGCCTTTGCCATGCTTCAATTTTCGACTCCCAATTGCGATGCTCTGAAGTTTTAGTAGTAAATGTGAGAAAAACAGAACAAACAGAGAAAAGGGTTTAGGAAAAAAAAAAGTTAAAAGTGAACAAGTTGAATGTAGGAAGTCCTATCATTAGCATCAACCTAGGTTTGCCAAATGCATAACACATCCTGTAAGGAGCTTACCAAAAATTGCATCACGGGCAATTTTTGATGCTGCATTACTATCAGTGCCGTAGAATTTGGTGTAGCGCCTGAGATTAAGGTTCGATAGTCAGAGAGGGAAAGCAACAAACACATAAATGTAACATACGCAGAATAGTGACAGGCCTGTGATAAGTTCTTCCACCAGGAAATCTTATTTCTGGGTTGGCCCAAGCCAAAGAAAATGTAACGGTTTGTACTGTTCCTGCTGGAATGGTCACAGAAGCTGCAATGGCTGCCCCAATAGTGGATCCAGGTTCAGAAGGCTTTGTTGTATCTTGAGAATTCAAGCGATCAAATGATCCGTGCTAATTGGACCAGAAAATGGGAATGATATTGAATTAAAACAGGGACAAGAAATGAATGAGAATAATGTAAAATTATGTCTCATGCAAAAAGTGATGCACACACAAGCCAAGTTGTAAAATGAAAGAGAATACAAGTACATTAAGTCTACAGACTACAGTATAAATTAAATTTAAACTCTTTCACTGCAATATGAACATAAGGTAATGTAGCTATGATTTTGGATGAAATCTAGCAGGAATATTAACTGCAGACTGCAGTAATGTTGGTTCAACCAAGATTGTAAGGCAGAATGAGCATTTTTATCTATGGAGTATAGTTAGCTGTCCATGAAATTTCAGACTATGGATTATACTTGAATCAAGAGCACTAAAATGTGCACGAATACGACATACAAATCGTTCTGATATCTGGTTCATAAAGACAGAAATTAAACGCTCAACCTGCACTGGTATCCTACCTCTTTAATTTCATGCCACACGTCTCTTGCAGTAATGCCTTGAGTGTTTCCAGATATCACAAAGTATGGACACTGAGAGACATGAACTGCATCAGTCTGTTCTGCTGCAATTGCATATGTTACTGAGGGCTGCCCCTTTGCGGTCCTGACTCAGTTCACATGGAATTTCAAAATTTACAGGGAAAAATATACAAATATATATATTGATGCAAACAAATTGAAACCATAAAACAGTGGCGTTTTCCATCAGTGAATAGAGTGGCACTCACATATGGTGCAACAAAACTCCATTAATATTATCCTCTGTCCTGCAAAAACCCATTTAAGAAAGGATTATATTCATAAGTTCATATAAAGTAACAAAGTTCAGAGTACCCCAAAAGGACATTAGAATGGTAGAGAGAACCATCATTTGCCAAGAAGAAGAATGTTGAATGATCATTTGACCTAAAAGTTTTAGTTGAGAAGGATGGATCACTTTTATGTTTATTAGGATGCAGATCACATCTTTCTCACATAATATATTGCTCGTGTGGCACTTTTTCAGAAAGGGATGGTGGGGATTCAAATACTTAACTCTTGCTCTTCATGTTTAATGACCCCTCACTAAAAGTTTTAAGCTGATAGGAATGCATCACTTTATAAGTATAATTAATTTTTCCAACAAAAAAACAAAGGTGACCATAACACTAGAAGTTGTTCAGTTTACCTAAAATTTGAGTTGTAATGGTAACCTGTGAGTCCAGAATCTCCACCAACAGAGTTCTAACAACACAGAATACAGAATAATCAGAAACATCTTTAGGAAATCCAAAATCAAGATGACCGACATAGCACGGTACCATCATGTACTAGTAAATTATCAAGCAAATAAAGAGAAAAAAACATAAGAAAGTCAACTTACTGCCCATGTGAATAGCAAGGTGACATCGGCCTCTGTCTTTCCCAAATTGGACAGCTGATACAATCATTACAGATCTCTTACCATCAAGGAACTACCTTGCTTAAAAATGTTTGTAGGTAATAGTTATCATGGGGTGAAAGGAAAGGGAGAATGAAGTCCATCGAGTTTGTAATACCGTGTAAGTAAACACTGCCACTGGGTAGCTGCTCTCCTTATAGTTGTGGGGCATGAAGGGTGAAATTTGGCGACATACTACTTTTAGAAATGGATCGGGTTCACCTGGATTGAATATTGCATTTTTTTGAGAAATGAAACTAACTATATATACTTTTGCAGAATAACACAAGAATTTAAGATGATTAAAAGATTACCATCATAGACTGTCCAAGCCCTTGGAAACAATGCATGGTACATAGAATTTTGCCCCCTCAGATTCCAGTCCCACGATTCTATCCCAGGAGCCAACTTGTCACTGTTTATACAGAATTCTGAGAGATTGAATAGGGGGGTTTATTCCAAAAAAAGAAATTACCATAGATTCATATACTGCTCTTCTTCTCTTTTGAACTATGTTGCCAACAGAAAAAACTTCCAAAATAGTATGACATCTAAAACATATACTAGTATTAAATTGTTTGAAACCAAAATAAAGGGGAAGATAAAATGTTCTCACTCTTTAATTTCTGGACTCTTTGGGCATAGTACACTTGAAAACTTTTCACCACTTCGCCGTGAAACAAATATCTAAAAATTAAAAACATACTAAATCAGTAAATTATCGTTGAAACAAATACAAGGCAACACAATGCTATTGAAAATGTACTTTCCACAGCAACAAGATATTATTAGAGTTAGACAATGCAGGTACACGAGGTTTTGACAAAATGTAAGTTTCTGCACAGTAACAAAGAAAATGGCCATGTTTAATAGGAGAGATAAAGTTTAACGGATTCAATCAAACTAACAAGAGAAAAATACAAAAGTTGGAAATATGTGTACAAAAAGAACACAGTAGTTGAAGAAATAGTATAATCAAGGCTCATATACTCAAATTGAATGTCTTGTCTCTCTACTTCTAATTATAATGTTTTAATGTTTTATGGACTGTGGTGAATTTGAAATCCATATTGTATGGAGACATTTGAAATCCTTTTCCTTACCTGATCCATTATCCATAATCCAAGTGTGGTGTAATTATTACCATAATTAATCCAAACAAAAACATTATCAAGTACTACTGATCCACATGACTGTTCTTATCTTCCTCAATAACTTGTAATGCCAGCACATAAACGAGTATGGCCATGCAGTATAGCAACCACAACCTCATTGTTAAAGTAGCAATTATCCTCCACATTCTTCATTTAAAATGAAATGGAGAGGGTTGGATGGAATATCCACTTTGCTTTAATCAACATAACCTATCATGTCTATGATATGTAAACCTAGGTTTGACACAGATTAACGTTACAAAAAGTTTGATATGGTCCGTATGGATGTCTAAATTACTATTAGTAATATAACCCCAGGAACTTGGATGAACTTACAGAAAATTGGTTAGCCAAGATTGGTTTAGTTTCACAAATCCTGGGAAACAGTTGCCAGCGCATAAATTCACCTTTATAGCTTCTTCCAATGCTTCCACCCCTGAAAATTGTGTTAGGTCACAGTGCAGCTAAATATGCAGTAACATTTAAATTAAATTAATTGATACAAGCTTGTGTTTTAATCTCTTCAAACTGGACAAGATGAAATGCTGTTTAGAAGGTCATCTAGTAACAATGTAGAATGGATAAATCACCGTGAAAAAGAGACTCACAGGTTTATACATATATATATCAATGCATACACAGAGAAGGGGAAGAAAAAAACAGGTTATATAAATTAGCTAAACGTATGTCAGGCAAAGGCCAAGATCGTTCTGTTGATGAGATTCAAGAGAATTTCTCAACAGTTTAACCCCTCCTCCAGGTCATGAGTAATCTATTACTTGAACAAAAGATTAAACATGAAAGCAAAAGGAAATTTACCCAACACCGCCAATAGGAACCCCATGGCAGGATGATGTAGGGCGCGTTGTAAAAGGGTCCATAAATACTTGCTGAAAAAAAATACAAGAAGATTACTGCAATTTTTACAATGAGTCAATGAGTATCAATAATTCAGAGTTCATTTAAATAATTGAGAAAATATTACTCCATGTTCATATTTCTCTGCTTTAAGGTACCGCCAGAGCCGATAACCTATAGGCGCCTGCATTATTAACAAAAAACCCGAAATTATACAAAGATGAAATGGTTGGCAAAATTCACATTCAAGGAAGCAGGCATGTAAATGAAGGTCCAGCTACCAAAGGCTGGCTGTGGTCATTTCTCCCAAGAATGGATCATATATGCATCAGTCCAATAATGAAAGAAAGTCAAGATGAGTGAGGGTAAGTTTTCCTTAATAACAATTTTCACAAGGGGAAGACGCCGGAATAATTGTCAAACAAGTTCAACAGAATACCATATGCAATTTTTCTTTCAAAGATAAAGCGAGTTCTGTAAGGGCATTCCCCTCTGTACTTAATTTTCGTTTCCAAGCCAAAGATGGAAGCATCCCGAGATACACCTTAACCTGTAAAAGAGCAAAACGAGAGTACAGGGAATTAGCAGGAATAGATCCTTAGAAGCCATGCTTTAAAGTTAGACTGTATAATAGCAATTATTACACCCATTGCAAAAACCTGAAGGAACTAAAGTACTTAGCAATATCATGGGTGTATGAAAGATTAACAATTGTTGAATTTAGTTAACCTTCTGGATCCAAATCCATGTGGTGACATCAAGATCAGTTCAATTTAGAACTCCAGTCCCATACAAACACTAAATCTAGTGGCTTTCTATTGGTGCATATGTAGCAACTAAAGAAGAAAACAATATCACAGGGCTTTCTGCAGCATATATAGAGATGAAACATCCTTAAGCTCTCATGTCCAATGGCCAATTGAAAATTAGCCAATAGTCCAAAAGTTTCTTTAACAAGAGAAAAATTTTTAGTCACTGTGAATTACAAAAATGATTAGTCACTGTGAACCCTATATGTCGGAAAAGGTGTTTGGAAGGAAGGGAAAAAGACCACTTCGATCAAGTCCCAGTACCCTATAAAAATGGGACTTTGTACAAACTAAACAATAATTTTAGATAAAATAATCCGGTGAAATAAAATATTGGCAACCCACGATCCACCAAAAGTGATACTCCATCATACTATTAATCCACCAAAATAATAAATGGACCAACCTTGTCGTCTCTATGCAAATCTGATTTCTCTTCCCCTGCATCAAATCCATTCTGTGCCATGTTTTCCTGCAAGAATAACTACCCCATATAAATCCTTAAAGCTACACATGATCGCCATCTTCACTTCTTTACATTCTTCACATAACAAAATACAATCCCCCCAAAAACTGTGGAAATCAATCCGATCATCAAGATTTTCACTTTCCTTCTTAAACACAATCAATTTTATTGAAAATAAAGAAATAGGGAGTAAAATGTCGATTCACCACACCCACAAATGGACACAGCTGCCACAAAGAGGATTCACAAATTCCAAATTCACAACTGATGAATACACCACCCGATCAAAACCCACTGCAACTACGAACCCAAACACTCAGATAGACAAATAAAGAAACGAGACACATATAGCGCGATCAATGACGGGGGAAAAAAAAAAAGGGTAACAATCAAAAGCCCACGCAGGCGAAGTCTCGCAACGGTAAAGAACTCAAGCAGGCAGGACCGCAGGAGCTGCCGCAGCTTTTAGTGGGTAGAAAAATGAGATATTGGAGGGAATTGGGGTGGGCTGTTTGCCTGTTTGCCAACTTTTGGGCATTTAGGTGGGCGTTGGGTTGTGGATGGGACTCTTCTTTCACATTACAGCCGGCTGGTAGTTACTATATGAATTTCTTTTTTGTTTATTGGACAGATTTTTCATTAAATTAGACAAACAAATGACATTGCAACATAGTCCTTGTAGCAAATTAGCAATAGGCCAAATCAAGAGCATGTGGAAAGCGCTTTTGTCAAGAAATTTATCCCATCAGTGAAGACTTGGAAGTTAAATGTCGTCTCGTTGTAAATGATAGTAGTACGTTATTAAAAATATATAATTAATTATTTATGGCTGATCAACTTTGACGATGTTAAGCTAACTTTCAAGAATATCCCTAACTCAGTCAAATATTATTTTTTTTTCAAAAACAATGGAAAGAAAGAATAATAAGTACTTGATAATCCATATTATTTATTATTGTTGTTGTATTCGTTATTTTGATTTTTGTGGGATCTTTTACAATTGAACTTTAATCTGAATTCTACTACATTTCTTACGATTTACTTATCAACAAAAACAAAGTATCGGTAAAGCAAACGATATAGATATATCATATATTGTATGTAATGTTTTCTCACTTGCATCCTTAATTTATTTGATTTCGTCTTGCATTCATATGTATGTGCAGAAATTGTTGTGAATTAAAAAGTACTCGTGATGATGAATTTTCAAGTGTGATTGCAAGCGATAATATGTTATTTTCGAAGTCTATTATTCATATAAATTGACACCCGTGAAACGTAGGGATTAAACTACTCTCATACTTAAAACTGACACATTTAGTCTATTATTACTCTCATACTTAAAGTTAAGATTTTTATAAACCCCTAATCATAAATGATTATAATAAAATTGTACACATTGATTGGAAGGGTAATAAAAATTCAAAAACCCAATACTACCATAAACAATATGCATCACATCACATCAGTTGAATTTGGACACTCTCCTATACATATATAGACACGGGAATAATGACAAAGGTAGTAAGAAAACAATGGCTATGGCAGTTGAATTTGGACATATCCTCCTTGGTGGTATCTTACAACCAATTCTGCTTTCAGATGCGACTTTTTAATGCAAATAACTTCTAGACTCCATCTCCATCTCCATCTCTTCATCCTTTGCCAACTAACAAAATGGCGAAATGATTTTTGCCCTTTTGATGTGAGGCCACGTGTGTTTCCAAATATCACAAAATATGGAGAGACAGAGACATGAACTACATCGATCTTTATAGGTCTGAGGGCTGTCCTAATTCAGATTTAGAGGAAAAAATTACACATATTTCTACACCACCGTGTGTACAATGAAACCGTGCATATATGGAAAAGTGAAATTTCATATCGAGGAGGAAACCACAATTTATTAGTATAACCTCAAAACTAAAAATCAGATTTTTTTTTTAATTTTTTTTTTTGATGAAAATAATTAGTGCTGCGCATTACAGCAGCAAGACATGCAACGATGCATATCTTGATCATTCAGTTCAAGTATTACCACCTATCCCTACTTGAAAAAAAAAAAAAAAAAAAAAAAAAAAAAAAAAAAAGAAAGAGGATATCCTCGCGAACAGGGTCACCATTTGCAAATGGTTCGAAAGACACTTCACGCCGTAGCCTCCTTGAGGTATGCAATTAGATCGGCGCGTTCTTGAGGTTTCTTCAATCCTGGGAATACCATCTTGGTTCCCGGTATGTACTGTTTGTTCCAACACAATGATGTAGTAAAACAATCTCAGCAATGTCATTAATTAAAATATGTTAAAAATACAATTGTAAACTCAAATACTACGTACTACTCAACAGGGTATGCAATTGTAAACTTGGATTAGAAGTTCCATGTTGTTAATAGACAAATTTACGCACCTTCTTGGGATTGAGCAAATAGTCATAAAGGGTGTTTTCTCCCCAGTTGACAGCCATGTTCTTGTTGGCTGCTGAGTAAGAATAGCCAGGGGTTGTCCCCGATTGTCTTCCAAACAGGCCATTCAAATTGGGACCTGTTGAATTTCAAGGCAAAATCGCATTGCCTGCCTCATCAGATCTTAATGGGGAAGGGAAGGGAATGATGCTACTCAGAGATTGATCATGATCTCAGACTCTCATCCGTCAATTGATCACACATCAAATCCAGTACACCGACTAATTTAAAAAAAGCGATCGATAAATGTTTATGGAAATGGTGAGAAGAAAGTGAGGACCACCTTGCTTGTGTCCGGCGCCTTTCTCGACGGTGTGGCATTGGGCGCACTTGGTCTTGAAGATCTTTTCGCCGGATTTGGCATCGCCAGCCGGAGCTTCGCTGAATGACGCCATTATATTATTGAACGCCGAGATGAATGAACTGGTCACCGATCAAAAGAGGAGAGGAAATGATATAGCATATTAAGGAATAATTTGTGCGGAACTGGAATGATAAAAAGGGCACACATAGAAGCTTCTGGTAAACATAGAATTGGTCACACCACGTGGCGCTCGATCTAACCTTCCTATACGTGTGCATTTTCTGTCCGCATTAGCCTTCCACATTCCAAATTTGATGTTGCGTTCGTTAAGATTGCCTATTTTGGCTTATAGCTACACGTGCATGATAAATTCAAAAGTGAAAGACCATCCTTCTTAATTACTAAATTAAAATACATGAAGTAGGAGCATTATTTAAAGTTCAAACATACAACCTTTTTTATCCCAGGGTGTCTTTGTTGGTGATATAGCTTAGAGAACTCCTCATCCATCAACTTTATCGAGATGACCTGAATTACATACTGTAGATGATAGATCCTGATTCCATCCATTCCCCCATTAAATTCAATATACAAACTCCTCCTTGTTATGGGGCACATCTGGTAATCATCTATTCAGACACACAAACACAAATGTTTAAGTTATTCAAACCTTTTCAATCCTTCAAAATGAAGTCCTAATGAGCCGGAAATGACGATTTTTGGCCTCCGTTGCGGCACAGTTTGGTCCTCAACCACTCGACATCAGCTAGCATCGCCACCAATCACACGAGCAAGTGTGCACCAACAAAGACATCCATGGCAATGCAAAGTTCAGTGAGAAATACAAGCAATTTCTTGAAGCTGTAAATTTGTTAACACACGACTGAATTCCAAGGCATATCAATTAATAGTTGCCACCAAGTAAAATAAGGTGGGGGTACAACACGCACAACACCAAAATTAGCAATCGTTATTAAAAAACTACATTCTTTACACAGTTTGAAGTTCTTAAACGCAAAAATGTTTGCTGGGCTCGGTCACTCAGCATTTAGGTTTCATGCCCTTGTGCAGCGGGGATCATATGCCAGCGAAAAGGTTCAGGTGATCCTGGCGGAGACAAATGTTGGTTAGGATTGAAGAGGCTCAGTTCCACAAAAGCTGTTTCTGAGGCTTCGTCCTTTTCCATCCTGTGAAAAGACATCGACCCATGTTTTGCTGAAGCAGCCGAGCTCCTCCTCGGACTAGTCACCAGACTGACTTCAAGAGGGCTTTGATTGGCTATAAATGCAACTGTTTCATTGTACTCATCGATCATTGCCTGCCTGGCCTCTATATCTCTTTGCAGACTCCTCAAAGATAAGGAATCTGATATGGGAAGGTAGACGAGCATACAGATACCCACACCAGCACAACATAAAAGGGACAGAAAAGCCAAGAATGATATGGCATCATGAAGAAGCCTTTCTGGATCGGGCAGAACTGATAAACCAAGCAGCAGAACTCTTAAAGGGAGAAAACTAGAAATGGAAAAGATTAATGTGTACACACGTTTTTGCAAACCCTTGTTGATGACGAGATGGACGATACGCCTGCCAAGCCAGAACAAGTATGCTGTTAGGAGGGTTGCAAAGAGGCCTAGGAAGATGGTGCTCAACAGGGGGTAAGTGCAGAGGGCTATATTTTCCGTTGTCTTGGGAGAAGCTGCTGTTACGAAATATGAGGGTAGTTTAGGATTGAGTTCCTTCTTATACCTTGGTCCAATTAAAATTACTACAAGCTGAAGAATGATCATCGGGAAGCAAAAGAGAAGAACAAAACCAGCTGTTTTCACGTTCCACTTTCGGCTTAGAGTCCCCGAACTCTGTAAAGATGCACGGAGAAGGAAAATCAGTGTAAGGAACAAGCATGGTTCTGCAAATCCAAGGTTCGACACAACATAGCACTTGCAGACGTTTTCTTGCCATTGCAAAGTGAGTGAATCCAAGACTTTGCCTTTGCGTCTCAACAGATTCAGCCGAATAATTTCCCCAACACCCCACCAGACAGCAAAAAAGATTAGCGTAATTCTGATGACCCAAGGACCACTGAAGTAATTAAGCGGGGCCAACCCATGCCCACGGATCCGGCAACGGAAGTACAATGAATATGCGATACAAGACAAACCGAGCAGGATCAATAGAGCAACAAGACAAATTGTTGCTACACCAAGTGCATCAGCAACAAACCTTGTCACGGGCATCACCCAAAGCACAGAATCCACGCATGCTCTCAGCCAGCATGGCCTCAAGAAAATCCTCTATCCAGTACCAGATTCCTCTGGAACAAAATAACAGGCCAATGATACTTCAAAGTAGTTAAAGCAGACTCCCTAGCAACTCAGTTTCAATCAACTTGCTATTGATAAAATTTGTTCCAATATGCAAGTAACCTTTCTGGATTGAGCACCCAGCTGAATCTGTCAAATGAGAATATACAAATCACATTTAACCAGATAATACAGAAATGCTTAAAGACTGCAATGAAACATAAAGTGCCAAAATATAAAGCCATTTCCAGGTTACCTTAGATTATAAGTATCTCTTTCAACATCCACTTACGATCTACGGTGAATATTGTGCATAAGATAGTCACACTAAACCCTGGTTTTACCATAAGAATCTGTTTTACCGATTATGAAAATTTATTAAAAGATATAGCAAGAGAAAGGCCAGAAAACAAATGTTTCATAATAAAAATTAAACAGAACTGAAATCACTGAAATTCAAGCAACAATAACAACTGGATTGGTACATCAATAGGTACACAATATCAATAAATACCAAATGGTGAAGGTAATCATTGATCATTTGAATTGTCTAAACGCACAAAAGAAATATCAACCAGTGATCCATCAAACATCCAACACCAAATTAATGACAAACAGAGACAGGTCAACACATATTCACATAAATCATTGTTGCAAAGTCTATATTCATACAAAATTCAGAGCAATACACAGATCACCACCCGGTATTGTCCAAGCATTTTCTCACCAGGTTTAACCAAGATACATGTGTGTAAGACTGTAAGGACACGATTCAGGATGCTGCCAAAGATTTCTATTTGTTTCTAAATTCTCCCGGCAGGTGGGTAATATCTGGATTAGCTATTTATGATACTAAAAAATCATAATCGTAATCTCCACAAAAATTTGACATCCTCGAGTAAATTCACATAATCCATGATTTTCAATAGAATATGGTACAGGTCAGATGGATATTCTACATGGCATGCACTCCATGTAGCAAAATACTGTGAGCCTTTTTGAAGTGAAACCACCTGGTCATCCAAGAATAGGATTGACTTTATGCTGACCAAATGCAGGAAGCCGAGCTAACACAAATCTAGAACTCCGATAGTATAGACTCATATAATTATCATTTTCAACATTTCGTACTGTTGTATATCTCATCCACTATGAAACTTATCAGAGACAATAATGACATGCACACCAACATACATCCAAGCAATTGTGACATATAACCCACCTAAAGGCCTCCGGTAGCATTAAGTTCCCCCGTAAGTGTTACACCAACAACAGGTAAGACAAAGTAATCAAATCCTAAAACTTCATATAGTTTTTAACATATGCAAAAAATAAACTACAAAAGACTAATAAATTCAAAATACACAATCAGAATCAGAATAACAATAGGCAAATCGAAACTCATTAATATTTCTACAATTTACTTAAATTAGAAGATTTTTACACATTTAAGTGGCAAAATAAAAACTTAGCCGCCGCTTATCCTTGATAATTTTTCCAACTTCGTAAACAACAAATCAAACAATTAGCCACTTACAAACCGCAAAATCCAGCCTGATTAACAGAAATTTACAGACACACATGAACCCATAAAGTGTAGGACAGTTTCCTTAAACCAAAAATGGCAAAACAGAAAAACCAGCACTCCAACTCAAAACCAAACAGCGAAAATCAACGAAAACTAAAAACGCACCTTACCACATCCAAACCACCGATCCGTCGAGACACCACAAGAAATCTCGGATTACTCAAAAATGCCAAAATGAAACCCTAGAAACGAGAGAAATCGAAGCAAAAGGGAAGAGAGAAACTGTTTATGGTAAGTGAGAGAAAAACGGGAGGAGAATCACGGAGGCGGAGTGTAGTCTTCAAAGGACTTTGTTGGTGACAGCCTGTCGCCAGCAAATAAATCCAAAAAGATTAGAGAAATATATAATTCGTTACCTTTACACGATATGTTTTTTTTGAAAAAAAAAATGAAATAGCTGTAATACTACAATTTGACAATTTTTCTTAATATACTAATCCCCTCTCCATTAAAATCGATTATATTTTAATATATTAACTAGATTTTTTCGCCCGCTATGCACGGGTGTTGAACGAATATGACGATATAAAATGGAAATATAATGTTTTTTATTACATGATATTCAATTTCTTTTGTTTAAATAGTGATTGAAATGCATGCAACAAAAGATTAAAAGGAAAATAAAGGAGATAATAAGATAAATGAAGGAAATTCAAACTCAGGTGGAAAAATATATAAAATAAATTATTTTTATTGTTACAAAATTAAATATATATAGTTTTCTTTCATATCTAAAATGATGAGAGTAAGTGGAAAATAAATACTCCGTAACTATTCAAAATTAGAAAAAATTATTCCATCCGTCGCACTAATTATGTCTCAGTTTCCTTTTGGTCTGTCCCACGACAATTGTCGCATTTCCCTTTTTAGAAAAACTACTCCATAAACATCAACTAAAACATCGCATCAACTAATTACTCCGCTTTATCACAATAACTCATTATACCTAAAATACCATGCCCAAAAGTTTTGGGACGGTATTACCGGAACTGATGGAGTATATTTTGTATTAATAAGATTTAAAAAAATATTAGTTTTACTCCCTAATACATTTTACATTTTGACAATTATCCCTAAAGTTTTTAAAAAATATTATTTATATTTTTTTATTATCTTTTCATCATTTAAAACTTATATTTTATTATGTAATGTATTTTAATTTTTTTTGATAAACTGTGATACTCATGTGTCGGTAAAGGTATGTGGGAGCCCAAATCACACAAATTACTATTTTAAATTTTTGTTGTGATTAGTTTTTATGGACTAATCCATAATTTTATAAAATAAATTTTAACTATAATTACATTTTGATTATCTGTTAATTTTTTAAATATTATTTTAGTCCATAATATTTTATCTAATATTTTTCTTTATCATATTGATTATGAAAAAATTTGGTAGTTAATATTTTCATTTAATTTAATTAAATTTTTATTATTTTTCAATTCATTATTATTATAAACCTTAAAATCGAATTTATACTCCAATACCAAGTCTTTTATGGGTATACTTCTTATATTCTTTTACAGTACAAATTATTTAAAAAAATTGTATAACAGTTTACTCCAAATTTCATATACATTTTTATTTTATACTGAAATAGATTAAGATAATTAAACTATGATGTGTTTTAGTCTTTTTTTCTTTTCTTTTTATTTTCTTCTTTAAAACGAAAAAAGATATGTAGAATTTGTTTAGAATGGTATAAAATTTTTTAGGTTATTGGTCATTTTATATTAATCAATATATTTAGGGTTAATTTAATGTTTACATCATATTTTCAATGAAATATTTTTATTTAAAATATAATTATTATATTCCTTATATTGATATATGATTGTATATTTTTTAGGCATAAATCTGTAACCTAATTAAATTTATTTAATAATATTATAGTATTAATATTTTTTAAAATATTATGTATACAATCAAATAATTTATATATATATTTGTATTCAATTATATCTTTTTAAAATATATATGAAGATTTTCTAAAGATTTTGTTATATTAATAGATAGACTTATTTTCTAAATATAGATATTGATGATGTGTCCGATGACGTGGAATTAGTCAGCATATTACGTGTAAACTTAAGAGTCGTTGATCTAAAAATGAGCGTATAATGACTGAATAACCCTTTAAAATTAAGAATGATGAATTAAATTTAATAAGGACAAAAGAGTCTGCACAGGCTAAAAAGTATTTAGGATTTATTATATAGACGAGTAAGAACTGTGAAAACTAAAATAATATTAATTATAATGTTAGAAGTAACTTGATTATTAAATTAAATTTTATTTATTTTTTATTTCCATATTTCTTCCATTATTTAAATATATCGATAAGAAAATATTTTCTTGCTAAATATTCTAAGAATACTATATAATTACATGCTTTTAAAATTTCTATTCTTTATTTTCTTATGTACAATTAATACTATTAAATTCAAAATAATTAATATATATATACTTCATCTTCTCATTTGTATGTATGACAATGCACATTTTCAATAATTCGATATAAGTAAAAATTCTAAAAATTTAATATTTAAAAACTATAAGATGAGACTTATCCAATAAGATTTCACTTAGCTGTATTTTATTTTCTATAACTATAATATAAATAAAAGTCAAAATATACAATAAACAGTAAAAAATGTAATAAAAAAAACGTAGTAACTTTTAAAAAAATGGAGGGAGTATATATTAAAAATCAAATCGGGAATGCTTTATGCTTCAGAGTAATTTATACCATCATTTACTTTTTGAATGGCGATTTAGGCGGATGGGTATTTGATGACATGGCTCAAATAAATACCTAATGAAGAGAAATTTAGCCATTGGAGAAGCAATGAGGTATTTCTTTGGGTAGCAAAATAGCTACCCGGTATTTCACCTTAAAATGTGTGCAAAGAATGTTTTATCTTTTTTTTTAATGGCCACTACATGCAGCTTTTACATCTTTTTTAAATTTTTTTATTTCAAAAATATTTTTGAAGTGTTTTTATTTAATTTTTTAAAAATATTAAATAATTAATGTAATTAAAAATTTATTAATAGTTTATTATTTATTTAAAAATTAAATAATTTTAATAATTGATAAATTAAAATAGATTTTATAATACTAATTATTAAATTGAATAGTATGTGGGTCCCCTAAATACCTAGGTTTAGGTATTATTGTTGGGGGAAGAATTTTATTTATTGGTTGAGGTATTTAGTTGTTGAGGTGGTGCTGACATCTAAATATTTGGAATTGAGGTATTATTGTTGGAGAAGGCCTTAGTGAATAAGGGGGTCATTTACTTTTTGAATGGCGATTTAGTGAATAAGGGGGACATGGGGTGAGTTTCCGGACAGCTGGCACGTGATGTGCACGTCGGGGGTGTCTAGCTGGCATTTTGGCGATTGTGGAGGTGGGTTTACAGTTGGAACTTGGAAAGTAAAGAATTTGATAGCCTATGCTTGATTGAGTGCTACCGTAGAAGTACTTGTTTACCCCTTTGCAGTGCAGGTGCTCCCACTATCTTTTTAATTTTGTTTTTTAGAATTTTTAGATAATTAATGCATATATTAAGCATAATGGTATGAATTTACTGACGGTTATTCACGAAAAATGGTATGAATTTATTTAAATAATTTTAAATAAATAATACTCCACCTGTTCCACTAAAATTATCACATTTTAACTTTTGAGACGGGTTATTGATTAATTTTAACATAATGTTATCACAATTATATAAAAAAAATTAGTCAAATTCGGTCTTATTTTATAATATACTTCATCTATTCTCAAATATTTGCACCACATCACTTGGCACAGACTCCAATATATGTTTTTAAAAATCAATAACTCAAAATATGTATAAGTAAAAATTATAAAAATTTCATATTCTAAAACTATTTGATTAGACGAATCTAACAACATCTCATTTGACTATATTTTTTTATATATCAATGTGATAAAAAAAAATAGTCAAAGTGATCTAATGAATAGTGGTAAAGTCAAAGTTGAGCAAATATTTGAGAACGGATGAAGTACATTTTATATAATTTTTATATATGTACATTTTAAGATTTAAGATATTTACTATTAAACAAATGCATTAGACGGCGTGTCAAAAAATGTTAAGAACATAAATAATGAGACAGAGTGAGTAACAAAATTGGATAGAAAAAAATATGTAATGAAAAAATAAGATAAAAACATAATGATTATTACAAGTAAAATAAAAATAGTGAATATTATTTTATTGAAATTGTAAAATAATATATGTTTTTTTTTAACATTGACACTATGTTTGACAAATGTGTGTAGGAGTCCAAGCCACACAAATTATAAATGGGATAAAGGGAGTGATACGGGCTGGGTGAGAATCTAACCCCCAACTATAAAATTAGAAATCATGGGACATGACCACTAAACCAAGTCTCCATTCTCAATTGTAAAATAATATTTAAATTTGAATAAATTTAAATGATAAAAAGAATATTTAAGTAAAAAGGGCGGGAGTATTTTTTATACTTGTATCTTGGTAACTTCTTATATGTATGGTCGGGAACTATGAGATGTGCTATTTTCCTGATCCCATTTTTAGACCCAACCATATCCTAGTTGTCTCTCCTCTCATTCACTACTTTTGGCATGTTCTTTTCTATCTTTATTTATTTTACATTGTCTTGAGACTTTTTATTTAAAAGATAATAATAATGATTTTGTTTTTGTTTTTTTTTTTTTATAATGATTTTGTTTAAGTTGAAGTGAGAGACAGGTGAGAATCGAATTCTCAACATAAAATTGATTACTTGAGTCAAGTTCCAATCACAACAACAATGAATTTGATATCACACAAATTATTAAAAAAATATCAAAAACCCCCAATACATCGTGCTATAAGTTTTGTTTGCTTGAAAAGGAGATTGAATATATTTCTACAAATTTGTTTATACGCTATTATGGTTTGAATTAAACATGTTTTTATGAGAATATCCTGCCCTATAAAATGTTTATTTATTTGGCTTAAATAATTAGGAAGCTTCACTTAAGCTTGTTTAAGAATCCATTCTTACAAAATGTGAGGATGAGTATTTGACATAGTGGTCAAGTTACTAACTTTCAACTTTTAGGTAGGCAACCAAGCGGTAGACTGTCTTGCTAAGCACAGAGCTGTATTGGAGGAATTTTATACTCCCTCCGTCCCATATTTATCTTCTTCGACACTGTAGATACGGAGTTTAAGAAAGTTGTATTTTATTATTTTCACGTGTACTTTTTGAGGGGTAAATTTGTCTCTTTTTGTCTTGTAGTGCAATTGTTAGTAAAATTAAGGATTGGTTTGTCTGTAAATATATGGACATGTAGGGACATTTTAGTAAAAAAAATTCCCTTTTTGGGGTAGGAAGATAAATGTGGGACGTCCAAAAACGGAAAGTAAGAAGATAAATATGGGACGGAGGGAGTACAACTTAAGCATTTCCTCCAAACTTTGTTCGTGGGGCTTTAGCAACATATTACTCTAAGTCTCTTACATGTGTTTCTAAAAAACTTGAGCGAATTGAAGATTTTTTTATCCTTTAATTCCTGATTGTTTTTTCCTTTTCTAATTGTTTCCTGGTTTTGACTCTTAAAATATATCAACATTTAGGGTTTGTTCTGCATATGGAGTTGTAGCTGTAGGGAGCTGTAGTTGTCAGTTTTATTTAAGTGTTTGGTAATACTAGCTGTAACTGTTATAAAATTTGTAAAATGATATAAAAAGACAAATATTTATGTTGACTATTGGATAATGAGTTGAATATTGAGTTAAAATTGTAATTGAACATAAATAAGCTTACTAGTTTTTTTTAAAACTACCTTAGGTAGATAGATATTCAAATTATAGCTACAACTTTCAAAAGCTAGTTTAAAAAATCAAACTATAATTTTAATATATAAAATTAAAAGCTACTAAAAACTCCTAAAAATTTTAAAAAATGTGTGAAAAACAATACATCCGCCATAGCATTATCGAATACGGATGGGGCCAGACCTAGTTAGGGGGAGCTTTTTTAAATAAAAAGTGCGAAGTACTCCATAAAATAAGTTTATAGTCTTATATACCGACCTTTCCTTTGCGAGCAAACAAAGCCATTTTTGAAGGTGCCCCTTTTCAACTGGTGACCAAACTGCGAAAGCAAAGCATCTCGCCCTTCTTGGTTCTACCGTCTACAGCCTACACCGTCGGAGCACAACAACATGGGCACCGAATAGTAGGACAACCGCCATACCCTTTTATCCCATTTCTATGTTGTTTTTCTTGTTTGTGACTTTCCCATTTCCCATTTCTTTTTTTTCCTGCAGTGATTATTTGTTCAAGCTTCTTTTAATCGGCGATTCTTCTGTCGGCAAATCTTGCCTTCTTCTTAGATTCGCTGTACGGTCACTTTACTTGCTCATTGATTCTGTCTTGACGGTTTACTTGCCACTTATGTCTGTTGAATTTTGTTGACGGCGAGGATTTGAGAGTTCGTTGCTTGCTTTTGTTGCCAAATTTTGGGGTGTTGCTTTTTGGATGGTTTGCTTTTGGAATTGATGGTATATGTTTGGTTGTCACAGGATGATTCGTACGTGGACAGCTATATCAGCACTATTGGAGTTGATTTTGTAAGGCTGCTCTGAACCTTGCTGTGTGATTTGTCCAAGTTAATCTTGTTTGTGTTACATCCGAAAGTGCATCTTTTTGATCCCGTATAATTCAAGCAAAATTGAGTAACTTGCCCAATGCACAGCCCCTACTTATGCTAGTGATAATTCTTGCAGAAAATAAGGACAGTGGAGCTCGATGGGAAGACAATCAAACTCCAAATCGTGAGTTGGATGTAGTTTGAAGCTATTTCGTGTTTGCAACAATATGTTATCGATTGTTCCTGATAAGAAATGCTGTTGTGAGGGGTTTTTTGATTGAACATTTGAATTGCATGATGAAGAAGACTTTTTATGTAGAAGTATTTAATTTTGGGGGGCTTTAGATTGAACAACAATACTCTTAATGTGTTGTTCAGTAGAACTTCTAAAGTAAAACAAACTTTCTGCGAGGACTAGTGAAACTGTTTAGCAGTGATTCCTGTGCTAGATTAAAATACATATTCCTCAGCAGTTTTGAAAGTATATAGTATTTAGAAAGATTTATCGAGTCAACACTTCCGGACATTACGCTTCATACGATGCTATGGGTATAGCCAACTGCTGATTATTATCATACACATCTTGAAATTGAGGAGAAATAGAGGTCCTTGTTCTCTCATAACTCAAATTAGCTCAGTTCTGAAGTTACTTATTACCATTTCTTCATGCATGTCAAGTGGGATACTGCTGGCCAAGAGCGATTCCGGACTATCACTAGCAGTTACTATCGAGGAGCTCATGGAATTATTGTAAGAGCGATCCTTTGATTTATCTAGTCTTGCAATGCTTATTTATTCATAAATTGTAGTATCTGTTAATTTGTTGGATATATCATGTCTGCTCTGTGCTGTTTCCTTGTAAGTTCCCTTTTTTTCCCTGTTTTACATAAGGCATTGCGTGATTTTTTTTTTCTCCCTAAAAAATATGATTTCTAAGTTCCAACAAAGGACTTGTGAAAGAGTGAGCTTCTGATATGTGAACTCAATTTCTTAATCTTGAATCCTGTTTCATTTGCTTTTGTTGTGCCATTTCTTTACATTGAATGACATTACATTGCTTTCACCTCGATCAATTTGGTCAATAAATGTACCTGCATCACTGGTTTATGGCTTTCTTTTTTCTACCTTCTGATCTATCCAGTTACTACATGCTTTGGTCTGCTGTAGCCTGTAATATAGTTATGCATTACTTTGAGTATTCAGAGTGTGCTTTGGTCCAGTATTAACAATATGCAAAGCTTGCATGAGCCTTAATGAAGAGGGTTCCTTTTCATTAAATTTGTCCTAGCCTCAACTCCACTTAATTTTATGTAGCATTCGCATTTTCCTTTGTTGGTGTAATAATCATATATTTAATTTTTATAGATTGTATATGATGTCACTGAGAAGGAGAGCTTCAACAATGTTAAGCAGTGGCTTAATGAGATTGATAGATATGCCAATGACAGTGTTTGCAAGCTTTTGGTTGGCAACAAATGTGATCTAGTTGAAGAAAAAGTTGTGGACACACAGACAGCTAAGGTGAATACCTTTCTCTCCTGCCATTACTATCCTTCGTGCGTACATTGCAGAAAGGTTCATGGATGAACTTTTGATAAATCCTCATCTTTTCACTACAAATGATTAATTTCAGGTTTTCCACAAAATATTGACTGCACAGATAAAATCTTTTCATATTTGAATTTGTTTACTGAAATATCTTGTATATGGCAAGCATATCTTAAAAGCGATGTGTGATTTGTGGATCCTTCACTCATTACAATGCATTCAATGTTGCTTAACTCCTGTACCGACCGTCCAACTTGCAGGCATTTGCAGATGAACAAGGGATCCCCTTCCTTGAGACTAGCGCAAAAGATTCAATCAATGTGGAGCAGGCATTCTTGACTATGGCTGGTGAAATCAAGAAAAAGTAAGTAATGCACAGTGTGATAATTTTGACTTTGAAATAATCGGCCTTTTTTCGCTAGATGATGACTGGTACGAAAACTATGCAATTAAAGAACCGCATTGAACATATACTATATAAAAAATATTAGATCGAGTTAATTTAAATGAATGCCTGCTCATATTTTAAGTGTAGGCTAACTGGGTTGATTTGCGTTTAATAGTGTCATGCAAGTTTGCCCTTTGTGTCTTACACAACTTTGTATACAGGATGGGCAACCAGCCAGCTGCAAACAAGGGTTCTGGCAGCACAGTTCAGATTAAGGGACAGCCAATTGAACAGAAGAGCAACTGCTGCGGTTAGGTTTGTCTGTGTATGTTTTCTATTTAGAACAATTGTAAAAAAGATAGCAAATTGCATCAACTCAAATGTCTTTTCACTGTTTTATTTTGTTAAATTCCTGCTAGCCCTTAATGTTGCTTTCATGTATTGCTGAATCAGTGCCTTTGTGCACATATTATACTTAAAAATCACATGGAGGTGAGAATTCTGTCCTTTGTCTTATTGGTGAATGTCATCAAATGTCAATGTGACTAAAAATTCACTGCATTTGTATTCCAAGTGAAATTGATTCACATTTTTGCATGATTATTGAGAAACTATACCATGCCTGTACTGAGATTTGAGAATAGATCCCAAAATATCACATTGGAATGTGAGATGACTATAGGCTTTTAGCCTGCTTTACCACTGCTGTGATCTAGATGCTGATCAAGAGCACCTAGAAGATAGCAGGGTATATTTCAAACCAAACTGTAAGATTTAAATTCGTATAACAAGCCATCATATGAAAATATGCTTTGGTACGGTTTCGTTTTTGGTTTGGCCATACTATGTTCACCCTAGGTAAATTTTGTTAAGGTTCCTGAGTGGGCGTTTGGGCAATTGTTGAGTTATGTTCATTGTTAAATGCCTTTCCATAATGTGCCGAGTCTTTCCCAATCTGGAGGCGACTCGATGGTGGACAAATGGCTAAACTAGTGTCATATATTACCTCAAATTCTTTTATGCCCCATCTCAGGAATGCCTGTTGTGTATTAAGCCCTTGGTTTCATGGTTTTCTTTATACTACAAGGACAATTCTTTTGTGAAATAGTATGTCTCATTTGAATTTTTAGTTTAAATTGAGTGAGACTCGCTCTTCATTGAAGTGTGTTTGGACCATACAAATTTGCAAACTGTGGACTGGAAATAACATACAAAGGAAGAACACAACGATTCGTTCAAAGCTTATTCATCAATGCATCATATATATTGCCAGTTTGTTGAAAATATTTCTAATGGGTTGTCATTGTGTCACACCCTCTGACTCGGCCAGAAATGGATAGTCAGTGTAACCAACGACGGGATCTGAAGTATAAAATGTGTCCCTGTCGTAGTTGTTGAGAGGTGCATCGAGCTCAAAACGTCGAGGTAAATCCGGGTTGGCCAAGAACAAGCGTCCGTACGCAACCAAATCTGCATACTTATCAGCAATGGCTCTATTCCCATCACCTCTATTGTAACCACTGCCACTGATGAAAGTGTTTTTGAAAGCCTCCCTCATATGGATGAGTTGCCGCGAAATCTCATCGTCCGCACGCTGGGTCGATGTCAAATCTTCAATCCATCGTGGTTCACTCGCATGAAGGTAGAGAATGTCGTACTTGTTAAGTGCTTCGGCCATGTACAGGCCTAAGGCACGAGGATCCGAGTCGGTCGCACCCATGAAGTCCGACTGTGGAGATAGTTTTATTCCGACTCTATGAGATCCAATCTCATCGGCCACTGCCGCCACTACTTCAAGGGCAAAGCGACACCGGTTCTCAAGACTCCCACCATATTCATCCGTCCGGTCATTTATCCCGTCTTTTAAAAATTGATCGATTAAGAAACCGTGCGCTCCATGTAGCTCGATCCCATCGAATCCTGCGTGTAACCGAGCCATTAGATGATAGTAATATATATATGTCGTGCCACACCCAATGTTCTCTTTTTCTTTAAAGAAGCATAAAACCATGGTGAGTGAATGAAATGTAATGTACCTGCTTCAATAGCATTCCGAGCCGCCAACCTATACTGGTCGACAAGTCCAGGGATTTCTTCCTTATTAAGTCGCCTGGGAGGCGACCATTGAACGCCGTAGAGGCCTGGGGCGATTCCCTTGTCCGTAGGCGAGATGGGGGCTTGGCCATTTGGTTGAAAATCTGAAATGGTATTAACGTGTTTCCATTAATTAATCTCGGTAGTGTATTGTGACGATGAGGACAAGAATTGAATGATGATGATAGTATAATACTACCATAAGTAGAGACACGGCCGACGTGCCACAATTGTGCGAAAAATATGGCGCCCTTTTGATGAACTGCATCGACGACCGGTTTCCATGCGTCGACTTGGTCCCTGGTCCAGAGTCCGGGCGTGTCTACATAGCCCTGTCCGGTGTTGGAAATGACAGTGGCTTCGCTTATCAAAAGAGCGCCTTTGGTGGCTCTCTGAGCGTAGTACTCTGCCATGTGAGCCTGCGGGATTGTGTCGAATGCTCGGTTTCGTGTCAGTGGTGCCAAAACTATTCTGTTTCAGATATATATATATATATATATATATATATATATATATATATTCCAATTGATTCTCATAAAACTCATAAATTAAACAGCAACTCACTGAGGAATCCAGAAAAAAAAGCAATCAACAGATGGATTGGAATAGTATTTATTACCTGTGGGAGAGATGAAATTCCCCCTTCTGGTAAGGAGTGAGCAGAGGGATTGGGATTGGGTTTGATTCACCAACAGCCATAGATCCAATTCAAATTCGAATCAGATTCCTTGTAGGTAGTACTGTAGTAGTAGTATTAGTATATTGAAAATGAATGAGAGTCAGAGATAATGAAGGTGAACAGTGGAAGGCAGCCGCCCAGGTGTTATAGGAGTCAGTGTAATAATATTTCAATAGTGTCGTGTCGTGTCGTGTCGTGTCGGCCCAGCTAAGCTAAGCAAAGCAAATAAATAAGGTGAGGGGTGATTGGTCTGAAAATTGGATTTTGCTTATCTGGCTATCACAACATCGCGACAAAACCATCCCGCAATAGCCAATAGTGGATATACAGTATGCAATGTGCAGCTTCTAAGGAATTTCCACTCTTTGGCATTTGTATGTAATACTATTATTACTAGACTACCCCCAAACAGTACACTATTAAATTAATAATTAATTAAATGGTAACTCAATATTAGTATGAGTTTATGACTACGTGATGTCGTCACTCCTGAATCCTCACACAGTCAAACATCAAGTACGCCATATTGTTCTTCCAACTTAAATGTTTTTGTCTTTCATGAATAGTGAATACTACTTCACTCTATTCTAGTAATTTTTTAGAGGCTGCTTTACTTTTAATTTCAACAATACTACTCCATATTGTTCGTTGATCAAAGTCCAATTCACTAGAGATCCTTTGACTTTCCTACTTTTCTACATCCCTTCATTTCTCTTCTCTCTCTATCTCATTTTATTTTTTTATTTTTAAATAAAAGGTAACCAAATTTATGAACCTGACTACCGCAAATATCTGGAGGTATTAGGGTCGATTGGATGAAATTTCTCGTGATGCCACTAAATTATTAAACATGGATATGATGTGTGAACATTATGGGTCTGTTATGTGCACAACTTTTAAGAGCTTTTGGGAGCTTTAATTTTTATTTCAAAACAAAAGTCTCGTTCTGTACACTAGCTTTTGGGGAGCTTTCGGAACCTACTTTCTAAATTTAATTAATTTTTATCTTCAAATTATAATTTTTGACAACTACAACTACTTGTACCGAACACTTATGCAAAAATTGATAGGTACAGCTCCCATAGCTCCTTACAACTACAACTCCCTACAATTGCAGCTCGACGTGCAGATCAAGAGATGTTTACCAGTTGGGCTTATCCACTGATGATGTCTAGCCTTCTTTTGCTGCGGACTTGGCTGGTGTTTGCTTTCCTAGATTTTAGATTTAGTCGTGCTTTCCTCTTCTTCCTCTTGCTGTAGTGTTTTGTAGTTTTTCCCATTTTGCCAGCGCTTCGGCGTGTTTTTACCGGGGGGAAAAAAAAATGAGAAAAAGAATTGCACTATCGTGATAGGACCAACAACGCAATTTGAAGATAAGTGATATGAACAAAGCAAGTAAACGACGGACAATCCTTTCGTCAATTATTCAATTTCAAAGCAATACATAACAACAGAGTGCCTTTCAATCACTGGACCAGCCAATCAATACGTGGTAATAACTAAAGCGGTAAAGCCATCATCAATTTATTACGGTGCATCACTGCACCTTATGATTGCTCCAGAAATGGATAATCCGTGTAGCCAACCACAGGATCTGAAGTATAAAATGTGTTGCGGTCGTATTTGTTGAGAGGGGCATCCAGTTCAAACCGTTTGGGCAAATCTGGATTCGCCAGGAATTGGCGTCCATACGCAATCAAATCAGCGTACTTATCTTCAATGGCTCTGTTTCCTTTACTTCTATTGTAACCACCTGCAGCAATGAATGTGTTCTTGAAAGCCTTTCTGAGAGGGAGGAGTTCATGAGGGACTTCATCCTCAAGCCCAGGAGCCACCGAATTACCATACACCCGAGGTTCTATCACGTGGAGGTACAGAATGTCGAATTTGGTGAGTGCATTGGCCATGTACACGCCCAGACCAAGAGGATCCGAGTCCACCGACTCCATGAAGTCCGTGAATGGAGATAGTCTGATCCCAACTCTATGGGATCCAATCTCGTTCGCTATTGCTTCGACCACTTCTAAGGCGAAACGGGCCCTGTTTTCTAGGCTCCCGCCATATTTATCTGTTCTATCGTTTACTTGATCTTTTAGAAACTGTTCGATTAAGTAACCATTCGCGCCGTGTATCTCAACTCCATCAAACCCTGCATTAGAAAGGGACAAAGATACATATGAGGTTTAGGGTTCTGTTTTACCTCATTCGAAGATGATAAAATAAAACTACTCAGTTAACTTAAAATCAATGTCCCTTATCGAAATTTACTTGTCTGGAATCATTTTTACAATGAATAGCTAGCTGTACCTGCTTCAATGGCATTGCGTGCAGCCAACCTGAAGTCATTGACGATACCAGGGATTTCATCCTCCCTAAGTCGCCTAGGAGTTGGCCAATCGACTCCGTGGAGGCCTGGGGAAAACCCCTTGTCCGTTGATGAGATGGGCGCTTGGCCATTTGGCTGATAATCTGGTCATCAAAGACATTGTCTTTAAGTTTATCCATCTTTTGTGGGACAAATAAGAATCAAACAAGATGAAGCCACCTTAAAACTAATTACAGTTGCATAAGTGTGTGCTGTCAGTAATCTACGGTGGCTACCAGCTTGCAGAAATCAGAAAATTCATGTGTCTATAGCATTGTTAAAACAACACGACGAGCATTTTTCAGTAGGTACGAACAATTGTTTGAGAACAATGTTTTGCATTAGACAGCCTTGCAAATGTAGTGTTCTCCTATAATTCAAACAAGATATCTATATCAATTGATACACCAAAGAAACACATCACTCAAACATCACATACCATAAGTAGAGACACGGCCAACATGCCATAGTTGTACGAAAAATATCCCACCCTTTTGATGAACTGCATCCACAATAGGTTTCCAAGCCTCCACTTGCTCCTTTGTCCAAATACCGGGTGTGTCGGGATACCTAACAAATTATGAATCCAATTGTAAAGTTCAGAGGGAAGACAAGAGGGTCACCATGAAAAGAAAACAAATGCACTCCAACTGTTTTACTTGAAAAAACAAAAGATTTCATAAACACCTAAACAAATACACTCCCTAATTTCAATCAAGTAATTAAGGAGCTTCAATTCAATCAGTTCCTCAGCTAAAGTGATATCAACATAAGGCAAGTAAAGGGTGTGTCCATGCTTTCAATAGGTTACCATGTCCTCAGTACTGAAGAATCTAAAGATCATTGAAGCACAAAATATAGTACTACTAATTAAGAAAAGTCAATAAAACAGAAAGTCAGCAGAATGAATACCCCTGTGCGGTATCCGATACGCCGGTAGCTTCAGTAATGAGAAATCCTCCCTTTGTGGCTCGCTGAGAGTAATACAATGCCGCGTGAGGCTGTGGAATGTTGTTGTAGGATCGATCTCGCGTTAATGGCGCCAAAACAACTCTGTTCGGGACCATTCAAATCCATATTTCAGAAACAATTCTCGAGTGACAAAATTGAAATTAATTAAAAACCCTAAAAAACAAAAATCAAAAGAGAAAGCTAAGAAAAGACCTGTGGGAGAGATTGAAGTCCCCCATTTTGTAGGGAGTGAGCAGAGGAATGGAATCAGGGGAGGTCGCCATAGATGCAACTCTTTGACAGAACAACAATAATACTACATGGGATGAGGGGATTGGCGGCTTTGCTTATTGGCTGCTTTGCCCAAATTTATAGGGAGACGGAGAGACTGAGAGAGACAGAAACCAATCTCATGTGTGCTCCCAATCTCAATCAAAGTCAAAATAATGAAATCAGAAGCGAACGGGAGACCAATCTCATGTATGCTCCTAACTCCGCACCGACGGAGGCCTTCCGTCCAGATACATTGTCAATTCAACTTTGGCGTATGTTTCTAATTTTCTCTCCCAACATGTTTGACTTTTTAATACTATTCATTGTTCTACTTTGACTTAATTTTATTGTATGTATATATATTTGAAAAAAATAATCGAGTTGAGTCTTGTTAGAATCATATAATTATGTAGTTTTAGAATACATATTTTACATAATTTTTTATTGTACACATTTTGAGATATTAGCGGATAAAAAAGTACATTGGATTGTGTGCAAAAGTGAAAAAAGACAAGTTAAGTGGGACGGAAGGAGTAATAAAAAATATATAATTATAATACTTCCTCTATTTTTTATATATTTGCTACGGACTCATCCAGTGCACAGCATTTTAAACTATTAAAACGCAAGTTCGGTACAAGTAAAAATTCTAAAAGTTCGATATTCAAAATCTACACGATGATACGAATTTAACAAGATCACACTTGACTATATTTATACTGTTCACACATGCGCGACTTAAAGTTTTATCATGGTTATACAAGTTAAAACATAGTCAACTGAGATCTTGTTAGATTCGTCACGTCGAGTAATTTTTAAAATATGGAACTTTTAGAATTTTTACTTGTACTAAACTTAAATTATTAGAGGTTTAAAATGTGCATTGAATTGCGTGCACTATGTGTTTCGCTACAATTTTTTGAAAACGGAGGGAGTATATTTTAAAATTATACGATTAAACGAATTTAATAAGACCGAACTCAATTATATTGTTTTTTTTAAATACATGAGTCAACGTTGAATAATAAACATGAGGTCTGTTTGGGAATTAACTGTTAGCTGTTAACTGATTATGTAAGTAATTTGAGTAATAAATTAGTTAACATTAGCTGTTTGTCAGTTTTGAGGCAATTTTTGCCTATAATAAGCTAATTCCAAAATGTTGCTACGTGCAATGGTTTCAAAATGTTTGGCAAATAAGCTAAATGAAATTAGTTTATTCTAGTCAATTTAAGATAAATTAGCTTATTTAAAAAGAGAAAATAACTTAAAACAGTGTCCAGTCAGTTCTTTTCGAAACCGCTGCAAATAGCAGCATTTTGAAATTAGCTTATTCTAGAAAAAAAATTACCTCAAAATTATCAAACAATTAATATTAATTAATTTATTTTTCAAATTACTCAGATAATCAATTAACAGCTAGCATCTAATTCCCAAACAGTTAACAACTAACATCTAATTCTTCATATAAAGTGATCAATTTAAAATTTTACAACATTTGGGAGTCGGCGGCCCATCACTCTTTCACTTAAAATTATTTTTTTTCTTTATAACATCGTAATTGTAAAATTAATTGATTGGGATTATTATAACATTCTATCAAATTACAATAATTTTGCATATGTTGGCTTTTAGTAGTATACGATTTTAATAGTTTAAGCAAAAATTTCAATTATATACACAATATACTTCCAAATAACAAAAGGTAGGTTCGTGATTTTAATTTTTTTTTTTATAACCTTGGCGCCTTGGCCGCAATCTCGAGAAAATTAACAAAAACACATCTTTACCTCCAATAATTTTAATCCAATATTTTATTTTTAACAATAAAATAAAGGATGACATGCAGCTTTCCAAGTAGGAGGAAGAAGTGAAAGAAAAAGGATTACTATTATATTTTAGTGGAGTAATAATTAATTAAAATATCTCATGCGTTCATCAAAAAAAAAAAAAAGAAAATATCTCATGCTCTGTGCAAGTGAAGACGTAGGCGCTGACGATATTTCATTCTTTATTTAATTTCAAAATCTTTTATGAGCAGTGTTTGTAACTTTGTATATAGATAGTAGTCCTTTTTTTCATTTAATCGAGTCATTTACATAATAATAATAATCATTCATTAAATAACTTTAATCAATTTTTTAATATAATTATATGAGAAAAAACATAATCAAGTGAGATCTAATTAGATTCATCTAATCGTATAGTTTTAGAATTTATTATTGATTAAAAATATTTACTGGATTGCATACAATGCAAATAAATGATACAACTATTTAAAACCAGAGAAAGCTAAGCATTAGATACCATAGTTGTTAAGATCCCGATCTTGATCTGAGGATCTTACCATTTCACGGTCACATCTCTCTAAAACGATCCCGATCCTTGTAGTATCTTAAATTAGTAAGATACCGATCCTGATAGTAGAATGTTATGATCTTATGATCATACTTCCTCAAACGCTTCTACGATCTTCCGATCATATCTCTTAAACGCATAAAATTTTTGTAGTATTTTATGATTTTGGATCAAAGCAACTTTTTCTCTTTAATTTTAAACTTACGAGCTTGTATTCCTTATATATGATGTGCAAAAAACATAATATGTATGTATGTGAAAATATTTTATGTTTAATTATAATGTTTTTGTACTGAATTGTAGTATTAGTTAACTGGTAAGATTCATAAACACACGAAATAATGTTTTACTTGTTAGTATGCATAATTAAGTTTATCTACTATTACAATTTCATAAGACCTTAGTATCCTACGATCCCGATCTTGTAAAGAGAAAACCGATCTCATATAGGATATCAATCTTATTAGATACAGACAGAGACGGGTAACGACTCCGGCGAGTTGGGGGATAAAAATCAAGCGGGGAAATTTAACTAAATAAAGCAAATTCCAGAAAGTTTGAGAGCGACAACTCCATCTCGATATTAGTATCGTTTATTGGCGAAACTAACAAGTGGGAGAAGCCTAGCTAGCTCCTCTTCCTCCGGATTCATTTTTGTGAATGCAAATTCGGTGGCCATCAATTCATCCATTTCAAATCCAGGGCGTGGCAGATTCTTGGCCTGGCAATGATTCTGACCATGGGCGAATGTACTTAAGAGTAAGGTGGATCAATTGACCGACCAAATTGACCCACCAAAGAAAATAAAAAAAATAAAATATTAGTACTAATATTTTTATATAATTAGAAATTAGGTGGTAATTTTAGGACAAGTTTTGAGTAATTTGAATAGGAGTTTAATAACATTTTGGTTGTTTTTATTATAAATGCATGTCTACTTTAAGGGGTTCATGAAATTTGAGTATTTTCAACCTGAATTTTAAAAAGTAGTTAAAACTCTTAAGGTATTCAATCCAGGTTCTAAAAAGTCTTCTAAAAATCTTGAGGTATTTAATACAAATTTTAAAAGGTCTTAAAAATTTTTAGGTATTCAACAACCTAATTACTTAGACTCCATCAATTTTAATGGATTCTCTTCAGAAAAATATAATTATACAAGTTCTTTTTTCCAAAAAAAGGATTTTATGGATTTTCAAAAGTCTAAATTTCCAAAAGTCAAATAATGTAACAAAATTTTAATTGAATACATGTTCCTGAAGTTAGTTCTCTTCATAATATTTGACCTACCAAATGAAAGATTCTGGATCCGCCACTGATTCTGACCAACTACTACTTTCTTTAAAATGCTCTTTTTCAACCAATATTATACCATCGACTTTAGATCTTAAGATCCTATAAAATTGCAATAAATAAAAATAATTATACCCCTCCGTCCCACCTTACTTGTTATGTTTGACTTTTTAACACTGTTCATTGTTTAACTTTGACTCAATTTTATTGCAAGTATATAGTATTTGATAAAAAAAATAGTCGAGTTGGGTCTTGTTAGAATCGTACAATCATGTAGTTTCAGAATATATATTTTAAATAATTTTTTATTGTACATATTTTGAAATATTAACAGTTTAAATTTAAAATTCTACAAAGATCTAAATCCTTTTTTAAAAGTGAGATCGTAAAATCTTAAAATCAAGATCAAATCTTAATAACTATGTTTTGGAACCTTATCGAATTTAACTGCTCTAGCTTCTAGAAGATTTTAAAACAGGGAACGATAGATTGGTACTCCTTTTTTAGTTGTCAAATTTAGGGGTGAAAGCGGTACGGTAAATATCCGACCGATCCGATGCCGTATCCGATTATATTCGAATCCGAATCCGTTTTCGATTATCCGGCCGGATATTTCAATATTCGTATCCGAATCCGAATCCGTATTTTAATATCCGTATTCGTATTCGTATTCGAAAATATCTAACCGTATCCGAGAATATCCGACCGTATCCGAAAATTGATAGGATATTATCCGGATTTTAAATATGGATATCCGAATATATTAATATATTATTATTTAATAATTAAAAAATATTAATAATTATAAAAAAATATCAAATTTTCAAAAAAAATTATAAAAAATTATCCGATAATCTGTATTCGATTGAATCCGTATCCGTCATATATCCGTCATGTATCCGTACCGTATCCGTAATCCGAATATCCGAAACCGTATTCGTATCCGGTCCATCCGTATTCGATACCGAATTCGAAAAAAAAATATGGATAATATCCGTATCCGACACTATCCGACCGTATCCGTACCGTTTTCATCCCTAGTCAAATTTGAAAACAATACTGCCACCAAGCAAACATACAAAAGCCATCGATGATGATAGTGATACCCTCCATTGGCCATTGCCACATCTTACAATAATTCCTCCTCAAGAAATGGGTAGTCAGTGTAACCAACGACAGGATCCGAAGTATAAAATGTGTCCCTATTGTATTTGTTGAGAGGGGCGCCCAATTCATACCGTTTAGGCAAATCTGGGTTAGCCAAGAACAGGCGTCCAAACGCAATCAGATCCGCGTAGTTACCACTAATGGCCGCATTTCCCTTGCTTCTGTCGTAACCACCGGCGGCAATGAAAGTATTGTTGAAAGCTTCTCTCATGGGAAGGAGTTCAAGAGGACCTTCATCCTCCAGTCCAGCTGGAACCGAGGCACCATCGACTCTTGGCTCGATTACGTGGAGGTAGAGCATGTTGAATCTGTTGAGTGCATTAGCCATGTAGACGCCCAGAGCATGAGGGTCCGAGTCGGCTGCCTCCATGAAGCTGCTGTATGGAGATAGCCGCATTCCTACTCTATGAGATCCGACCTCCTCCGTTACTGCTGCGACAACTTCTAAGACGAACCGAGCCCGGTTCTCTAGGCTTCCTCCATACTCATCTGTTCTGTCGTTTATATGATCTTTTAGAAACTGTTCGATTAAGAAACCATTTGCTCCATGTATCTCGACCCCATCGAACCCTGCACCAGGAAAGATTGAAGATGGAGATTAGATGCAAGGTTCTCCAGCTTTTATCTCATTTGGAGACGAAGAAACTACTCGATGTTATGAAAGTAAAATATCTGCAAATTTAGGAACCTTGGCATGTTCCAATCAGAATTCACTTGTCTGATTATTAATTTATACAATGAACAGCAAATTTACCTGCTTCAATGGCGTTCCGAGCAGCCAACCTGAAATCATTGACAATACGAGTGATTTCATCCTTCTGTAGTCGTCTTGGAGGAGCCCAGTTCACTCCATGGAGGCCGGGAGTACAACCCTTGTCCGTTGATGAGATGGGTGCTTGACCATTTGGCTGATAATCTAATTATAGACATTGTTTGTAAGTTTACCCATCTTTTGTGTGACAAATAATGTGCAAGGCTTCATAGAAAACTAATTTTACATTTGCATCAGTATGTATTATTAGGAATATGTTGTGGCTCTTCTCGTGCAGAAAATTAGTGAAAAACCATGTAGTTATATAGCATTGTTATGATGACACTCACACGGCACTACAATAGTGAATAAGCACGAATAATTGTTTGCGAATCATAATTCCAAACCGCATAGCAAGTGAAGTGTTCTCGTGTAATTCAACAAGAAGTTTTCATAATTTCACAATTCACGCGTTTTTAAAACGAATGATAAAACCATCACATACCATAAGTAGAGGCACGGCCAACATGCGCTAGTTGCGCGAAAAATACCCCACCCTTTTGATGAACTGCATCCACAATAGGTTTCCAAGCCTCCACTTGCTCGGTTGTCCAAATACCGGGTGTGTCGGGATACCTAACAAATTAAATCCTAAAGTAAAGCACATTGTGAAGATAAGAGGATCAAGAAACAAATAGACTTGTGCAAGAATCAGACTGTGTGAATCTTGAGCGAGTTTCAAAGGGTACTCAAGTTGGAGCTGAAGAATAAGACTGTGATCCTATAGTTGACTCATCAAACGTTGAGCAAGTGAAACGAAAGTACATTCTTTCCGTTCAGAAAATACATTAATTATAAACTGATCTAAGAGAGCTGGTTTCCAAACAGACAACAAATACTCTGCATAAAATGCAAACATAACTCATAACCAAGTTCCTTCATCATATTTCAGTTTAGTAAATTTGCTCTGATCGATCAAATCCTAAACCAAAATTTGAATCTACAGAAGGCGGGTATACCGGGATTATGGTTTCAAGTTTCAACACAGGTACAATATCCACAATACTGAAGAAGATAAAGATGAATGCTCATCATAGCTTAGTTAAGGATGCGGAAAACCAGAAAGTTACCCTTGTGCAGTATCCGATATGCCGGTTCCTTCAGTAATGAGAAGACCTCCTTGGGTGGCTCGCTGAGAGTAGTAGAGTGCCGCGTGAGGCTGTGGGATGGTGTTGTACGATCGGTCTCGCGTCAAAGGTGCCAAAACAATTCTGTTGAAAACCATTTAAAGGGACATAGTATTTCAGAAACAACGTAACCTATTCAATTTCATAAGCAATACAATAATCTAGCAAATAAAAAACAATGCTTCAGATGAAATTGAAAAAAAGAAAAAGCAGACCTGTGGGAGAGATTGAATTCCCCCATTTTGTAGGGGGTGAGCAGAGGAAGGGAGTGAGGGGCGGAGGAGATTGAATTGAGCTCTGCCATAGCTGAAATTCGTTGATGAACAACAAGAATATGGAATTGGGGATGGGAAGCGACGCCATTGCTTCAGCTTGGCGCCTCAAATATATACAGAGAGTAATCACAGATGACAATAATGAATAGATTTTTGAGGAGGAGGGCCCTGAAATCAGCGGCGAAAGGGAGACCAATCTCGGGTTCCGCTGGCGGCTGAATTCCGCCGGCGACGGGATTGCGTCCGGATTCACAAGCAAAGAGCAACACAACTCCAATTTTTTCTGAACCCTACGTGTGAAAACACTTAAATTATTCCCCAAAACACGCGGAATTTTCACGATGCGACTACCGACTACGGACTTACCGTCACCGCAAACGTTCCAGAACACTCTCGAATTTTCACAACAAGAGTATGAAAATGTGCAATTGTGCAAATGTGCAATGTTCTTTTTTAACTCAAGCAAATATCTGAAAATGAGAGAGAACATTTACCAGCTTCAATGGCGTTACGAGCAGCCAACCTGAAATCATGGACAACACCAGGGATTTCATCCTTGTGTAGTCGTCTAGGAGGAGCCCAGTCTACTCCAAAGAGGCCGGGGGTACATCCCTTGTCTGTTGATGAGATGGGTGCTTGGCCATTTGGCTGAAAACCTGATTACAGCATTGTCTTTAAGCTTTTCTATCTCTTGCGGGACAAATCAGAACAGAGAAGTCTTCATTTTAAAATGAGTTACATTTGCAGCAGTATATACTATATACAGCACAGTGGCGGAACTAGGATTCTAACTGAGGGTGTGCGAAAATTTAAATTGTAATACTTCGACACATTTTTTTTTATATATATATATAATCATTCTACAATAACTTTAAAGTTAGGTTTGCTTACAATATTCTTGGCCACACCGATAATTTTTTAAAGTAATTCATAACTTTATTTACATCTACATATTCTAATAGTTCTTTTCGGGGTTGGGGACTTACCCAAGTGGTAACTCCCCCAATTCCCAACTAATAGGTTGGTGGTTCGAATCCCCACCCGGCCCCCTATCCCTCCCCTTTGTTTCCTTTGTAATTGTGTGACATGAGCTCCCACCACCCTTTCCAGACCTTCAATGGCTCCTCCAAAAAATTAAAAAAAAAATAGTTATTTTCCAAAAAAAGACAATAATTAATCTTTCAATTTTTCATTAGCAACTCAAATTTGATAAATTTTTATTATATAAAATATCCTTTCTACTTTTGCATTTGTGATAGATAAAACTAAGGATAATTTGATCAATAAATATACCAATGGATAAGTTTTGTTTTTGTTCTTTTCAACAAAACTCTTAGCAAGTTCACTAGTGTCAACCACATCGGAGGAGTCGGAATCATTTCTGACATCTCTAATATAGTTTTCAAATTGATTTTCAAACACTTTAATTGCAACATTTTTACACTCTTATACGTAAAATGTAGCCAACTTTATCAAAGTCTTCTTGTCAAATGCAACAAATGATCTACTTGAAACAAACAAACAAAAGAAGAAAAGAAAGAATCAATCTTAGCAACTCGGTATTTGTATTGTCAAAACAATCCTTCAACTCTAAAAGTGGAAGATCCATATATCACCACAAAGAAATACTCAATTTTACAATGATATAAGTTGCACATCTCTTTACCCTTCCATGTCTTCTATAAATTACTATTGAATCAAGAAAAGAAGAAAATGCTTTGAAATTGGAGGAATTGAGTTTATTAATGTATTATATTAATATTCTTTATTAAAAAATGAAAAAAAAAATTCTAAAATTCCAGGGGCGTCAGCTGACGCCCCTTGCGCCATGGTGCTTCCGCCAGTGATACAGCATTTTACTATTATCTGTGGTGGCTAACTGTCCTCTTGCACAAATTACTTAAATGGTGAAAATCAATGAGATAAAATGAAGGTGAAAAGTGGAAAGCAGCCGCGAGGTGTTGAGAGTATTAATTTTCAGTAGTGTGATCGGCCAAGCTAAGCTAATACTCTCGTTTCGTTTTACTTGTTTCTTTTAACTCAATTTTAATTACTATTTTATAAATTTTTATTTTTATCCTTCAACTAAACTATTTTATAAATAGCATTTATATAAATTAAGGGGCAATATTGTAAAAATATAATATAATTATTTAAAATTGACAACTATTGTGGAACACTTTTTCATCTCTAAAAAAAAACTAATATTTTGTAACGGATGGAGTAAATAAGATTAGGGGTCTGGAAATTGGATTTTGTTTATCTGGCTATCACAACTCGACAATCCATCCCGCAATAGCCAATTGTGGATATGCAATATGCAACTTCTAATGAATTTCCACTCTTATGGCATTAGTATTATACTAGTGTATACTTCCTCAGTTTTTTTTTGTTGTTTTTTTTAGTGTAATATTTTTTATTTGCACATATGTCAATGCACATTTTAAATTATTAATAACTTAAATTCGGTACAACTAAAAATTCTAAAAATTTTGATATTTAAAAACTACAAGATGAGACGAATCCAACAAGATCTCACTTGACTATGTTTTTTCTTGTATAATTATAATAAAAATAGAAGTCAAAGTGCTCTAATAAACAGTAAAAAAATCATAACATTATACTTTAAAGAAAACGGAGGGAGTACTATACTATATACTATCCCACCCACCACACTATGCGTGGATAAATTATGAAATATATCTAAAATTTTATACGGTAGTATATTTTACATGGAATTGAATTCAATTGAATGGAATTGAATTCGATGGTAACGCAATATTATGGCTGCGTGATGTCGTCACTCCTCTCACACAGTCTAACATCATATCAAGTACGTCGGGACTCTGTCGCATTTATCATGTGAGACGGGCGGTCAATAGAGTTGCGGAAAAAATGGCTAAACATGATGCATTTTTCGAGGAGTTCTACACAACGTGGACCTTCCCCGACTTTGTGTTAGGGGACTAGTGGCGGATCTATCCATGACTTGAATCCTCCACCGCTAATTCTCCCATGTTTTTTCTAGTCTAGTTATCGTTTTAGTTGTACGCTTTTTCTTTCCCCTTTTTCTTGTTGTTTGGCTCATCCAAAAAAAGAGTACGTCGGACTACACTCTTTTACTTTCCTACCAATATTTATTTAATTATTAATTTTCTTTTGTTTTCTTTTCTTTCTTTAATTAAATGGAGTAAAAGGTAACATTTTTTATAAAACTGACTACCGCAAATATAGGGTGCGTTTGGTACAGAGAATGGAATTGCAGAGAATTGATAACAGATAATGGAATTGCAGAGAAAGAGAATTGAGTCAGAGAATTGTAATTGATTCCCTTGTTTGGTACAACAGAGAAATAGAATAGAGAATCAATTTAATTAATTTAATTTAGTTATTTATCTATATTTTATTTAATATAATATAATTTTATTTTTTCTTTCATTTATATAGTATAACATAATTCGTTTATTATATAAAATAGAGCAAATCCCAAAAAATAGACCCCAATTATGTTAAAATCTTAACTTAGTTACCTAAACTTTTTTATTGGAAAAAACTAGACCTTAACTTTTAAAAGTTGAAAAAAACTAGACCTCCACCCAAATAAACTTTTCTGAAATATTCTTTCTCACCCCTTGACTTTTTCTCTTTCTTATTTTAACACCAAAAGTTTTTATTCCCATTAAATTTATAAGTTTCTTGATAAATCTTAACATATAATGAACTCAACATATTTTTTTAAAAAAAAAAATTGACATAATATTCATTAAGCTTCTTTTTATTGTTTCATTTATATAAAAATTTATTTAAAGATATTCATTTTTATTTTTTGTAATACTAATTTATACTTAATTATTATGACAAATAATGTCAAACATAAAAGTTACTATAATATAATAAATTTATAATTACTTTTATTATAGATTCATAATTTAATTATACTATTGTTGGGCTCAATAAAATATAATTTGAGATGACAAATGATGTCAGACACAAAAGTTACTATAATATAATAAATTTATGATTACTTTCATTATAGTTTCATAAATTTAATTATACTATTGTTGGGCTCAATTAAATATAATTTGAGATATACTTCTATTTAATCAAATATATATATATATTATCATTCCATATATTTTTCAGTAAATATAAATATTTAAATAATTAAATTTTCTTAGCAGCTTTAAATATTAAAAAATCTAGATTTAGAGTTATAAATTATTTACACAAACATGTCGGGCCAATTATTTGTTAAGATCCATTAAAAAGAATTATAAATTTAATGGAATAAGAAGTTTTGTGTTAAAATAAGAAAGAAAACAAAGTAAAGGGGTGAGAAATGATATTTAAAAAAAGTTTAGTTGAGTGGCGGTCTAGTTTTTTCCAACTTTTCAAAGTTGAGGTTTAGTTTTTTCCAATAAAAAAGTTTAGGTACCTAAGTGAAGATTTTGACATAATTGAGGTGTATTTTCTGGGATTTGCTCTATAAAATATATTTTTAATGTAAATAAAAAATTTGATTATTTTAACTTAATTTGAAAATAATTTAATTATTATTTTACTTATTTTTTTCGTTAGAGTGATTTTTATTTTATTTAACACTGTAATTTTATATATATATAATTTGAATTTTATTTATTTTATACATATTATTAGATTTTTAATTTTATTTTTATTTAATAGAATATTTTTTATTATTAAAAAAAACATATATATTTTAATTATTTTGTAAATTTAATTTAATTTTTCTTAACATTTATTCATATGTTGTGTTGAACTCATAAATTTCAATTCTCTCCATTTCTCTAATTATAATAGAGAATCCAAAAGAGAGAATGGGAAATGATTTATTTCCCAATTTGAATTCTCTAAGCTAAACAAACAAGGGAAATGGAATCAATTCCATTTATCTATCCCAATTCTCTATACCAAACACACTCTAGAGGTATTAGGGTCGATTGGATGAAATTTCTTGTGATTCCACTAAATTACTACTAAACATGGATATGATGTGCGAACAATTTATACACTTCTATCAAATTAAACGTCAATCACTGTCACCATAATTGAGTCGTGAAGTGAAAATTAATACATTTTTGAATAATAATAATTTATACTATAAATAATGGATTGCACCACTATCATGATAGGAACAACAACGGAATTTGAAGAAGTGATATGAACAAAGCAAGTAAACGATGGATCATGGATAATCCATCGTCAATTATTCAAATTTCAAACCAATACATAACAGAGTGCCTTTCAATCACAACGTGGTAATAATTAAAAGCCATCATCAATTTATTATTACGGCGGGGATCAATGCACCTTAGATGACTGCTCCAGAAATGGATAATCCGTGTAGCCAACCACAGGATCCGAAGTATAAAATGTGTTGCGGTCGTATTTGTTGAGAGGGGCATCCAGTTCAAACCGTTTGGGCAAATCTGGATTCGCCAGGAATTGGCGTCCGTACGCAATCAAATCCGCGTACTTGTCTTCAATGGCTCTGTTTCCTTTACTCCTATTGTAACCACCGGAAGCAATGAATGTGTTTTTGAAAGCCTCTCTGAGAGGGAGGAGATCACGAGGGACTTCATCCTCAAGCCCAGGAGCCACTGAATTACCATACACCCTCGGTTCTATCACGTGGAGGTACAGAATGTCGAATTTGTTGAGTGCATTGGCCATGTACACACCCAGACCAAGAGGGTCCGAGTCCACCGACTCCATCAAGTCCGTGAATGGAGATAGTCTGATCCCAACTCTATGAGATCCGATCTCGTTCACTATTGCTTCGACCACTTCTAAGGCGAAGCGGGACCTGTTTTCTAGGCTCCCACCATATTTATCTGTTCTATCGTTTACTTGATCTTTTAGAAACTGTTCGATTAAGAAACCATGTGATCCGTGTATCTCAACTCCATCAAACCCTGCAGTAAAAGAAAAAAGATAGAGATGAGGTTTAGGGTTCTGTTTTTACCTCATTCGAAGATGATAAACTACTCGATTAACTTACAAGCAAATTGTTGAAAATATAGGAAACTTGGCATGTCCCTTATCAAAATTTACTCGTCTTGAATCATTTTTACCTGCTTCAATGGCATTACGTGCAGCCAACCTGAAGTCATTGACAACACCAGGGATTTCATCCTCCCTAATTCGCCTAGGAGATGGCCAATCTACTCCTTGGAGGACTGGGGAAATTTTGTCTGTTGATGAGATGGGCGCTTGGCCATTTGGATGATAATCTGGTCATCAAAGAGACAAAGACATTGTCTTTAAGTTTATCCATCTTTTGTGGGACAAATAAGAATCAACCAAGACGAAGCCATCTTTTAACTAATTACAGTTGCATAAGTGTTTGGCTGTGTGCTATACGTTGGCTATCATCTTGCAGAAATTACAAAATTCATATAGCAGTATATAACATTGTTAAAACAACACTGGCATTTTTTAGTGAGTACAAACAATTGTTTGGGAACCATGTTCGCATTAGACAGCCTTGCAAATGTAGTGTTCTGCTATAATTTCAACATGATATAATCTATATCAATCGATACACCAAAGAAACATATCGATCAAACATCACATACCATAAGTAGAGACCCCGCCAACATGCGTAGGGATGGCATTCGGTCGGGTCTGGGTCGGATCAGCCAAGAAAAAAGACCCACGTAGGGGCTCGGGTTCGGTTCGGTTCCTGGTTTGTGTCGGGTCAGCCAAGAAAAAGGACCCTTGTGGGGGCTCAGTTTCGGTTCGGTTCCTGGTTTTGGTCGGGTCGGCCAAGAAAAAGGACCCTTGTGGGGGCTCAGTTTCGGTTCGGTTCCTGGTTCGGGTCGGGTCAGCCAAGAAAAAAGTCCCGCGTGGGGGTTCGGTTTCGGTTCGGTTCCGGTTTTGGGTCGGGTCAGCCAAGAAAAAAGACCCATGTGGGGGCTCGGTTTCGGTTTGGTTCCTGGTTTGAGTTGGATCAGCCAAGAAAAAAGACCCGCGTGGGGGCTCGGTTTCGGTTCGGTTCCTGGTTTGGGTCGGGTCAGCCAAGAAAAAAGATCCACTTAGGGGCTCAGTTTCGGTTTGGTTTCTGGTCTGGGTCGGGTCAGCCAAGAAAAAAGACCCACGTAGGGGCTCGGTTTCGGTTCGGCTCCTAGTCTGATCCGGACCCATTGCCACTAGTTGTGCGAAAAATATTCCACCCTTTTGATGAACTGCATCCACAATAGGTTTCCAAGCCTCCACTTGCTCCTTTGTCCAAATACCGGGAATGTGGGGATACCTAACAAATCATGAATCTAATAGTAAAGTTCACAAGGAAGACAAGAGGACCATGAAGAAAACGAATGCACTCCAACTGTTATACTTGAAAAAAAAAAGGTTTCATCAACACCTAAACAAATACAATCTAATTTCAATCAAGTAAATAAGGAGCTTCAATTCGATCAGTTCCTCAGCTGAAGTGATATCTAGAGGTGTCAAGACGGGCTGGCGGGGCGACACGGGCCAAGCCCACTCCAGCCCACCATTTCGCGGGCTTAGGCGGGCTAGAGTAACCTTGGCCCAGACCAACCCACCGGCGGGTTACGGGCCAGGCGGGCTAGCCCGCGGTTTTTTATTTAATTAATAAATTAAATTTTAATTATATAATAAATTGTATAATATTGTTATTTATCCAAAATTAAATACATTAACTAATTTTAAATTAAATAATATTTTTTATAAAATCTAAAATGATTTAGTTTAATTTTGTATAGTATTCTTTTTGAAAAAATTAGTTGAAAAAGTAATGTTAAGTAGCTCATGTCATATAAAGTGAGCTTTAAAATTATTCTATTTAATTTAGTTAATATAATTCAATTTATAATTTTTTATAAATTGAATTATATTAACTAATATCAAATTAAAATATATGAATTCAAATAATATTCAACTAATCAATATTGTTACAAATACATATGTTATTTAGATTTTTATAACAAAGTTAACAAAAAAATTAAGTAAATTAAAATTTTGGCTTAGCCCGCGGGCTGGGTCACCCGCCGCGGGCCAATCCAAGCGACGGCGGGTTCAGGCGGGCTAACCCATTTAGGCCCGCTTTCAAACGGGCCTTTATTTTTTCAGCCCAACCCACCCTTTTGGGAGGCGGGGGCGGGTTTGACAGCTCTAGTGATATCAACATAAGGCAAGTAAAGTGTGTGTCCATGCTTTCAATAGGTTACCATGTCATCAATACTGAAGAAGCTAACATATCTTAATTAAGAAAGTCAATAAAACAGTAGTTAGGAGTACGAATACCCCTGTGCAGTATCCGATACGTCGATAGCTTCAGTAATGAGAAGACCTCCTTTTGTGGCTCGCTGAGAGTAATACAATGCCGCGTGAGGCTGTGGAACGTTGTTGTAGGATCGATTTCGCGTCAATGGCGCCAAAACAATTCTGTTCAAAACCCATTCAAATCCATATTTCAGAAACAATACTCGAGTGACAAAAATGAAATAAAAAAACCCTAAAAAAGAAAATGAAAAGAAAGCTAAGAAAAGACCTGTGGGAGAGATTGAAGTCCCCCATTTTGTAGGTAGTGAGGAGAGGAATGGAATCAGGGGAGGTCGCCATAGCTGCAATTCTTGGATGAACAACAATAATATGGGATGAGGGATTGGCGCCTTTGCTTCTTGGCGGCCCTGAATTTATAGGGAGACTGTGAGATTGTGGGTCTGTTATCCAAAGCAGCTTTTGCGGTAGTTTCTGATTTTATTATATTAAAAAGTTTAAATTGTAGCTTTCATTTTATACAATAACTTTTGAAAGCTGTAGCTACAATTTGAACTTCTACAAATAAAAATTATCTAATGTAAGCATGTAGCATTCAAAAAAAAAACTAGCAAACTTATTTATATCCAATTAGAATTTTAACCAAATAATCAACCCACTATCCGATAATGCCTACATCATAACCCAAGAATACTTATCCTTTTATGTCATTTTATAAATTTTATGACAACTACAGTTAGTTGTATCAAACACATAAATAAAACTCACATCTACAGCTCCCACAGCTCTCAATACCTCCAGCTTCAGCCTGCAGCTAGGGGTGGGAATAAGCCAGGCTACCCGACAGGGGCCTACGGCCGAGCCTACCGAAGGCCTGGCCAGGCTAGACTTTTTTTTATAAACAGGTCGGGGTCAGGCTATTTCGAAAGCCTATTAATTAGCTAAATAGACCTAGGCCAGTCTTTGTAAAAATCCTATTAGGCCTACCAGGCCGGCCTATCTATCATTATTACTAGTATGTTTATGTTTAGTACATAGGAATGTTTAGTATTGCTAGGAGTATTATTTTATAGAAGTAATTATTTATGTAGAAGTATTATTAATTTATTATTATTAGTGTGTTTTAAAAATACTTATAAGTTTTTTCTCGCATATAAATAGTTGTAGATAAGACTTGTCCAAGTGCACAAATTCATGTCTTCAAACCTTATAGTTACATTCGAACATATATCAAAGAATTTTAACTTGATTTTAAAATAGGCTTAATCAGACTTTTAAAAGACTTAAAAACCGGCCTATTTAAATAAAGAGACTAGGCTTGGGCCTATAAGACTACCTCCATCAATGACCACTCCACCCCAACCCCAACCGCCACCTCATCATTAATACCACTCTTGCTATATTTTTTCTAAATACATAATATATCAATTTTGATATTTTTAACCCATTTTAAAATTTATATAAACTAAAAATAAATAAAAAATATATATTAATATTCTAAATTTCTTATTCTTTATAATTAAGATAAGATATTTTATATTTTGATATATTAATTTTTTTATATCTCAATATAATTTAAAATTATATAAATTAAAATAATTATATATAATATTGTGATTGGATGGTTGGGTGGTTATTGATAAAGTATGTAAAATTGAAGTGGTTGGGTTGGGATGGATATTGATGAGTTGGAAGAGAGAGAAATTAATAAAATAATAAGATGGTTGGATGGTTGGGGTTGTCATTGATAATGATTGTCTAAGATAAGCCTATCAAAGGTAATATAGGCCACGCTCGGGCCTTAAAAATTCGACGCAGGCCTAGGCCGTTCAAGCCAAGGCCTAGCCCGGCCTAACTTACTTCCACCCCTACCTGCAGCTATAGCTCACACCTACAATCTTGTGTGCATAATAGATCCTGAGAGAGACACAAATACAGATTACAGAGCAATCAAAGTAATGAAATCAGCAGCGAACGGGAGACCAATCTCATGTATGGTGATTCTTCCTAATTCTGCACCGACGGAGGACTTCAATTCCGTCTTGAATCATTATCAATTCAAATTTGGCATATACTAGTTAATTATTATGACTATTTTTTTAGGCACGAAAATTTAAGTAGATATATTTAATAATTAATTTGATATTAGTAAGTAATACGTTGAGACTTAACGCACATAAATATATATTTTATAAACATATATATATGTATATGAAGTGATGAGAATAAATTATATTTTGAGAAAAAGAAAAAATGTGTAATGATGTTATATACTCCCTCTATTCTTTTTAAACTTTTAAACTTTTCAATATACATTTTTAATCATTAATAACTCAAATTTTTTACACGTAAAAATTAAAAAAATTTATATTATAAAACAACGCGATTAAAAGATCCAACAATATCTCAATTGATTATGTTTCATCTTACACAACTGTGCCAAAAAGTTAAATCCGTGAAAGAATTTAGGCATGACGACGGTGGCGCTGTGGGTGGCGAACCTGGTTCGTCATTTCGAGTGGGCGGAGGATGCGGCGGCGCCGGTGGAATTGGCCGAGGTGCTGAAGCTGTCGTGTGAAATGAAGAATCCGCTGTCTGCGGTTGCGGTGATACGGAATGTTCCAATTTAAGGGCGTGTTTGGTTGCTAGTGTTTTTTATGTTTGGTAGAAAATGGTAGGGAAATGTTGGGTGGGGGAAATTGTGTGGGGGGAGTGGTGGGGTTGCATGAGTAATGTAATGTAATGTATTTTTGTGGACAGGGCGTGTTTGGTGTTTGGCTCCCAATTTTGGTCAAATTTCCCCCCCTACGGACTCAGTTGAATTTACTCCCTCCGTCCCATATTTATCTTCTTACTTTCCATTTTTGGACGTCCCACATTTATCTTCCTACCCCAAAAAGGGAATTTTTTTTTTTACTAAAATGTCCCTACATGTCCATATATTTACAGAAAAACCAATCCTTAATTTTACTAACAATTGCACTACAAGACAAAACGAGACAAATTTACCCCTCAAAAAGTACACATGAAAATAATAAAATACAACTTTCTTAAACTCCGTATCTACAGTGTCGAAGAAGATAAATATGGGACGGAGGGAGTAATGCTAACGTTTTTCTCTCTAAAAAAAAATACTTAATGAATAGTATCAACTATGCAAAGGGTGATGTTATAAAAAAAATTGAGGGAGTATATTCGAAAGAGAATGTTTATGATAATATAATTAAATTATTTTTAAAACTAATAGAGATTAATATTTGCCCGGTATAGGGGGTTGGGGACTTACCCTAGTGGTCAAGTCTCCCGTCTCCCAACCATAGGTTGAGGGTTCGATCCCCACCCGGCCCGCTATCCCTCCCCTTTATCCCCTTTGTAATTTGTGTGATTTGGGCTCCCACACACATTTGCCGACACATGAGTGTCACCGTTTACCAAAAATATTTGCCCGGTATAAACCTATCAGATCAATAAATAAATAATCCCTCCGTATTCAAAATTTTTTAACATTCCATATTTTCACGCAATCCAATACACATTTTTATAGAGTAATGTCACAAATTTTATAAAAGATAAAATTATAAAACTTTAATATTCTAAAAGTATATGATTAGACGAATCTAACACGATTTCACTTGACTATATTTTATCTTATATTACTATGTTAAAACGACGAAACAAAGTAACTCAATAAAAAGTGTTTACTATGCAAACGTTAGAATTATATAAATACGGAGGAAGTAATACTTTATTTAATTAAAAATAATATTTAAAATACAATAAAATTTAAATATAAGTATTAAGTATAATATAAAAATTTTCCTCAAAATTTGCTGAAAATTTCATTATAAACAACATTTCTTGTTGTATCTTGAGTTAATCCGTCTTCATTACATATTAATACTTTGAGTCTCCTCTTGCTAGTGACACGAGATATCGCAACATATAACTATTATGGCTAAAAAATTGGTTTTGGAAGATAGAGTTCAACATTTTTTAAAGATTGACATTGACTTTTGTTTATAGTTATAGCAAAATAAACTGTCAGTGAGAATTGTCTCATCTGAAATCAAATAGGGAATTTGGTTAAATCAAACGGGCTCATAGTCATTCTACCAATCAAGAATTTCATACTTTCATGGTTTCCTGAAATTAGTTTAGTCTCAATTATATGGTTCCGCATATGGGTTACTATCATCATACTTCCATTGCATAATTATTTGATGGATCTATATTCCTAAGAAGCATGACTATGCAGCCCTCATTCAATTTTATTTCATGATTCGATAATACAAAACACTTGGCAGTGTTTAGATATCCGGTTAAAATATTTCATCGTCATTATCTAGGCTTTCATCCTCTTGACAAATATTACTAGAACTGAAATATGCATTTTCAATTGCAGATATACGTTTCATGATGTAATCATTGATCGTATCAACCATTTTATTGGTAGGGGCTAGTACAGTATTATCTTTAAAAATATCTGGATTTGAATTAGTGCAATATATATTTGCAGATGTACTCTCAAAAAACAACGCTATAGGATCACCCATAACGTTTATAAGAAATTCATTTGAAAATGTCACATCTGATTGTACATCTCTAAGATCAATACCAACTTTACCATCACTTACATTAAGTATCCATTTTAAAATTTTTATGCTATATATAAATTTCATTGTAAAGAATATTTCTTGTGGTATCTTGAGTTAATCCATCTTCATTACGTATTAATATTTTGAGTCCCCTCTTGCTAGTGATACGTAATATTGCAACATATAACTGTTCATGGCTAAAAACTGGTTTTGGAAGATAAAGTCCAATATTTATTAAAAATTGGCATTGACTTTTATTTATAATCATAGAAAAACAGTTTGCGAGTGGAAATTTTCTCATCTCAAATCGAATAGACAATTAGGTTAAATCAGACGGACTAATAATCATTCTACCAATAAAGAATTTTATATTTTCATGGTTTTCCGAAATTGTTTAGCCTCAATTATATGGCTTCGCATATTGGTTACTATCAGCATGCTTCCATTGCATAATTATTCGATGGATCTATACTCCTAATAAGCATGACTATGCAGCCCTCATTCAACTTTATTTCATGATTCATTAATTTAGAACACTTGATCGTGTTTAGATATTCGGTGAAAATATTTCATCGTCATTATCTATGTTTTCATCTCTTGACAAATATTGTAAGAACCGAGATATACATTTTCCTTTGCAGACATATACTTCATGATGTAATCATTGATCATATCAACCATCTCATTGGTAGTGGCTAGTATAGCACTATCATAAAAATAACTGAATTTGAAGTGATGCAGTTTATATTTTGTTTATGTACTCTCAAAAAATGACGCTATAGGATCACCCATAGAATTTATAAGAATATCATTTGAAAATGTCACATCTGATTGTACATCTCCAAGACCAATGCCAGATTTACCATCACCTACATCAAGTATCAATTTTGCAAATTTCTAACATACGTAATTTTCATTGTAAATGACATTTTCTTGTAGTATCTTGAGCTAATATATTTTAATTACATTTTAATACTTTGAGTCAAGTATTGCTGGTGACACAAAATATTGCAACACATTTTAATTCTTTAGAGATTGACGTTGACTTTCGTTTATAATCATAAAGAAATAAATTGCGATTAAGAATTTTCTAATATGAAATCGAATGGAGAATTTGGTTAAATCGGAATTTTCTACTTTCATGTTTTCCGAAATTAATTTAGCCTTAATTATATGGTTCCACATCTTGGTTACTATCAACCTGCTTCCATTGCATGATTTATCTGATAAGTCTATATTCCTAAGAAGCATAAAAACTGAAAATTGTGCGAATAAAAATGTAAAAATAAAACAAAATAAATAAATTAACATACAAAATGTAATATAAATAAATAAATAATGCAAAATTTGATTTTTCAAATCTTTTAAAAACTAAAAACCAGGGGAATTCCATATAAACAACAAAGGAAAAATGGACAAATAAGTCCTTTTTCTTTTCCAAAAATCCAAATCAGTCATTTTTCTATTTTATTACCAAAATAGTCCGCCACAAATGCTAATTATATCCAAATCAGTCCCTTTTTCACTAATTATGCTCTAATTGTCGATGTGGCAAGCGTTTAAATTTAAACCTGACACATGGGCATAATATTAGTCCATTTTCTTTTATGTTTTGCCAATTCAGTTCTAAACTTTTATTTTTCATTTAGTCATCTACCAAAATCAGTCATTTTAAATGATTTAACTTGAATTTTTGGAAAGTTATGGATACAGAAACCCTTGATATTATTGAAAAAAATATTAAAAATATTATTCAAATATTATTAAAAATATTTAAAAAATAGCCTGAATTTTATTGTCCATGCTTCCTGCATCCATAATCTTTCAAAAAGTAAAATTAAATCTTTTACACAAAAATTAAAATTAATTCATTTACTCAAACCTTGCTACGTTCTAAGGTAGGAAACAATGTATGATTGTGCTAATTGTTGCTGAAGGAAACCAGAACCAATGAACCATCGGGTACGGCCGGGTGGTTAAAGAGAACCCGTAAAATCCCAGAACTTGGAAGACCCGATAACAAGGCAGTCAAACCCAATGTATAAGGTTTGATGTTTAATTTTATTTACGGAAGTATTTTTTTTTGAGGGTAAATAAACTTATTCCATAAAATCACCACAATTTGGCAATACAGTACTCACAATAAACCATTTGAGTATTCAACCTCCAAAGATTAAAAGCACATAAAACAGCCACTAAAAAAAGGAAAACAGCCAAAAAAACACAGCGAACATAATGCTCGGTATCATCACGAACGCTGCTGCACCCTTGAATCATCGACAGCATCATCACAACACCATGGATCATCAATGCACAATAACATCATCCTCAGCAGCAACATGATGGCAGTACCAGCTCTCCAAATCTTGGCATAGCTTTAGCAATAGTATTAGACCTTGACCTACTTGCCAACTCCAGCCTCTGATAACGAATATTCAAAACACCTGCTTCAACCCATCCTTACCACCTCTACACATAGCAACCAATCCTTGACCAAGATAAATTAAGCATAGCTTCCATTTTATTTACGGAAGTATGTTGGCATTTATTTGATAAATGGATTAGTAATAATAAAATATTTAAGGTTCTGGGCCTGAAATGAAATAATTTGATATGTTGGAGACCAATTAATATAAAAATGACTGATTTGGGTAGAGGACTAAATGGAACAAAATAAAAGTTTATGACTGAATTGATAAAATATAAAAGAAAAATGACTAATATTATGCCCACGTATCAGGTTTAAATTTAAACCCTTGCCACGTCGGCAATTAAAGAATAATTAGTGAACAATGGACTGTTTTGGACATAATTAGCATTTGTAACGGACTGTTTTGGTAATAAAATAGAAAAAGGACTGATTTGGATTTTTGGAAAAGAAAAAATACCTATTTGTCCATTTTTCCAAACTACAAATGCTATATCTTTTAAAAATTAAAAATTGTGGGAATTCCATATAAATTGGAAACTGCATAGTATCTTTTAAAAACTGTCCATATTCAAATTAATATATCTTTTCACATAATTCAATAAATAAATACAAAAATCTTAAATTTAAAATAAATAAATAAAAGTGGAAATTTTGAAATTTCAAATTTTTAAAAATTCGAAAATTGTGGGAATTCGATATCTTTTAAAAACTACCTATTGGGATATCCATATTCAAGATTTATATAGTACCTTTTAACATGAATAAATAAATAAATATAAATATAAAAATCTAAAATTAATTTAAAACAATGCAAAAATCTATAAAAATTGAAAATTTGAAACAGAAGCATTACATTAAATGTCGACTGTCTCGACCACTAATGGTTTTATAAATATATAGATGACTAAATTTAACTATTCCCCCAATCCCATTTATAATGATTATATGACACTATTTATTATTTAACTTAGACTCAATATTATTATAATGATGTAAAAAGAAAAAAATAGTCAAGTGTAACATTGTTAGATCGTGTAATCATATAATTTTAGAATATATATTTCATAAACTTTTACTTATATCAATTCTAAGATATTGATGGCTAAATAAAAATAAATGCATTGGACTTGGTGCCGAAAATACAATTGTCAGTCTTAATAGAATATGGGGAGCAATTAAGAATCTAATCATAATTAATTAAGATTCTAATTATATTTATATTGATTTAATTTTCTTAAAATAGAAAGTGGTCATTGTTATTGGGATAACCCAAAAAATAAAGGTAGACAAAAAATAATAAATTACATTTATATATTACTAGCATACCCGCCCGCGCATTGCGCGGTAAGTAAAATTTATATATATTTTTTAAAATAACATAAGATTTTAAAAGTTCAAATATTGTACATAGTACATATAATTTGGTTCATGCGGAGTTGGAAACTTAATCAAGTGGTATCTCCCCAACTCCCAACCTATAGGTTGGATGTTCGAATCCCCATCCAACTCCCTATCTCTTTCCTTTGTTCCCTTTGTAATTATGTAGCATGAGCTCCCAGCACCTTTTCCAGGCCTTCAATGGCTTCTTCAAAAAAATTTGGTTCATGCTAATTTTCTGACCACATTATTGAGAAAAAATGTGACAAAGTGGTTTAGCAATTGTCAATTATGTTATTTTCCTAATATTGTTGTTTTATAGATTTAGTGGGTGTCTGTTTGTACGTTTTGGGCCTGATTATCTGATTATTGCGTTTGCAATATGCAAATAATCAGTTAATTTTGTTTGTGTACTAACTTTCAATAATCTATTATTTGCATTTTGAGGAAATGAAAATGCTATTTTCTTGCAGCACCATTTTGGTGCTGCAAGAAAATTGCGTTTAGCATTTTGAGGAAATGGAAATGCTATTTTCTTGCAGGTCCATTTTGGTGCTGCAAGAAAATTGCTTTTAGCCAAAAGTAGATTTTACCATATTATTGCCTTTTGAGGTAATGAAAAATGCAAATCCAAATACTTTTTAATGATTATCTGATTATTGCGATTTGAAACAACATAAGCTCATCCAAACACTTAATTTTATACGACACATTTTGTTACAACAATTATCTGATTATCCGTTTTCTAAACGCTGCAGCACTTTTTAAAACGCACATCCAAACATCCTCTTAGCCAAAGGCATGCCTCGTTTCGTGCATAAAAGCAAGCTTCTCTTCCAATAGAAGTTCAGAGTTGCACACCATTCTTAGTTGGGTTGTGACCTCATCTATGTACTCCTTTTATCAGCTTTGGCACATGAAGTCTCCATTTGTGAAGCTCCGAATTGCTCATATTACCCAAATTCCTCACCAAATCTGCCCTCATATAAAACATGATGTCCCTTAGAGAACCATTTGTATTGAATTATTTTTTGCTCGGGTATGCAGTTTGACTATGTACTGTATTGGCGGAAGCTTTCAATAAATATATTATTCTCAAAAAAAATAAAAAAAACATCTTAGCCCATAATCAATTTGATTTTACATTATTTAATTTAAAATAATACATTTGATACGAATTATGTAATATATTTGATTTATATTTTTAAATTTATAATTTCCTATATAATTTTAACTCCATTTTATATCTTATATGTTAATTTATTATTATATATTACACTAATAATGCTACTGGACTACTTGACCAATAGTCTGCCTCCCGCACCTGGCGAGAGACGTCTTTGACCGATATTCAGTTCATCATGTACTTTGCGAGGGTAAAATGGACGTTGATTGTCTAGCAAAATGTGGTGTATCTTTAGAAGAATTCTACACTACTTGGACATTCCCCCAGATTTCACGCACAGGGTATTAGCGGCGGATTCTTCTGGCGTATGGTTCCCAAGAGCCTAAGTGTTCGCTCATTTTTTCTTTCTACTTTTTGGACACCTCTTTTTGTTGCTCTTTTTCCCTTTATTTTCTTTTCAATTTGTTACTTGGCGTCAGCTTCCCATAAAATAATAATAATCTTAGAATATTGTTCACATAAATATGGAGTGACTATTGCAAATCTAATCATGAATATATAATTATCATATTATATTATACTATACTTCCTCCGTTTCATTTTAAGTGTTACACTTTCCTTTTTTGGGTGTTTCATAATAAATGTTACATTACCATATATAGAATGCTTTTAAAGGAATAAAACTTCCACTAAAGTACTTTTGTTCCTTGCATTGAATCCCGTGCCATTTTCTTATGTTACACTTATTTTGCAATGAAGTGAGTATTATATTATATGTAGGGATGAAAACGATACGGATATGATCGGATAGTATCGTATACGAATATATATTATCCCACATTTTTTTCTCAGATTCGGATTGAATATAGATATGCCGGATACAAATACATGTCGGATACAGATTCAATTGGATACAGATTATCGGATAATTTTTAATCTTTTTTGAAAATTTGATATAAAAATTACCGAATAATTTATATTTTGTTATAATTATTGATAATTTTTAATTGATAAATAATAACATGTTAATATTTTCGTATATCCATATTTAAAATCTGGATAATATCCTGTCAATTTTCGGATACGGTCAGATATTTTCGGATATGAATACGAATGCATATATTAAATTAGAGATTCAAATTCGGATGCGAATATTGAAATATCTGGCTGGATAGTCGGATACAGATTTAGATTCGAATATAATCGGATACGGCATCGGATCAGTCTAATATTCACCGTACCCCTTTCACCCCTAATTATAAGTATATATATATTATACAACTATATAGTACTATATTTATTAAATTAGACGAAGTTAAAAGATGTTGTATATCATAGTAAATCTTTTTAATTTATGTAGTATTATTATACCTTTTATATTAATTAGTAAATCTTTTTAAAAATATAGGATCGATATCCACCTTATATATATATATATATCAACCATTCAAAATTAGATTGAGATCTTCTAAAATAATAACAAATCACTATGCTAAATAAAAAGTTGAGAAAAAATAAACATATAATTTAAATCATTCCCTATCCAATTTATTAGATTATTCCCAATTTTCTTGAATTCAATTAAATAATGATTGTTTTCTACTTTATAGTGAACTTAAATAAATTTAAAAAATATATAAAAATTTAAAAATGTATCCAAAAGGAAAGATGTCAAAAAGGGAATAATCTATTAACAAAAGAGAAAAAATACATAAATTAAAAAGTAAAGTGGAAACATCTCCAAATTTATTCTCTTCGGTTTTTTTTTTCTTCAAATTTTGAATAAAGACAAAAAAAACAAACAATAACAAAATCAACATAAAATAGATTCATGATATACAAAAATTTTGAGTAGTATACAAAGGAGAATCATAAAAATAATTTGTAGAGTATCACTTCATTGCAATCCCACTAATATTCACGTTCGCGTAAAAAAAAATATCTTACATGAATAGCAAGACGAAGAATATATTGTAATCTGAGAAAAATTAACCTGAAACAAAAGAAATATTAGGAGAACATTGGCGTGGGAAACATTGTAATACATGAGAAGAAGAAACAAAAGACATTGTTTAAATATAAAATCAATGTTGAGAAGATAAAACAAAGAATGAAGAAATAAAATGTGAGGTGATGAGAATTTCAAGACAACCATGATATTAGATAAATAAATGGAATATTTATAGAGAAATATGATGAGGTTATGTGGAGATATATATGTGAATATTTATAGAGAAATAGGTACAGATATGATTGGACTATATTGTTTATATATATAGATTGATAATAGATAATAGATATATTAAAGAATTTATAGATATGAATATATAATATAATATATATATGTGTGTGTGGTCTTTATCCGAATGAATTTTATATTTTCAAATCTTATATGAATTAATATTGGATATTAATAAAATTTATGGATATTTCAATATAGAATATTAAAATTTTAGGATTAAACATTGTTGGATGAATTAGATGTGATTGTTGAAACAAGGGGGTGGGGAAGTGGGGGGAAACTTGACTATGAGGGTGTTTGGATGTGCGTTTTGAAAAGTGCTGCAGCGTTTAGAAAACGGATAATCAGATAATTGCTGTAACAAAACGTGCTGTAGAAAATTAAGTGTTTGGATGGGTTTATGCTGTTTCAAATCGCAATAATCTGATAATCATTAAAAAGTGTTTGGATTTGCATTTTTCATTACTCAAAAAGCAACAATATAGTAAAATCTATGTTTAGCTAAACGCAATTTTCTTGCAGCACCAAATTGTAGCTGCAAGAAAATAGCGTTTTCATTCCCTCAAAACGCAAATAATAGATTATTAGAAGTTAGTACACAAACAGGATTAACTGATTATTTGCGTTTTGCAAACGCAATAATCAGATAATCTGTCCCAAAACGCACAAACAAACACCCTCTATATTGTTTTTATATAGAGATAGATATACTATTCTCTCCGTCCCACTAATTCCGACCCATTTTTCTTTTTGGTTCATCCCACTACAATTGTCACATTTTTCTTTTTGGAAATAAATAAATATTTTAATTATCAAACCCACTACCATCACATCACATTAATAAATAAATATATTAAAATTTCAAACACACAATTATTACAGCACCCATAAATAAATCATTTAAAAATTTTAATACATTACAATCACATCACATAAATTCCTAATTTACCCCCACTTTAAACACCAATTTACCATTAAATTAAATACTAATTATCCCCACATAAAATACCGTGCTCAAAAAATGAGACATTATTAGTGGGACGGGGGAGTACAATACTAGCACATATTTTTTTTTTTTGTAAATATTGACACTCGTGTAGTCGTGTATTGACAAAGACGTGTAGGAGTCCAAGCCACACAATTACGAAGCTGGATAAAGGGGAGGGATAGGGCGCGGGTGAGAATCGAACCATCAACCATAAGGTTGGAAGTCAGGAGACATGACCACTAGGCCAAGTCCTCATTCCAATACTAGCACATATTACGCAAAAAAAATGATAATCATAATTATTAAAATAGAAAATAATTTTATAATGGAATTAAAATTTGTATTAATCTAGGGATGTGGATTTACCCTACTAGTGAAGTCCCCGACTCCTAACCTATATGTTGGGGGTCGATTTCCCCACCTGACCCCCTATCCCTTCCATTTGTTCCCTTTGTAATTTGTTGGCATGGGCTCCCACCACTCATTTCTTAACCTGTGTAGACTGTTAAGCCAAAAAAATGTATTAATCTTTTCCTTCTTAATTTTCCTCTATTTTTTTAATTGCTATGGTTCCACCCATGTTACTGTCATTTTGGAGTAACGTTTAATCATTTAGAGGGAGTCTTCAAGACGTACGGCATGATAAGGACTATCACAAGGAATGCTAGGAACTAGAGCATCGCGAAAAATAAAAGAAAGAAAAATGCGTAAAGCAGTAAAGAAATTAAAGAAAACGGTAAATAAAAGTAAAGTACTGAAAAAAAATAAAGTGATTGTATAAAAAGTTTGGTGGTTGAGGAACCCTGATTTCATCGTTGGTTCTAGTATTTATATAATACATGTGCCTGTTTGCGAAAAGATACCTTTTGGGGGAAGGGGTATTAATTTGAATTTAAATTAAATATCCCCACTTTTTATTCGGATATGGCGCAAATAAGCCTTCCGCGAGGATGAGGAGCGCTTCTTCGCTCGGGGTGACGTCACATCGTAATGCATCGGAACCGTTCCTCCTGACTTGTGGTACTCGGGCAGTTAACTTGCTCGGGTTTGCTTTCTCCGGATTACGCCTTTATTTGGGTAGGCGGCTCGCTCGGGATGACATTTCTTCGGGGTTCATGGGCTGGTCCTGGGCTGTCTTCCCCTGTCCGAGCCTGACAATTGGACCCTTATACGAATTGCGCCTAGGTATGTATGTGAGCTTTATTAACAAATTTTTTAGGTGTTAACAAACCCAGTACGCAGTCCAATACATATTTTAAACCATTAGTAACTCAAGTTCGGTACAAGTAAAATTTTAAAAGTTCGATATTTAAAAAGTACATGATGAGACAAATCTAACAAGATCTCACTTGACTATATTTTAACTTGTATAAATATAATAAAACTTCAAGTTAAAGTGTTTGGACTAATAGTTTATATTTATAAATATAGTAAACTTTTACAAATGGAGGAAATAGGTACCACTGTAAAATATAAATAATTCATAAAGTGATCAATTTGAAAATTTGCACCAGCCTTGGGGGAGTCTACGGCCCCATCACTCTTTTAGGTGAATACCAGGGTATCCCAGGCCACATTGGACCCAAGACTAATCCCTCGAGGATCTGCAAGGGCAATTAAGGGCGCCTCTCCCAAAGCAGTTTTTTGCATACACAAGGCTCGAACCCGAGACCTTGCTTAAGCGACTAGAGCCCCCATCCACTCAATCCAACTGCTGTTGGTACGGCCCCATCACTCTTTGACTTGAACATTATTTTTATCTTTATAAAATGGTAATTGTAAAATTAATTAATTGGGATTATTATTATAACATTCTATCAAATTATAACAAAAAAATGATATGTGTCTGCCTAAATTTCGAATTCGAAACTTTATGTATGTATAATCCAAATAAAAAAGGTAGTACCTTCCCGATTTGTGATTTCAATAACCTTGGCCCCAATATTGAGAAAATTAACGAAAACACAAGCTCCAAAAATTACGAAGTCGCTTGACGGTTTGATCGCAAACATATCTAAGAGTATAGATTCCTCAGGTTTTATTGGATCACAAACTAATCCCTCGAGGATCGGGGACATTGAAGGGTTGCATCTTCCAGAGCAGAATTCTGCATACATAAAGGCTCGAACCCGAAATCTTTGCATAAACTGACAGAGTCTCATACCACTCAGGTCAACTGCATTTGGTAGTATATAACATCTATAATGTATAATCTATAATCTATATAAAAACTCTATAGCCTAACTTCCATCCACTTCCTCACCCCAATTTTCAACATCCCATCCAAATCTTCTTCCCCCAATATAATCGACGTTTGAAATTAGAGCCGTTTGAAGTTCATTGGGATTTTAAACGCATTTCAGCGACGGAACCTCACAATTCAGCGACTTGGCCAATGCAATTAAGCGGCATGGCCTATGCAATTCAACAACATTATTGTATTCATTTCAGCGACACAATTTTATACATTTCAGCGACATGACATACACAATTCAGCGACAGAGCCAATACAATTCAGAGACATTATTGTGTTCATTTCAGTGACACAATTTGTATACATTTCAGCGACCTGCAATGTGTATTTCAGCGATTGATATAGTACTTCTCAGCGACATGCTATAGTATACTTCAGCGACATGTTATGCATATCTCAACGACATAATATTGTATATTCAGCGACATGATATAGTTGTTTTCAACGATGACTTTTGTGCATTTCAGCGGCAACATATTTTTTTTTGACAATTTTACCCTTTTTAATTTATTGTCGTTAGATTTAATTCAATGGATGAGATTGTCGTCTTGACCGTACTTCCAAATATTTTATCTGCACCATAACTGTTCCCTTACAAATATATCTACCAAAATTATAAATTGAAAAATATAAAATCAAATATATTATCTTATAAAACTGTTTTGGGAGAGGCGTCCTTAATTAATTGCTCCTGCAGATCCTCGAGGGAATAGTCTTGGGTCTAATGTGGTCTGAGGATACCCGGTTTCACAAAAAAAAAAGAATTTGATTGTAAATTTATAAATTCAGTAATGTAAAATCAAATTGATTATGAGCTAAACAATCAAATAATAAGATTAGGAAATAGTTTAATTGCCAAAGTTGCTAAACTGCTTTCACATTTTTATTTGTAAACCACTTTGTCCATTTTTTCTCAATAATATGGTCAGAAAATTGACATGAACCAAAATTTATGTAATAAAAATATTTAAATTTTAATATATTATGTTATTTTTTAAAAAATATAAATTTTATTTCTCGCGCATTGCACGAGCGAGTGTGCTAGTATTGTTTATTCTAACATATTTAATGATTTAACCAGTCAATATTTTTATTTAGTAGTAATAATTTTACTCCCACTTGTTAGTTTCGCCAATAATAACCAATACTACTACTCCCTCCGTCCCACTTCAGACGTCCTATTTGACTTTTTGGCACTGTTCATTATTTAACTTTGACTTAATATTATTGCAAGTAAATATTTTAAAAAAATAGTCGAGTTCGGTCTTGTTAGATTTGCCTAATCGTGTAGTTTTAGAATATATATTTTACATAATTTTTACTTATATATATTTCGAGATATGATCGATTTAAAAAGTGCATTGGAATGTGTGCAGAAATCAAACAAGACATCTTAAATGGGACGGAGGGAGTAATATCGAGATAGAGCTGTCGCTCTCAAACTCTCTGGAATTTGCTTTATTTAGTAAGTTTTCCCGCTTTATTTCTATCCCAACTCGCCGGCGTCGTTACCCGTCTGTCTGTATCTAATGCTTACTTATTTTTACTCCCACTTGTTAGTTTCGCCAATAATAACCAATACTACTAATATCGAGATGGAGCTGTCGCTCTCAAACTCTCTGGAATTTGCTTTATTTAGTAAGTTTTCCCGCTTTATTTTTATCCCAACTCGCCGGAGTCGTTACCCGTCTGTCTGTATCTAATGCTGACCTTTTTTCCAATTTCCAATAAGGAAAAAGGCCAATATAGTCCTTTTTTTTTACAAAAAAGTCAAATCAGTCATTTTTTTATTTTTTGCCCAATTGGTCCGCTACATATACTAATTACGTCCCAGTCGGTCCTTCACCCACTAATTATGCCCTAATTACACATTTTAGGCCAAATCGGTCCCTTTTTTTTTCAAAAATCTAAATTGGTCCATTATTAATTTTTGCCCCCTTTCATTCAGTCCAATGCACATTTCAAACCACTAATAACTCAAATTCGATATAAGTAAAAATTCTAAAATTTCGATATTTACTCCCTCCGTCCCACTTGTATTGTCCAATTTTGACTTTTGACACTGTTCATTGATCAACTTTGACCTAATGTTATCACAATTGTTAGGGATATTTTATTGTGAAGATGTTCGTGATAGTTACCGTTGTTGTAACATCTTGCCAACAACGCTTTATCCTCTTCACTGGAAAAAGCACAGAATAGTACAGTGACGTGGCATTTCCCCTAGCAGGCCTTAGAAGGGTTTAGATGGGCCTTAAAACCCATATAAATACCTACCTTCGTCCTTGAGGGATTGTGTGAGAGTCTAGCCGCAATCACAGCTCATTTTACAGAGCATTAACAGGTTCCTAAGCTGTGATTATGGCGGATTGAGAGCTGAAGAAGAAACCCCTGGTTTTCGTTGTTTGTAGAAGGCATCAACAACTGTTCTGCTACTGGTATACTTTTAGCTGCTGTGTCTTCTATTATTCATGGGGTAATTAGGACTGTGTTTATGCATTTCTGGATTTATTGTTTGTAAACACAATCTGGGTATATTGTAGGTGTCCTTAGCACCATTGAGCTTAACTTGTTGATTAGCTAGATTCCACAAACACCACCTTAATACCTGCCGGTGAATTTTGTGCATTTGGGTAGATAGTTGATGCTCCCTTGTGTTCTTCTAGTCTATTTGGGTAGATAGGAGAGTTCATTGGAATGTAAGGGTATGTAAGGTGTGGTTGACTCTTGTTCGATCAGTTTGTTGGAGATTTAGTGAATCCTGGCTTGGAGCCCCCAGATGTAGATCGGTGGATCGAACTGGGTGATCAAACTCTTGTGTTCTTGTTCATGTTTTCCGCACTCTGTTTCTGTGTTTGCCTTTGGTTGTGGTTTGCAGGTTGTTGTGACATCGCTGGAACAACCCTTGCAGGGTTTTATATATTAGATTGGGCCTGTCAACAATCATATCAACAAAAAATATAGTCAAGTTCGGTCTTGTTGGATTCGTCCAATCGTGTAGTTTTAAAAAATATATATATTTTATAATTTTTACTTTTCTACATTTTAAGATATTAAATGTTAAACAAAGACATTGGACTGTGTGTCAAAAAGTTTTAAGACATTTCAAATGGGACAGAGGGAGTATAAACTACACGACGAGACGAATCTAATAAGATTCTACTTGGCTCATTTTAATTTGTATATCTAGGTCCGTCTCGTCGTGTTAATAACGGACCTAGATATACGAGTTAAAATGAGCCAAGTAGGATCTTGTTAGATTCGTCTCGTCGTGTAGTTTATAAATATCGAAATTTTAGAATTTTTACGTATATCAAATTTGAGTTATTAGTAGTTTGAAATGTACATTGGACTGCATGAAAGGGGGCAAAAATTAATAACGGACCAATTTAGATTTTTGAAAAAAAAGGACTGATTTGGCCAAAAATATGTAATTAGGGCATAATTAGTGGGTGGAGGACCAATTGGGACGTAATTAGTATATGTAGCAGACCAATTTGGCCAAAAAATTAAAAAAGAACTAATTTAACTTTTTTGTAAAAAAATGGACTATATTGACTTTTTTTCCAATAATTAGCGTATGAAAGAATAAATTTGAATCAATTTTCCTTCATCTCAATTTTCTTTTTCTTTTTTTTTTTAAAGAAAAAAATAAAGGATGACATGCAACTTTCCAAGTAGCAGAAAGAAGTGAAAGAAAAAGGATTATTACTCCCTCCGTCCCATTCCAAATGTCCTACTTACTATTTTTGGATGTCCCATTACAAATGTCTTCTTTCTATAAATAGAAATAATTTTCCCCTCCAACAACTATGTGGACCCCACCATATACTCACAAACCAACTCTACATTAATTCCCGTGCTCAACAGTAGCAAGACACTTGGGGTGGGACGGAGGGAGTATATTTTAGTGGAGTAATAATTAATTAAAGTATCTCATGCAACTATGCAAGAGAAGACGTAGGCGCCGAGTGCCGACGATATTTCATTCATTTATTTATTAATTTCAAAATCTTACCAACAGCAGTTGGCTTGAGTGGATGGTCTCGGGTTCGAGCTTTGTGTATGTAAAAAATTACTTTGGGAGAGACGCCCTTAATTGCCCTTGCAGATCCTCGAGGAAGTAGTCTTGGGTCCAATGTGGCCTGAGAATACCCTGATATTCACCTAAAAATTTCAAAATCTTTATAAGCACGTTCGTTTAATAGACATCTCGAGGCCCTCCAATACTAATGTATAGATATATATAGTACTCCTCCCTCCCGCGAAATTTGTCCGATATTTATTTTTGAGGTGTCCCATGAAAATTGGCTAATTTTCTTTTCTAGACCATCAAATTAATATAACTATGGTTAGATCTTAATTGTTCAACAAATCTAATTAAAAATTATCATTTTTATTTTTCTGCACAAATTAAATGTATTTTTGTTTTGCACAAAGTACAATGCATTTGTTTATTCCTTAATATTTCCAATAGATATAAATGAAAATTATAGAAAATATATATTTTAAAACTACACAATTAGACGACTGCACTTAACTATTATTACTATTATTATTATTTTTATCTTCTTACATTACTAGGATAATATTAAAATCAATGTTAAGCAATAAATAATATCAAAAGTGAAATAAATAATGAAGAAAATTATTAAATCTTAAACACAAATATTCATACTATTTACGGAAGGAGAATTAGATATAGACGGAGACGTGCATGCAGCGACCCCGGCGAGTTGGGATAAAAATAAAGCCGGAAATTGACTAAATGAGCAAATTCCAGTGAGTTTGAGAACGACAGCACCCTTGATATTATTGGTAACAAGTGGGAGAAGCCGTCCGGATTGAGTTTCGTGGCGAATTCGGTGGGCGTGAGATGGCCATCAGCCCATCATTCTTAGCCGAGCAATGCCATGCACTTGGATGCTCACCAATTACTTTCTTTGATAAAATGCTCATTTTCAACCTTATGAAATTTAACCCGCTCTAAGATTTAAAACGGGGAAACCGTCGGTACTGCTTTATTAGTTGTCAATTAGCAATACTAGTACTGCCAAGTAGGGGTGGAAATAGGTTATGTCGGGCTAGGCTTAGGCTTGAACGGCATAGGCCTGTGTCGATTTTTTAAGGCCCGAGCCTGACCTATTACCTGTGATAAGCCTATCGTATAGGCCTAAGCCTGACCTATTTATTTAAATAGGTCAGTTTTGAAGCCTTTTAATAACCCGATTAAACCTATTTTAAAATTAAGTTAAAGTTCTTTTATATATGTCCGGATATAATCACAAGGTTAGAAGACATGAATTTGTGCACTTGGGCAAGTCGTCATCCACAACTATTTATATACGGAAAAAAAAACTTATAAATATTTTAAAAATGTATATAAGATCAAATTAATAATTACTTATATATAAGTAGTAATAATAATACCATATATTCCTATACAATAAACATAAACACTAAACATAAACAGACCAATAATAATGATAAATAGGCCGGCCTGTTAGGCTTAATAGGCGTTTTATAAAGCCTGGCCTGAGTCTATTTAGCTAAATAAGCTTTAAAATGCTTACCCAAAAAATAAGCTTTTAAAATGCTTATCCAAAAAAATAAGCTTTTAAAATAGCCCGAGCCTAGCCTGTTTATAAAAAAAGCATGGCCCGGCCAGGCCTTCAGTAGGCTAGGCTATAGGCCCCTGTCGGGTAGCCTGGCCTATTCCCACCCCTACTGCCAAGGAAACATTCCAAGCCCATTGATCAGTGGCGGACCCAGGATTTTTCTACGGGTAGGGCTGAAATTTATTTTTCAATCGTAAATGTACAAAATAATTATTAATAATTTTGTTCGTAAAAAGTACAAAATATAACAATGATTTAACCACAAGAAAAATAATACAATATATAAATTAACATTTTCTGATACTGTGGATATGTGAACAAATTATGTATAAAACTGAAAATATCTCCTTCCAACTAAATCATTGCTATTCATATCAAAATCATCAATTTGTATTCGAACTCCAGGATCAATTTCAATGTCATTTGGATTTAAAAACACAATATTTTGTCTTACTCTCAGCTAACTTCCTCGAAGAATTTAGGATTTACATTTAATTTAGAAGAGATTTCACCGAACTTCTTGATAATTTTTAGAAAAATATCTATTCATCTTACCCTAAATCAATAAATCAATTATTAATAATTTATATCAATAATAAAGCAAACATACCCTAACTTAATTAGAAGTAATTCTTTATTTTTTTAGGTGGGGGAGATTTGGGAGGTGGGGCTGGAGCCCCTCCCAGCCTTAGGCTGCGTACGCCCCTGCCATTGATGATATATAGTTAGTCAGTCATGTATGACTAATTGACCGCAGCCACATCTTACAATTATTCCTCCTTAAGAATGGGTAGTCAGTGTATCCAGCGATTACCCATTGTATTTATTGAGAAAAGCACCCAAGAACAGGCGTCCAAATGCAATCAGATCCGCGTAGTTACCAGTAATGGCTTTATTTCCCTTACTTGTGTCGTAACCACCAACAGCAATGAAAGTATTGTTGAAAGCCTTTCTCATGGGAAGGAGTTCACAAGGACCTTCATCCTCGAGCCCAGTATGAACTGAAGCACCATCGGCTCTTGGCTCGATTGCCTGGAGGAAGAGCATGTTGAACAGTGGGCTGACACAGAATGTCCCGGGGGTGGAGGGGGATGACCATATGTCTTCGCCTTATTTCATAGGAGTATTTAATTGGGAATAAGATAATAATCAATTGATTCCATTGCGTCCTTCACCTATAAAAAAAAAAATTATTTTTCTGAATCGTCAATAATGTCATTCTCTTAATCTAATTCTACCTCGGCCTTCTTATTAGTATTGCTAACATCACAAGAATTTAAATTTTGGTTTTGAACTCTTGGGAAGAAGATATATTTTCACTTTGTCTTAAACAAAGTAAAATATTTCAATTATAATCAACAAAATTACGATATCACAAAGTATTAAATTTACTACAATAGTGAATTTCATATACTAATATTGAATTTTATATACTATAGCAGACAAAATCGATGTTAAACACTAATCACGAGTAGACAAAAATCAAGTACAATTAAATTATTTTGACATTTGATTTTGTAACAAGTTAAGTAACACAGTCTGTGCAAGTAGGAGGAAGAAGTGAAAGAAAAAGGATTATTATATTTTAGTGGAGTAATAATTAATTAAAATATCTCATGCAACTGTGCAAGTGAAGACGTAGGCGCTGACGATATTTCATTCTTTATTTAATTTCAAAATCTTTTATGAGCACTGTTTGTAAACATTGTATGTAGATATACTTACTCCTCTTCTCATTTAATCGAGTCATTTACATAATAATAATAATTCATTAAGTAACTTTGATCAATTTTTTTAATATACTCCCTCTGTTTTTAAAAAATTGTAACATTCATGCATTTCACGTTATCCAATACACATTTTTAACGCTTAATATCTCAAATTGTATAAAAGAGAAAAATAAAAATTTGATATTCTAAATTCTAAAACTATGCGATTAGAGGAATCTAACAAGATTTTACTTGACTATGTTTTATCTTGTATAACTGTGTTAAAAATTTGAATCAAAGTTACTCAATGAATAGTAACAACTATGTAAATGTTACAACTATTTCCAAATGGAGGGAGTAATTATATAAGAAGAAAAGTGAGTGAATCTAATCGTATAATTTTAAAATTTATTATTGATTAAAAATATTTATTAAATTACAATAAAATGCAAAGAAATAATGCAGCTATTTAAAAATAAGTAAGCATTAGATACAGACAAACGGGTAACTCCGGCGAGTTGGGATAAAAATAAAGCGGGAAAACTTACTAAATAAAGCAAATTCCAGAGAGTTTGAGAGCGACGGCTCCATCTCGATATTAGTAGTATTGGTTATTATTGGCGAAACTAACAAGTGGGAGTAAAAATAAGTAAGCATTAGATACAGACAGACGGGTAACGACGCCGGCGAGTTGGGATAAAAATAAAGCGGGAAAACTTACTAAATAAAGCAAATTCCAGAGAGTTTGAGAGCGACAACTCCATCTCGATATTAGTAGTATTGGTTATTATTGGCGAAACTAACAAGTGGGAGAAGAAGCCTTGCTAGCTCATCTTCCTCCGGATTCATTTTTGTGAAATGCAAATTCAGTGGCCATCAATTCATCCATTTCAAATCAAGGGCGTGTCCGATTCTTGGCCTGCCAATGATTCTGACCAACTACTACTTTCTTTAAAATGCCCATTTTCAACCAAGGTTATCAAGATCGTGATTTTAATTGGGATCGTTTTTGTTTTTGTAAGATCGAGATCGTAGGATCTGAGTTTAGATCCTAAGATCGTAGTATCTGAATTTAGATCCTAAGACCCTACAATAAAATTGCAACAATAAATAAAAATAATTATACATATTAAGTTATTAACAAATAAAGCATAACATAGAATATTATTTTATTAGGTAAATAAAGTAATAAAACACTATAAACAGTCGAAAATAAAATTTATCATAATTTTTTTTGGAAAAGATGCAATTATTAGAGCATGTTTCAAAATTTGGTAGGATCGGATCGTATAGGATTGTAAAATTTTACTATTAAGATCGAGATTCTACAATCAAGACTGGAATCAAGATCGAGATCCTACTAAATCTAAGATCCTACAAAGTCCTAGATAAGTGGGATCGCGATCTTAAGATCAAGAACGAGATCTTAATAACTATGTTTTTGGAACCTTATTGAATTTAACCTGCTCTAGCTTCTAGAAGATTTTAAAACAGGGAACGATAGATTGGTACACCTTTTTTAGTTGTCAAATTTGAAAACAATACTGCCACCAAGCAAACATACAAAAGCCATTGATGATGATAGTGATACCCTCCATTGGCCGTTGCCACATATCTTACAATAATTTCTCCTCAAGAAATGGGTAGTCAGTGTAACCAACGACAGGATCCGAAGTATAAAATGTGTCCCTATTGTATTTGTTGAGAGGGGCGCCCAATTCATACCGTTTAGGCAAATCTGGGTTAGCCAAGAACAGGCGTCCAAACGCAATCAAATCCGCGTAGTTACCAGTAATGGCCGCATTTCCCTTGCTTCTGTCGTAACCACCGGCGGCAATGAAAGTATTGTCGAAAGCCTTTCTCATGGGAAGGAGTTCACGAGGACCTTCATCCTCAAGTACTTCAAATTGATCCCTTCCGGACTTGAACGCAAAAAAACCAAGTACCAATATATTTAAATAGTCCAATTTAATTAAATCGGGTTATTACATTCCTCCCCCCTTACGATCATTTCGTCTCCGAAATGCATATTCAAGAACATGATCAAAATCAAAAGCAAGGGAACAATGTTACCTCAAAGCGACGGAGTCAAGTCCAAGTCTGGGTACTTCAGCTTCATATGCTCCTCGGTTTCCCAAGTAGCATCTTCAGCCCCATGCCTAGACCACAGCACCTTAACCATCAGAATGGTTTTGTGCCTAAAGACCCTTTCCTTCGCATCAATCACCCAAACTGGATACTCCTCATACTCAAGACCCAATTCAATCTCATCCGGCTGGATAATTCTAGATGGGTTTGAAACGAACTTCCGGAGTTGAGAAACATGAAAAACATCATTAGCTCGACCAACTTCAGCTGGTAAAGCCAACCTATAAGCCACCTTACCAACTCTCTCCACAATTTCATAGGGTCCAATGTATCTCGGGCTCAACTTGCCCTTCTTACCAAACCGGCGAATCCCTTTCATAGGCGATACCCGTATTAATACCCTATCGCCAATCTCAAACTCCACATCTCGACGAGCTAAATCCGCATAGCTCTTCTGTCTGTCCTGAGCCTCTTTCATTCGATCCCTGATGGTCCTCACCAACTCGATTGTCTGCTCAATCATCTCAGGACCCACATTCACCTTATCTGTTGGATCATTCCAACATAAAGGACTCGTACACTTCCTCCCATATAATGCCTCGAAGGGAGTCATACCAATACTCGCATGATAAGTGTTATTGTAACTGAACTCCACCAAACTGAGGTGACTCTCCCAACTACCCTGAAAGTCCAGTGCACAAGCTCGCAACATGTCCCCTAAAGTCCTAGTGGTCCTCTCTGTCTGACAATCTGACTGAGGATGCCATCCAGTAGTCATGCTAATCTGCGTGCCAAACGCTGCCTGCACCTCCTTCCAAAACTTGGACAGAAATCTGGAATCCCGATCAGACACAATCTCCTTGGGAATCCCAAACCTTTTAACAACATGCTGAATATAAGCCTGGATAAGCTGGCTCATACTCCATGTCAGTCTCATAGGTATGAACACTGCACTCTTTGTCAATCGATCCACTACCCAGATAGTGTCCATCTTCCTTACTGTCTGTGGCAGTCCTGTCACGAAATCCATAGAAATGGATTCCCACTTCCATTCAAGTACTGCTAAAGGCTGTAGTAAACCCATTGGCCTCATGTGCTCAACCTTGACTCGCTGACATGTGGCACACTTAGCCACATATTCAACTATCTCCCTCTTCATGTTGTTCCGCCAATAAGTCTGTCGGATGTCTTTATACATCTTTGTGACTCCTGGGTGAACAGAATAAGGAGTCGTGTGAGCCTCATCCATGACCTTTCTCTTCAGGTCCTCACAACACTCCGGAATGAATCATCTATCGCCATATCTCACCATGCCCCTATCATCAATTCTGAAACTCGGAGCCTTACCATCCTGAATCTTTTGTCTCAATACTGCCATCTCACCGCTATCATGCTGACTGGCAAATATCTCATCAATCAAGGAAGATGCAGTAACTAGCATGTTTAAGGTGTGCTGAACAGAGCCAACAGGAACTACCTGAACCTCAAGTTTTAGTAGCTCCCTGCGCCATTCAGACATCACTCCCAAACATGCCACTGAAGGATGCTCCTTCCTGCTCAAGGCATCTGCCACCCGGTTCGCCTTTCCCACAATATACTGAATGTCCGTGTCATAGTCCTGCAATAACTCCATCCATCTCCTCTGTCTGCCACTCATGTGGTCTGAGGTGTACAGACACTTCAGATTCTTATGATCTGAATAAATTCTACACTTGGCCCTATACAAATAATGTCTCCAGATTTTCAGAGCATGCACTACCGCTGCCATCTCCAAGTCGTGAGTCGGGTAGTTTGGTCACGTGGCTTAAGCTGTCGAGATGCATAAGCAATCACTTTGCCCTTTTGCATCAACATACAACCTAAACCCTTAAGTGACGCATCCGTGTAAACTTCATACTCGCCTGAATCATCAGGTAGTACCAAAACAGGTGACTCTGTCACTTTCTTCTTCAACAGTTCGAATGCCTGCTCACAAGCATCATCCCATCTGAATCTGACATCTTTCCTCAATAATCTTGTCAGAGGTCTAGCAATGATAGAGAACCCCTCAATGAACCTGCGGTAGTAACCAACAAGACCCAAGAAACTCCGGATCTCCCCCACATTCTTCGGGGCTTGCCACTTTAGTACCGCTTCCACCTTAGCCGGGTCAACTGCAATACCTTCACCAGAAACAATGAGGCCCAGAAACGACACATTCTCTAACCAGAACTCACATTTAGAGAGTTTAGCATATAGCTTATGCTCTCGCAATGTGTTCAACACTGTCCTCAAATGGCCAGCATGTGCCTCACGAGTCGGCGAATAGACCAAAATATCATCTATGAACACAACCACACACACATCCAGCGGGGGACGGAATACCCTATACATAAGTTCCATGAAGATCGCTGGTGCGTTAGTCGAACCAAAAGACATGATCGTGAATTCAAAGTGTCCATAACGAGTTCTGAATGCTGTCTTAGGCCTATCAGCCTCTGCCACCCTTATCTGATGGTAGCCCGATCTCAAATCAATCTTACCGAATATACTGGCCCCTCTCAACTGATCAAACAGATCCTCAATCCGAGGTAGAGGATACTTATTCTTCAATGTGATTCGGTTCAAACCCCTGTAGTCGACGCACATCCTCATCGACCCATCATTCTTCTTAACAAACAGTACAAAAGCTCCCCAAGGCGAGCTACTCAGCTGGATATACCCCTTACTAGTAAGTTCATTCAACTGATCCTTCAACTCATTCAATTCAGCAGGAGCCATCCGGTAAGGAGCCTTAAAAATAGGAGCTGCATCAGACATCAGCTCGATAGTAAAATCAATCTCCCGAGCAGGTGGGAGACCAGGAATTTCATCGGGAAATACATCCCCGAACTCAGAGACAACAGGGCCACTCGAAGCAGCATGAACCTCTGCTCAAAGATCCCTCATGTGCCACAGGGAAAGAGAACAACCCCTGCGCATCAAATCACACATTGCAGCAATAGAAACCACACTAATAGCAGGTGGAATCAAAGAAGGTCAGTAAGAAACATATTTACCGAGAGGATCTCGGAAGGAAATACGTGGAATACCACAATCAATAACAACACAATGGCGAGTCAGCCAATCCATGCCCAGAATTACATCAAAATCAGCCAGATTAAATACCACCAAGTCGGCTCTGAACTCAGGCCCTCGATGCTCAATACCGCACCTCGCCATATGTGATCACTACGGATGATATCGCATGAAGGCAGGGAAACAGGCATCTGGTAGGGCACCAACAGTCCTACTCCGTGCTCCGCACAAATCGCAAAGCCACGAATGAACACGAGGCTCCAGAATCAAACAATACAAATGCAGAATGATTCGCAACAGTAATAGTACCTAAACGGGGTACAGAGTTTACAAGGACAGAGCCAAACGAAAAGAAAATAAACAACTGAAGGAATTTAAAACACACCTGCAAGAACATCCTCCCGGCGATCCGCCTCTGCGCGATCCAGAACGTTCAGTCTGCCACCTCGGTCAGCCCGAACCGGTCTACCCTGCCAGCATGCGGGCAATCCGCTCGGCGATGACCCACCTCGTGGCAAGTCCAGCAACGATACACAGGTCGCCCGTCAGGTCCAACCTCACGAACAGGTAGCAGTGCACGACCACCACCCCTGCCCACATCAGCACTGCCACCATCACGACGACCCCTAACAGCAGGCTGGCCCCTCTGATCGCCGTCTCTATGCCCCTCACGACCCTGATCCCTATGCCTCTTTCTACTCTGCCACTGCTGACGTTCCTCAGCCCGACTCTCCTCCACATATAGGGCATGATCGAATGCCTCAGACAGTGTATTATAAGCTCGATACCCGAATGAAGACTTAATCCCTGCCCTGAGACCCGAAATGAAACGACGAACCTCGTCCCTACCAGTGGGCATAACCTCCGGAGCATACCTCATATGCTCCACAAACTTCCTGTGGTAAGCTGCCACGCTCATACTCTTCGTCTGTCTCAAACCCAGAAATTCCAACTTTTTCGCCTCCAAGACATGAGGTGGATAGAAGTGGGAACTAAGAGCCTCTGTAATCTGCTCCCAGTTGAACCCGGGTCGAGCGACTAGGTCGTGCTCGCGGGTCCTCCACCAATGTAGTGCTTCCCCTTCCAGGTAGTGGGAATCCACATAGACCTTCTGGTCCTCAGGACAGTTGATGCTAAAAAGAACCCGACCCAACTGGTACTTCAAGTTCTCAAGATTAGATGGACTGGCACCCCCTGCAAACTTTGGTGGACGGTGCTTTGTGGACAGATCCACATAATCCACATGGACTGGAACAGGTGCAGGGGTGGGTTGCACGACAGGCTGTGGTAACATCTGAAAGAACTGTGCCAGCTGCCGAGCGAACTCAATTGGATTGAAGGCAGCTGCACCTCTTACTGGTGGATTCCCGAGAGGCACCTGAGCAACAGGTGGTACCTCCGGTGCGGGTGGAGGAGGAGGAGGTGGTACCCCGTCGTTCCCCTGTTCAACCCCATCAGGTGGAACCATATTTCCCATCTCCTCGGGTGCAAAGTCCCCTACCCTATCTCTATCGGGTGGGCCCTGGTTCCTGCGGGGCCTTCCCCGTCGACCAGCACCTCTAGCGTGATAAGGAACCATTCTGATATGCAAAAAACAGACACAACATGAACAAACATGTCAGCGGAAATCACCAACATTCCATATATCCCATATAACTGATTGCAGAGTAAAGAATATAACAATTAAATAAATAAATAACAATTGAATTCGCAGTCCTCAATGACTGAGAAGTCACAAGAATCCTGACTGGAGTACCATTGTTTTTCCACAGTTCCCCAACTGTGTCTCAACACTGGTATACGCATATCTCAACAAAATAATAATAATAAGAATGCAAATCTACACTATATATATCCCAGACACAACTCACCGCCTATGTCTACACAATTTTTATTGCAATAAAAGAGCACACAGGCTCTGATAGTACTCTGTAACGCCCCGAATATTCAAACCTGATTTTCGCAAGCATTACCGCCGTACTAACTATCCGAAACTAGTAGCCAGCTAATTTAAAACAGCTAGTACAAGGCTGAGCAAACCTAAAGTGATCATTTGATTAATCCAATTTCATGCGAAATCTAAATTAAAATAAAACACAAAGGAACTTAAACAATCCCCACAAAATAACTGAATAAAAAAAATAATCCCGGTCAGAGTATCAGGCTACGAGCCCCTCAAACATAATCTGGCATCCTGCCAATATAACAGAAACAGGGCTACCAGCCCAAAACAGTAGACACATAAGGCCACAGGCCGACAGAATGTAAATCCTAGGCTCACATGCCTCAACTAGTCAACAAAGTATCAAGTAATAACAATCAACAGAGTACCACATAAATAAACATAATAAAAAGAACATGAGAATCCTATCTATGTGATCTCTCATCCCCATACCCCAATCATGCTCCAGCGCCTCCAGCAGGATCTATAAAACAGACAAAAGTAAAGGGAGTCAGTACAACGTACTGAGCAAGGTTACGTGTCGGGGAGTAAGGGATAACAGAGCAACAAGAGTAAATAATAATAATAATAATAATAATAATAATAATAATAATAATAATAATAATAATAATAATAATAATAATAAAAGCATGAATAACATAACCGAATATAAATAAAGCTATTAATCATCACACCGTCCCATACCGGTGCTTCAACCACAATCATACATTTATGCACGTGATGCATGGCCTAACATACACTTATCTATCCTAGATGCACATGAAAATGAGTATGCTTAGCCGACACCTAAAATCCGGGCGGTATGAACCCACGGGTGAGGATATCATCAACTCCAACCCGTTACAGGGTAACATACACAATCCCCGCAGGGACCACAGGCATCACAGCCAATATCCAGGCTTAACAGCCAATAAACCAGGAATCACAACCAATAATCCACCCCGCAGGGCCATCAGGACTCAACAACACCTATAAAGGCAGCCCGATCAAACAAGTCATCACCACAACCCATCGGGTTACATATCCGTCAATTGCAATACAATACCGTTTTCCTCATCAGCTAATTTCCTTTAATCCCTTAGTAAATAACTCCAAAAGCTAATTAAAGTAAATAAAATAGACGCCCAGTAAATAGTTTAGCAAATATGAGAAGACTAGGACTTAATATTATATATATACATATATAATTGTAATACTAGTCTTTGTAAAAAGAATCCATGATCATAATCACCACATTTGACTTACACACGTCCCTGCACATGATTAAAAAATTAAGAGGGACTAAGCAATTGAAATTGAACTATACAATACTGATATATATAAATTTCTATTCCATATCGCCCTTCACCATGGAAACAAGATAAAGAAATCGGATACAGACAACTACACTACTCGACTCACCTCAACCGGGATAATGTGACTGATATAATACTCACTAAAATAATCTAAATTTCCAAATGCATTTCACCCGTGAGAGCAGAAACTACATACATTGCAATATACAACACAGTCATGTCAGGGCCGTCTCAAACTTTTTCTAGGCCCGGAGCGAAATTAAAATGAAGCCCCTATATAATACTTCCTCTGTTTTTAAAGATTGCTACGGACACACCCATCATGCAGTCCAATGCATATTTTAAAGCATTAACAACTCAAATTCGGTACAAGTAAAAATTCTAAAAGTTCCATATTTAAAAACTACAAGACGACATGAATCTAAAAAGATCTCACATGACTATATTTTAACTTATGTAACCATGATAAAACTTTAAGTCAAAGTATATGACTGAACAGAAGCATTTGTCAAACCGTAGCTAACAAAAAAAACGGAGGAAGTAATATATTAATATTTTATTAATTTATTAAATGCAATAAAAAATAAAGTTCATATTCTAGCAAAGGTTTCATTTGCAAGATAAAGATAACAAATTCAATATCTGCACCATTCTGCATTTCAGGCAATCCAATGCACATTTTAAATCATTAATAACTTAAATTTTATATAAATAAAAATTATAAAAATTTAATATTAAAAAACTATGTGATTAGACGAATCTAACAACATGTCACTTGACTATGTTTTTCATATGTAACTATATTAAAATTTTTGATCAAAGTTACTTAATGAATAGTAATCACTATGCAAATGGAACATATATTAAAGAACGGAGGAGGTACATATTTTGAAGAATAAAAAACTACAAAGAGCAAGTAGCCAAACCATTCCATCTCGGTACCCAAAGAATACATCAGGAATGAGCGAATCAGCTAAAAGTCTTTTTTTTTCAAGAAAAAGAAAATTACACAGAAGGACGAAAAAAATAATCAAGAAATGCACAACAAAGACTGGCGGAGAAAATTCAAAGAAGGAAACAAGGATCACACATAAGAAATACAGTAGAACAAAAAAAAAAATTGGAAACGAAGTTTGCAGTACAATGTTTTTTTTCAAAAAAAAACAATACAAAATCCTCACACAAAAACCTTACAACTTACAACCCAACAAGTAGAACCCATAAAAACAAAAGGGAATGGGATACAAATAGGGAATTCTCTTTATGGGCTTGCAACTACTTAGAGGAGTAGGTTAAAATGGATAGGGCCTAAAAAATAATACTAGTAGGCCTAATGATAAAATATTAAAAAATGGGCCCCCAAAAATTGGGGCCCTTAGCAGTTGCTCAGCCTGCTCACCCTATGAGCCGGGCATGAGTCGTGTGTGTATATATATATATATAATAATAATAATAATACACATAAACCCCTTGCTGAATCCAATATCCCAAAACACGTAATTTAAGCATATAAATCCCTTGCCTGATATCTTTCCAACGATTAAACACCTCCGAATGTCCAATTCGATCGATCGATCAACTCACAAATCCCCAAATCCTACAAATTCAAAACATCTCCAAATCACCTCCAAAACGAACGAAATAAAAATCACTACGAAGAAGAGACGACGAAGAGAAACACTTACCAACAACCGATTAATGAATCGACCAAGAAACGCGATAGTTTGGATGAGCCGAAGGTCACTCCAAAACCCTCCCAAATCGCCGTCTCTTCTCTGCCTCTCTCCCGTTTTCTTCACAATTTTCTAATGTTGCAAAACAACCCCATTTAACTTCAAATTTCTTAATAATTATAAAAAGGCCCCCAATTCACTCTCAAGTACTTCAAATTGACCCGTTTCGGACTTGAACGCAAAATAACCAAGTACCAACATATTTAAATAGTCCAATTTAATTAAATCGGGTCATTACATAAGGCTTCATACAAAACTAATTTTACATTTGCATTGTAATATTAGGAATATGTGGTGGCTCTTCTCGTGCAGAAATTAGTAAAAAAATCATATAGTTATGTAGCATTGTTATGATGACACTCACACAGCACAGCAATAGTGAATAAGCACGAACAATTGGGAATCATAATTTCTCAAACCGCACAGCAAGTGAAGTGTTCTCATGTAATTCAACAAGATGTTTTCATAATTTCACAATTCAGACGTTTTTAAAACAAATGATGAAACCATCACATACCATAAGTAGAGGCGCGGCCAACATGCGCGAGTTGTGCGAAAAATATTCCACCCTTTTGATGAACTGCATCCACAATAGGTTTCCAAGCCTCCACTTGCTCCTTTGTCCAAATACCTGGTGTGTCTGGGAACCTACCAAATTAAATCCTAAAGTAAAGCACATTGTGAAGATAAGAGGATCAAGAAACAAATAGACTTGTGCAAGAATCAGACTGTGCGTATCTTGAGTGAGTTTCAAAGGGTACTGAGCCGATAGTTGACTCATCAAACGTTAAGCAAGCGAAACCTCGCACATTCTTTCCGTTCAGAAAATTCACTAATTATAAACTGATCTAAGAGAGCTGGTTTCCAAACAGACAACAAATACTCTGCATAAAATGCAAACATAACTCATAACCAAGTTCCTACATCATATTTCAGTTTAGTAAATTTGCTCTGATCGATCAAATCCTAAACCAAAATTTGAATCTACAGAAGGCGGGTATACCGGGATTATGGTTTCAAGTTTCAACACAGGTACAATATCCACAATACTGAAGAAGATAAAGATGAATGCTCATCATAGCTTAGTTAAGGATGCGGAAAACCAGAAAGTTACCCTTGTGCAGTATCCGATATGCCGGTTCCTTCAGTAATGAGAAGACCTCCTTGGGTGGCTCGCTGAGAGTAGTAGAGTGCCGCGTGAGGCTGTGGGATGGTGTTGTACCGTGTACGATCGGTCCAATGCACATTTTAAACCATTAATAACTCAAGTTCGGTACAAGTAAAAATTCTAAAAGTTCAATATTTAAAAACTACTCGACGAGACGAATCTAACAAGATCCCACTTGACTATATTTTAACTTGTATAACTATGATAAAACTTTGAATAAAAGTCTGTGGGTGAATAGTAACACATTAATAAACGTGAACAATATTAGAAAAAACGGAGGTAGTATGAAAAAGACTTTTTTGTTTTCCATATCTTTCTTGATTTTGTTTCAGAGAGGAATCACAAATGACAATAAAGAATAGATTTTGGAGGAGGAGGGCCCTGCAATCAGTGGCGAAAGGGAGACCAATCTCGGGTTCCGCTGGCGGCTGAATTCCGCCGGCGACGGGATTGCGTCCGGATTCACAAGCAAAGAGCAACACAACTCCAAATTTTTCTGAACCCTACGTGTGAAAACACTTTTTAAATTATTCCCCAAAACGCGCGGACTGACTTTTCACGATGCGACTACCGACTACGGACTTACCGTTGCCGCAAACGTTCCAGAACACTCTCGAATTTTCACAACAGAACGAACTCTCATAGTATTTGATCAATTTTACACTTTATTCCCATGAATTGATTGATTGTCCCAATTTTGATACTCATATGTTTTTTACAACACGATTTCTCTTGGGAAAAAATTTTAGAAACAAAACACGGAAACAATGGATACCTTCCTTTTATTGTCAATTGCAAACAGTACTTGAAACAATTAAGAAGTTGAGATAGTACAGTCCAGCGATATATGGCGAATGGATGGGGGAGGAAGACGATAATACATACCCATTGACACACTCACACACATGTTATGATGATGGTTCCTCTTCCTCAAGAAATGGATAGTCTGTGTATCCGACAACAGGGTCTGAAGTATAAAACGTACTCCTATCATACCTGTTGAGTGGAGCATCCAATTCATACCGTCTCGGCAAATCTGGGTTGGCCAAGAATAGGCGTCCATATGCAATCAAATCCGCGTAGTTTTCTTCAATGGCTCTATTTCCCAGCCTTCTGTTGTAACCACCTGCAGCGATGAATGTGTTCTTGAAAGCCTTTCTAATGGGGAGGAGTTCATGGGGAGCTTCATCGTCCTCACGCCCAGGAGCCACAGAATTATTAACAATCCTGGGTTCGATCACGTGGAGGTAGAGTATGTTGAATTTGTTGAGTGCATTGGCCATGTACACGCCCAGACCAAGAGGATCCGAGTCTGCAGATTCCATGAACTCTTCGAATGGAGATAGTCTGATTCCAACTCTATGAGATCCAATCTCGTTTGCTACTGCTTCTACAATTTCTAATGCAAAGCGAGCCCGGTTCTCTATACTCCCGCCATATTCATCATTTCTATCGTTCACCTGATCTTTTAGAAACTGATCGATTAAGTAACCATTTGCTCCGTGTATCTCAACTCCATCAAACCCTACCAAAAAAGGAGAGGAAAAAAAAGAGAACTAAAGGATGAAGTGCAATTGTGCGAATGTGCAATGTTCTTTTTTAACTCAGAGCAACTATCTGAAAATGAGAACAACATTTACCAGCTTCAATGGCGTTACGAGCAGCCAACCTGAAATCATTGACAACACCAGGGATTTCATCCTTGTGCAGTCGTCTAGGAGGAGCCCAGTCTACTCCAAAGAGGCCGGGGGTACACCCCTTGTCCGTGGATGAGATGGGTGCTTGGCCATTTGGCTGAAAAACTGATACAGAGAAGCCTTCATATTAAAATGAGTTACATTTGCAGCAGTATACATATTTTACTACTATTATCTGTGGTGGCTGACTGTCCTCTTGCAGAAATTACTCAAATGGCGTTACAATGTATGGCATTGTTATCATGGCACTACAATAGTTAATAACCATGAATAAGTGTTTGAGAATCATGCTTTGCATTGGACAACCTTGTAAATAAGTGTTCTTGCGTAGTTAAAAAGCATGCCCAAATCAATTTACCAGTCTCAAAAACATTTGATGATAACATCACATACCATAAGGAGAGACGCGGCCGGTATGCCATAATTGTGCGAAGAATATCCCATCCTTTTGATGAACTGCATCCACAACAGGCTTCCAAGCCTCCAATTGCTCCTTTGTCCAGAGACCAGCCGTGTGTGGATATCTAACACAGTATAAATCCGATAGTGAAGTAGTTCATTTTAGCAAAGTTCTTGAGCATCTAAACAAATAGTACTACATATTAACATATTCAAAATTTTCAACCAAATAATTGAGAGGAGCATCAATACCATCAAATCCTAAGGCTAATTGATGTTAACAAAAGGCAAGTGTATATGCTTTCAATGGAGTATGTACTATGTAGTGATCATATTTTCAATAAATACTGAAGCAGATTAAGATGGATGCTTTTATCAATCATCATATATAGCAGCTTAATGAAGTCGAGCAGTATCAATACCCATGAGCAGTATCGGATACACCGTTGCCTTGGGCAATCAGAAAACCTCCCTTTGTTGTTCTTTGAGAGAAATACAGCGCCTCGTGAGGCTGTGCAACATTGTTGTATGATCGGTTTCGGGTCAACGGTGCCAAAACAATTCTGCCAACAACATTCAAAGAGAGAGAAAATTAATACAAAACTGTCTCCCCGCCAACAACATTCAAAGAGAGAGAAAATTAATACAAAACTGTCTCCCCGAGCTCATTTACATTCCGTGTTTCAATTTCTCCATGAAACAATACCATAGCACGATAGCGAAGAAATATAAATACTTAAGAACAAATAAGATTAAAAACCCCTACATTGAAAAATTAAAAAGAAACCCACGACTAAGAGTGAAAAATCACCCAAAAAAAAAAAAAAAAAACCAACCTGTGGGAGAGACTGAAATCCCCCATTTTGTAGGGAGTGAGAAGAGGGATGGTTTGGGGGGAGACCATAATGGCTCTAGTTGGTGATAAAGAATGAGCTGAGAATCTGGAAATGGGGAGTAAAACAACAAGGTTTCTTGAGGTTCCCCATATATACACGTAATACATACATACAGACAGAGAACTAGAGAACAGAAGGACAGTAATCCAGCGAGTGAGGATAAAAAAATAATGCGAGAACTTACAAATACAAGCAAATTAGTGAATTACCGTGAATTTGAGAGCGACTGCGCCCTCGGAACTGTTTGCAATTTGGTAGGGTGAGCTGAGAATGGGACCGCAACCATTGATTAGAGCGTTGGCCGTTGAGACGTCGAGTTGAGCTTCCACAAACTCCCACCCAGAAAAATCACCGTTGATCATTTAAAATGAAAAATTGAAAACTATGGTATAGCCACATATGATCAATTAATTAATTACTACTACTTGAATAAGGTTTAGAAAGACAACTGATCTATCTTGCAGAATTGAGTTTTAGAATTAAGATAAGAAATACTTCTTCCGTTTAGAAAAGATAGTTATATTTGACAAAATAATACTATTCACACAAACATTTTGACTTGAAATTTTATCATAGTTATACAAGTTAAAATGCCAAGTGAGATCTGGTTAGATTCGTCTCGTCTTATAGTTTTTAAATATCGAACTTTTAGAATTTTTATTTATACCGAATTTGAGTTATTAATGATTTAAAATGTGCATTGGACTGCGTGTTGGGTGGGTCCGTAGCGAAAAAAAAAAAAGGGAAGTACAAAGTAAGTAGTAATTTTGAATTTGTTTTGGTTAATGGATTGTTTATTTCTTGGTTAATCAAATAAAAAGCCTCAGGCAAAGTTTTTTTTTTATTTTTTTATTTTTAAACAAATTTCATTGTCAACGGCTAGTAGTCTTCTTCAAAACTAAAGCCGCCCTTCTACCTTGTTCTTCTCATCAGTAACCTTGTCTTGAATTTGATTCCTTATTTCCTTGTACTGCTCTCATCATTCTCAGTCCAGATCCAGAAGCAAGTAGCATACACAACTCTAAAACATTCTGAAAACAATACTATACTGCAAAGGAAACATATAATATAAAGGGCATTGATGAATGATGATTGTGATACCCATTGGCCATTCGCCATTGCCACATAGGAGTATCTTACAATTATTCCTCCTCAAGAAATGGATAGTCAGTGTAACCAACGACGGGATCCGAAATATAAAATGTGTCCCTGTCGTAGTTGTTGAGAGGTGCATCGAGCTCGAATCGTCTGGGCAAATCCGGGTTGGCCAAGAACAAGCGTCCGTACGCAACCAAATCCGCGTAGTCATCAGCAATGGCTCTATTCCCATCACTTCTACTGTAACCACCGGCAACAATGAATGTGTTGTTGAAGGCCTTTCTCATGGGAAGAAGGAGTTTATGAGGAGGAGGAGGAGCTTCTTCTTCATCCTCAACCCCAGCTGGAGCCGCCGAATCACCAGCCATCCGAGGTTCGATTACGTGGAGGTACAGAATGTTGAATTTGTTGAGCGCACTGGCCATGTACACCCCCAGACCAACAGGATCCGAGTCCGCCGATTCCATGTAGTCGGTGAAGGGAGACAGTCTGATCCCAACTCTATCGGATCCAATCTCGTTTGCTACTGCTTCTACCACTTCTAAGGCGAACCGAGCCCGGTTTTCTAGGCTCCCTCCATATTCATCCGTTCTGTCGTTTATATGATCTTTCAGGAACTGATCGATTAAGAAACCGTTCGCTCCGTGTATCTCGACCCCATCAAACCCTGCCTCAATGGCGTTACGAGCAGCCAACCTGAAATCGTCGACGACACCGGGGATTTCATCCTTGTGTAGTCGTCTAGGAGGAGCCAAGTCTAGTCCGAGGAGCCCCGGGGTGCACCCCTTGTCCGTTGATGAGATTGGTGCTTGTCCATTTGGCTGGAAATCTTTTGTGGGACAAATAAGAACAGAGATGATCTCATATTAATATTGTTAAAAAAAAATGGATGTCCTTTTCCAGAAATTAGTAACATTGTGTAGGGAGTATGTATGACATAATAGTTATGATGACACCACAAGTACAATACTCGGTAAACTATGAGCAATTGTTTGGGGAATCATGTATTGTTACGGACATACATCAGGCTTGTCAATCACACTTAATTCCCCAACAAGATACCTAAATCATATGATGAAAGAATCATCATCAACATTACCGTAAGTAGAGACACGGCCGATATGCCAGAGTTGGGCGAAAAATATGCCACCCTTTTGATGAACTGCATCCACAATAGGTTTCCAAGATGCCACTTGCTCCTTTGTCCAAATGCCGGGTGACTCTGGGAACCTGACATACAGTAAGTAGTCTTTAAATATGATGGTGGTGAAGTTCATTGTGATCACAAGACACACATAGAAAAAAGACAAGCAGTATGAATTATTGTACAGTGCATTGTTCGATACACCAGTTGCTTCAGTAATGAGGAAACCGCCGTCTGTACTTCTTTGAGAGTAATAGAGCGCCGCGTGAGGCTGTGGAACATTGTTGTATGATCGGCTTCTTGTCAACGGTGCCAAACCAATTCTGCCAAAAATAACATATAAAAATGAACATGAATTTGTGTTGGAAAGAATGAATGGATGGTGGTGAAGGCACAAAATTTAAAAAAAGAAGGGAGCAGAGGAGAGGAGAGACCTGTGGGAGAGATAAAAATCCCCGAATTTGTAGGGAGTGAGCAAAGGAATGGTATGGGTATGGGTATGGATGGACTCCGCCATAGCTATGATTCTGTTACTCCTACAGTCTTACCAGCAAGAAGAAGAAGAAGAAGAAGATATCATAAGTACTAGGAGGATTTAAAGAAGAAGAAAATGGCAGTGAAGTGAAGTTGAAAGCGACCAGACCACCCTACAATCATAGACTTAGATATTATTATTACTACATGACACTGAAACTGGGACAAAGTCCCACGTTTTCCTTTTGTGCTTCTGGAATCCAAATGCTTTAAATGTGGTGATGGATGAAAAACATTTAAAGCATATACACTTAATAATGACTTAAACATTTTTTAATAATTGAATGAGTTTAGCAACTTTTACTCCCTCAGTTTTTCAAAAATTGTAACATTCCTGCATTTTACGTTATCCAATGCAAATATTTCAATTATTTCTAAACGAGGAAGTATTACACTAAATTAAATAAAATTTTACTCGGTTGATTTTTTTTAACACTACTATTTCACGCCTTTTAAAAACAAAGTTTAGTGTGTGATTATTACTTTGATTTATGGACGAATCTTTATATTAGTACTATTAAATTCATTCTACTTAAATAAACATTTCTCAAGTACAATCCTTCGAATGTTTTCCTTCTCGAAATTGTAATTGTCAAAATCTAATCTTAATAAAATAAAATAAAATAAAAAGGGGGAGAGAGGAAAGGAAGATCAGCGTGAACCAACAGCAGGCAGAAGAAATGCTGTTTTGAGATCGAGGAAATCGTGGAACGAGATGGGAAACGGGAAAAGCATCCAAGATCATTCCCGTGCCGAAGATAATTTCCAGAATTTCTAGAGCCTGAATTTTGGCCGAAGAAATGGATGGGATCTCGTGGGGATTGCGCTTTTTGGTCTTTTTCTGTTCCGCTTCTTGGATTTTCCTTTCAGGTTTCAACTCCTCTACATCCTCTTTCGATGCATTACTCGTATTCCCAGTCTTGATTTAAATAGGTTTTGGCCCTGGATCAATTCCCGTGCCATATTGTATTTTGTGAATCGTGGTTTTAGGGTTGGTTTTGGATGCTATTGCATTTCTAATTGAAGAATCTGGTGTTTTTTCCATTAAAAGGGAATTGGGAGAAGTAATTAACACAAATATGATTGAAAATGCATTATCATTTTTCATTTTTATATAATGTTGTATTGATGTTGTAAAAGTTGACCATAACCAAGGATTAGGGCAATGGATATGTTCAAACAGCGAGCCCTTTAGCCAATGGTAGTTGTTTTGTGCTTCGATGAGCTGTTTATAAAACAAAGGGAAGAATAATTTTTATTCCATCCTAGTGCAATGTAATACATGTTCAAATAGGTTTTTTGTTTTGTGCCATTTAAGACATGTTTGAATGAGGGATTTTAGGGGAGGAATATAGAACTAGGGTGAAGTTTTAATGCTAAGCCATAGGATGTGTTTTGTTGGACTTGATCAGTAGCTTACAGCTGCCTACAGGGCCATTTTGCGTGTCTACACGCCCTTCATGGGAGTTGCCCGTTTTTCTGATCTATCCATCTCCCAATTATTTTTACAGCTAAAGTTAATTTTCCATATTTCACAATCAAAGGAAGGAAATCTGTGTTTCATGCTCACCATTATAGAAGGAATTTTCCTTGCAGCCTATTCTGACGATTCATCAACTCAAGAACATAAAACAAAAACAGAAGAGCACAGCAGCATCAAGGGATCCCGGACACTGCTTGTATGCCTGGGAGTTGTGGCTGTTGCCCTGCTATCATTTTTCCTTTTCAAATTCTGGCAAAGGAAGAAGCGTGAAGAGCAGTATGCTCGCTTACTAAGGTTGTTTGAGGAGGATGATGAACTGGAGCTGGAGCTTGGCCTACGAGATTGATCACATCCTCCATTTGTATTTTACTTCACTCAAGGTAAGGCTCTTTTCATATTTTCACAGATTGCTAGTAGTTTACAAACTTTGTTCCTTGTGGGATTACCTTCTTCAAGCAAGTTTGTAACCAACTTTTTGTTTGCCCAAATGCTCTGTTTTTGTTATTGTCCATGTTTTATCAAATTTCTTTGCTCGCATGTGTTTGTGTATTGATGGTTTATCTTAACGGCTTATAGCTACTGTCTTATGCTTTTGTCTTTCATATTGCCTTTTATTTGCGCAAAAGGGGGTTTCTAAATGGCTTATATAGTTATATGTCTTATTCTCTTTATAAACTTGAGCTTCTAGCTAAGGTAAATCATTGAGCACTGAGTTCAGTTGGTTCTTTATCTGTGTTTCAAGTTTGAGTCATCCTGTTTATGAATCTTATTTGTCATTTTCTCCCTTTTTCCTCACCTAGCCTTCTCCTTCAAAGACATTAAGACGTATACAAAATAGTTGACAAAACTCACACTCAAGACAGAGAGAGGATACTGAGAGACATTCTCCTGATGTAGCCTGTAGCAGAAATGTTTGATGTACCAGAATTGTTTTTAAGCAGGTAATTAATGTTTTTTTTTAGACTGTTTATAAGGTGAATTGGTCCCGAGGAGTTGCCGCGGAATGGTTTTGGAATTACTGTAGATTTTTAATTGTGTACTATATTGAACTCTTTGTTTTTATAATGAAATGATTTGAATGATTTTATTTTATTTTGTTGTAGCGTGAAATGGTGATGTGGTGTTCTGTACCAAATGTTGATTTGTTTTCATTGTTTGAATATGTTTGAGTGGTGCAATCAAAGGCATGCAAGCTTATTTATCCGGTGGATATTAAAGATTTGAGAAATGTGTTGTTTGGAGAATGATGTAAATAGTATTGGATATGTAGCATTGTGTAGTGTAGGAGGACTTTGATAAGCTTGCATGTCTTTTGAGTGCATAATAACGATGCAATTTTAACCTTCCCAAAGTCCAGTCGCCTCTATCTTCTATGGAGCTACAAGAAAACAGTATTTTCATTATCTCAAAATGTATATAATAGATTATTGAAAATTAATTACATAAATTAGATTAACTGATTATTCATGTAATAATTAAATAATCTGTCCTGAAATGCATAAACAAACATCCCTTAGGGTTGGCTGATTATATAGGGTTGGCTGAATGAGCCTAACCTTCTCTAGTCAAACAAGCTCTGACGCAACATCAATAATATTAATAGCCACGCCTCAAGACTAAACTAAAAAACTTTATTATTGAGATTTGGACGTTGTGGACTTGTGGCCAAGATTATTACTCCATCCTCCTCTCCTCTGGCTAATTTACTCTATCTCCTTTTAACTTTACCGTTGATAAAATGTTCAATATACTTATTTCGATGAATAATACTCCTTCCGTCCCATTTAACTTGTCTTGTTTGACTTTTGCACACAATCCAATGCACGTTTTCATCAGTTAATATTTCAAAATATATACAACAAAAAATTATGTAAAATATATATATTCTAAAACTACATGATTATACGATTCTAACAAGATCCAACTCGACTATTTTTTTCAAATGTATACTTGCAATAAAATCGAGTCAAAGTTGAACAATGAACAGTGTTTGGTGGGACGGAGGGAGTACTACATATCAAAATGTACAGTATATAAATAAAAATTATATAAAATTTATATTTTAAAATAAAATTGAATTAAAATTAAAAATAATAATATAAAATGAAAGTGGACAACATAAAATAAGGGAAGGGAGTATAGTATTAGCGAAATTCTACAAGTTTTCTTTCTAACTCTGTTTAATTAATTTTTACGATACATTCTTAGTCTTTATTGACCGTCTGGCAAAATGATTTTTACCATACATATTTCAAATGGATAATGCACTTGTTTAACAAGGTTTCTAATGAAAATGAAATGGAAGGAGTAACCGAGTAATATTAAAATGGCCACGTCACTGCCATATACGGAAATCTATTTCTTTTGTTAACTGTCGTTGCTGTGTGCGCCACGTCATCATCATCTTCCTTCTCCCTCCCACCATATAAACAAATGGCCAACAGACCTACTACTCTTTCCTGTGCCCATTTCTCTGTTATCCGCCATGGCCGCGTTGGCTGCTGCTTCTTTCGCCGGCGCCGGCCACTTCTTTCACTCCTCCTCCAAACTCAGACGATCTCCTCCTCCTCATCTTCCAGTACTCGCTCGAGCTTCCACCAACGGCTTTCCCTCTCCGACTCTCACTAATCCTGAAAAGCTTCAGGTTGCCACTTGATCTGTAATAACCCTAATTTCACTTCTTAAATGAGTTCCAAACTCATCCATATAATAATTGTGTTGATTAATTGAACTCCATAGAATGATGTTCCAGGAAAAGCCGAGGCGGATGTAATTGTCATAGGGAGTGGCATTGGCGGTCTCTGTTGCGGTTCCCTTCTGGCTAGATACAATCAAGACGTCCTGGTATTGGAGAGCCACGATTTGCCCGGCGGCGCCGCCCATTCCTTCGACATCAAAGGCTACAAATTCGACTCTGGCCCCTCTCTCTTCTCCGGCTTACAATCGAGGGGCCCTCAGGCCAATCCCCTAGCACAAGTATACATTTTCCATAATCGTGTTGCTTCAATTATCTTCACTTGGGAGATCTGCCACTCTGATTTTGTTCCTGTGTTTCGTCTCGTAACTGATTATTTCCTTCGATAATGTGAAGGTTCTCGATGCCTTGGGTGAATCGCTGCCCTGCGTGACTTACGACTCGTGGATGGTGTACATACCGGAAGGCGAATTCTTGTCCCGCATTGGCCCTACTGAATTTTTCAAGGTAAACTCTGTCCATCCATTGTAGCTCGTCTTTGTGAACTGATGCAGACTTGAATAGTTCATTATTATGTACATTCTCTCGATAAAAGTACATTCGTTAGGTGAAGAGAATACGATTTGTTCAACAAAATGGTTAATTGACAAGTGAATACGATAGTCGAAAAACGATTGATCTTTGATCATCTGAACAGATCAAAACAAATCGAAGATGATCAATTGATATATCATATATATATATTGAAAGCATGCTTGTTGATCTTAATAGAGATGTACCATATGACTTGTGTGTTACTTTTCAGGATCTACAGACATACGCGGGTCCAACCGCTGTACAAGAATGGAGAAAACTTCTTGTTAGTATCATGTTTTTATCTTGTTTTGGATAGTTTTCAACTCTTATGAAGAGGTTGTTAACTTTTGGGAGCATAAGTTCATCTTCTTTTCGCGGATTTATAATTCTACTTTCCTTGTAGGATGCTATACTTCCATTATCTGCGGCTGCAATGGCACTGCCTCCTCTGTCCATACGAGGCGATTTGGGCGTTCTTTCTACTGCTGGTGCTCGATACGCCCCTTCTCTGTTGAAATCTTTTGCTCAAATGGGGCCTCAGGGCGCCCTTGGTGCTATGAAGCTTCTCAGACCCTTCTCAGAGATACTCAACTCACTGGAATTAAAAGATCCCTTTGTAAGAAATTGGGTGGATCTTCTATCATTTTTACTTGCAGGAGTGAAATCTGATGGTGTACTATCTGCAGAGATGGTAACTATCTAGTTTTGCATTTGTGTGATTGGCATAGTTTCTTCATATTTAGCAGTAGCAAATTAACTCTAAGATGGCTCCTGTTATGATTGCATCAATGTATACATTTGTTTCTCAGATATACATGTTTTCGGAGTGGTACAAGCCGGGCTGCTGCCTGGAGTATCCTCTTCATGGAAGTGGGGCTGTCGTTGATGCTCTTGTTCGGGGACTGAAGAAGTTCAACGGTCGCCTTTCACTTAGAAGTCATGTTGACAATATCGTTGTTGAAGGTGGTAGAGCCATAGGAGTGAAGTTACGCAGTGGGCAGGCAAGTTTTCTCAATGGCAGAAACGCCCTTCTTTTGAACTTCGAATCTTGTATCGTTTGACAGTTGGTGAAATGGTTGTGTTTCCCTTCAGTTTGTTCGTGCCAAAAAGGCTGTTGTAAGCAATGCATCGATGTGGGACACGTTGAAGCTGCTGCCAATGGATGCAATCCCAAAATCTTACCAGGGAAGGATCGAAACGACACCACAGTGCGACTCGTTTATGCATCTACATTTGGGATTCGATGCTGAGGTGAGCTTTATGATAGTATTTAATAAGGATCCAATTAGCTGCACATTCTGTTACTCCAGTAAATATTTATCTGACTACTTGTATGTATGCATTTTGGGGTCTGAAACAATTGTAATGACAAGGTTGTTCGCAAAGACCTTGGAATACATCACATAGTAGTCAATGACTGGGACAGAGGAGTTGATGCAGACCAAAATGTTGTCCTAATATCGGTGCCCAGTGTTCTGAGCCCGGACCTTGCCCCACAGGGCAAACACGTGCTGCATGCCTACACTCCCGGGACCGAACCTTTCGGTCTTTGGGAAGGACTTGATCGCAGAAGCAATGAGTACAAGGAGCTCAAGGCACAAAGGAGTGAGGTATATTATGCATTTAATTTTTGTTCATTTTCTTGATAAGGGTATGCATCTAATTTTGGATGGTTTTGTTAATTAGGTGATGTGGAAGGCGGTGGAGCGCGCGCTTGGGCCTGGTTTTGATCGAGAGAAATGCGAGGTGAAGATGGTTGGAAGCCCATTGACACACCAACGGTTTCTGAGACGGAATAGAGGCACTTATGGACCAGCCATAAAGGCCGGTAAGAGTTCCTTTCCGGGGCACACGACCCCAATCCCGCAGCTGTTTTGCTGCGGTGACTCGACGTTCCCAGGCATTGGTGTCCCTGCCGTTGCCGCCAGTGGTGCCATTGTGGCGAATTCCCTGGTCTCCGTATCCCAACACTCGGAGCTTCTTGATGCTGTTGGAATATAGTTAAAAGATTATAAGGCAGGCAATTCAATTTTGAAATGGTGGGAGGAAATGAATTGCGGAAGCTTGATCAGCGATAAACCAATTTCATTTTGAGGTAACCCCCTATTACTCGATACTGTTTGCAATAAAATTACTCTTGTACTATACTACAGTCTACGTTTCATAAAGTGCTCGGTTTTTTACTGTATTATTATAGTATAAATAAATGGTAAAAGATTGGAATTTACCTTAGAATTGAATTACATATGGCACTCTTCTTGTTGGGAAAATTTCAAATGCACTAATCAAATTCAAACACAAGGAGAACTAGCAATATTTTAGAGAGAAACTTTACCATTCTTCTAAAGTTCTCGAATGAAGTAATGAAAGTCAAATGTGAGAAATGGATTTTACAAGGTGGGGACGCAGCCAAGATAAAAAAAGGCATTAGATAGGAACAGGAATATCTAATGGGCACCAATCAACCAATACTTTTTAAATATGGCTTTTCAAATGGAAAGATTCAAGAAGACCAACCAAAACAGATACCGCAAACACCAAAACAATTGAGTACACAAACTGCATTAAAAGCAATAATGTGAACCCCTAAGCAAATTCGATACTACTATTTTTTATTTAAATCAATCAACACGCTCAAAGCCTCAAAATAATTAAAAAATGGAGAGTTTAAAACAAAAAAAAATCCTATGCTGCTCCTTTCTGATGACACAAGGAAGAAGCATATATGTTCTTCCAATGTTTTAGACAAAAGACTGTATTAGTAAGCTTCTTCGGAAACACCTTACTTTCATGAGTTATTAAAATTAAAAGAAAAAAGCGAAAACTAGTCAACACAAGAGCAGAGGAGTTCAGGCTAAAGAGTCAACCCATCGCTCTTCCAGAAAACTGCTACACACATATTCATATAGCAACAAACCTAAAGATTGACACGATCGGGACAGCAACAGGCCTGATTCGTCGTCTGTATGAACATACACAATCCTGGTCATCGCCATTATACCACAATTTTTCCCTTAATCCAATCATGTCTCCCCCCTGCCTGGCATGCTCATGCTATCCCATGCCTTGATGCCACTCTGTCCATAACGGGGACTCGAATTGGGACTCCCGGCAAGGCTTCTTGGTCTGTCAATAACCCTCCTGTCTGTAAAATGACTGCATTCATCATAGGGCGTGCATCTAGTATAAAACCCATTTCCTCGATTCTGCCTGTAACCATAGTAGTGATGTGGAGGACCAGGTTCAACTTGGTACTTTACTCCTTCAGTTCTTCCTACTGGCCTACCAGCTTGAAAAAACCTATCCGGGGTGACACTTTTGTGGGAATCAATAGGGGGTTTAAGGGACTGGTACCCGGGATAATGGCCCTGCCTATAGTTTTGCTGGTACTGGGAATGAGCAAAGTGGCTGCTGCCGCTGTGTTGTGAGTGGTTGCTGATGCTGGATATGCTAGGAGAACTCCGGACCCTATGCATACCACATGTTCCACCTTTGGGGTGGTGGTTCAGGAGAAAGAATTCACCGTTGATAGGTTCTGCGGTTGAGCTATCTGGCGACCTAGGGGAAGAGCAGGCAGATGACGCCAAAGAATTAGATTGCATGGTGCTGATCATAGGGTGTTGTTTTATTTGGTTCGGAGTGTGACGGATTATGCCATTGATGGAATCAATGTAACGCTGCTCAGGTGCATGGGTTTCGACAGAGCCAGATGGGCTCACGATCACAACAGGGTTCAGAGGGAAGAGGAAGGCTCGCAGCCTGGGGCTCCCAGCAGTTTCATAGCGGTCAATTTCTTCAAGCATGTGGCGTAGATCTTCATCGGATTTCACAGAGACTAAGGCATCAAGATCCTCGGACAGAACCTGGTACTTGAGGACCATTTCTCCATTAACCATGGAAGTCAGCTTCTTCATGAGTTCTGCAAGCAACTAAGTATCAAACTGCCAACGCACAAACATTTCATCCAAGATGCAACAAAAAATGCAAAACAGAACATTTTTCTATCGTCTTAGTAAGTCGTCCTTATAATCCTTTTCGATTACTACTGCTGCTATATAAACACAAATACAAACACATCCATATCTTTATGCAAGTGACATGATGAATTCTGGAAAATGTAAGATTGCCAAATAAGTTTTCCCCCAAATTTCATTGGTTCCCCTGACAATAAACCAAAAACATTCTACTAGAATTTTTCGCAATTCTCATTAGAGATAATAGCATTCACTCACTTGCAAATGCACTATAATAAGAACCATGAAAACCCTCATTGAAAAAATTTAAACCCCCAATGCCCAGAACGCAAAATCCCTAACCCGCACGTGCTTTTCTATGCAAAACCTATAAAGCTTAATTAAATACGGTATCAATTTCTACGAATTCGCATCGAAATTTCAAACATGTGCATATGTATCAAAAACACATGATCATCCCAAAAAACTGCGTAAAAACCGACAATTGCATACGAAACGATCAAAATTTCAAAAACGCAATATGTAGGGGAAGAAAAACGCATGCCTTGGAAATTAATGTCCCGGGGCACAGAAACAACGCGTGTTTCGCCGCCGACATACTTGAGCTGGCCATCGGAGGGGCGGGGGAGGATCCTCCCGCCGTAACTGCACAAAAACTTGGCACGGCTGCCGGGTGAGGAAGGGGTGGAACTCGGCGTCGAGGGGGTGGGAGAAGGGGAGGCGGATGAGGATGCGATCGGACGAGTGACGACGACGGCGGCATCGGTGGACATTATGATTGATGATGGAAAAAGGTATGCAGAGAAGGAGAAGATGAAAAAATAAAAATAGGGGAAGAGCCGAAGCGCAGTTTCAGGAACAAAATCTACGAGTATTTTATAGCATACCCTATTTCATACGGTTTGTCAAATTTTAGTAAACAGAAAAGTAAACAAAATTACAAAACGTCTGTGTATTTCAATTACTTGCTTTTATGGTATTGATTTTAGTAATTTCATTGAAATACTAATTAAATATTGCAAATATACTTCTTGAATTAATACGTTGGAAGAAGTATGATTAATCTATTCATGATCAGTGGCGATTCCAGGATTTGAAGTGAGGGTGTGCAAACCTTTGAAAAAAATCTACAGTCAAATTGACATTACGTGAAAAAATTTCATAACTTAATCTACATCTATTTCATTAAGTATTTTTTTATTCAACATAAAATAATAATGAATCATTTAACATGTTTTCACCACTTAAAAGAATTATACTGCACACACACACATATATACAATCTAGCCTACTTCAGGTGAAGTCAGGCAAGCCTTTTCTATACAAAAGCTGGGCTTAGGTAATTTTGAAAATCTATTTAGCTAAATATGTTACCAGACTTTATAAATGACCTATTAGTATGCTTATTGTATAGGAATATTTCGTATTATTATTATTTTATGTAGAAGAAACTATTAATTTGGTCTTATAAGTTTTTAAAATATTTATAAGCTTTTTTCAAATTTGTAAATATGTTATATTGGGACATATATATGAAAAAGAAAAACTTAACATGATTTACTTGTAAAAAACTTAAAGTGCGGTATATTTATATAAATAGGCCAGCTTAGACCTATAATGTAGGCTTATCAAAGTATAAACTAGACTCGGACCTTAGAAAATTGAAGTAGACTTAGGTTTTTAAAATCAAAACTCGCCCTAGCATATTTCCATCACTACCCATACTCGATATAAGCTCAAACTAAATGGTAAAGAAGAGCTTCAGGGAACCATTTTAAAGAATGTGTCTTAGTATTCGAATCACTAACTATTTCAAGAAAATGCTCAATAATTTCCCCTTATTATTTACATTCGGTAAAACAATTATCATTTGCTCTTAGCATTTACTAATCATCAACATCGCTAATATGCATTAATAATTATGATGATGTTCAAACATATAGATTCTTCAACACAAATCAATAAAACAACTTAAATGTTAACACATATAACAAATAAATTATTTATATAAATTTTTTTAAAAAAATTAAAAATTAATTTTTATTATTAAAAAAAAACTTTTTTTGAAAATTCAGGGTGGTCTGTTGACCACCCTGTACCCCCTAGATTCGCCACTGTCTATGATCACAAAATATTTTGGCTATAATAAGAAGTTCGCGGTTTTCTACACATCTCATTTTTGCTAAACACACACCATCTCATTTTTATCTTCCTAAAATACACTTGTGTAAATAATAATAAAATATATATATATATATCAAAATACACACCCTAAATCGTCACATTTCTAAATTCACACCACAAAAATGTTAAATACACACCATATTTAAATCTGAACAAGAAACCTCCTCAAAACCTCTTAACACTATTTCGCCAGACCCATTCTACCCCAACTGCCAATCAAAGCACAAATCAAATCCTTGTTCAATTTACATCCAGAATCCTAAATGTGTTGTATCAATTCAGGAGACAACAGAACCGGACCTAGAGCTGTCAAGATAGGCCGGCAGTGTGACACGGACCAAGCCCATGGCGGGTGTGGGCTTTGGCGGGCTAACCCGTATAGGCCCGCTTCCAAACGGACTATAATTATCTTGGTCTGGCCCGGCCCGGCCCAGCCCACCAGCGAGTTGCGTGCTGGGCGGGCTGGCCCCCGGTTTTTAAAACTAATTAATAAATTTAATTTTTTATATTAATAATATTTTATTTATTCAGAAATTAAATATATTATCTAATTTAAAATTAAAATATTTTTAAAAAATCTAAAATGACTTTTTTTGTTATTTTTTAAAATATTATTTTTGAAAAATAAATTCAAATTAATATAAAAAGTAATATATTAAGTAGCTTATGATAAATATAATAAGCATTAAAATTATTTTAATTTAATTTAGTTAACATCAAGTCAATTTTATAATTATTTAATAGTATTTTTAAAATATAAAATTATTAAATTAGATATTATCAAATTAACATTATAATTTAAAAATCATATGACCAATAAATATTACTCTATCCGTCCCACGAATTGTGGCTCGTATTCCTCTTTGGGTTGTCTCACGAATTGTGGTTACTTTTCCTTTTTAGATAAATTTAATTAATATAAATATGATTAGAATCTTAATGGTTTCTAAATCCCATTAAAAGTAATCACTTTTACTATTCTGCACAACTCCCAATACACTTTTATTTTTATACACAAAGTGCCTTGCATTTCTTTAATGCTTCATATTTTAAAATTGGTATAAATAAAAATTATATAAAATATATATTCTAAATCTAGACGTCTAGACGATTCTAACAAAACCACACTTGAAGATTTTTCTCTAATTAAATCATTACAATAATATTTTGTCAAAGTTAAACAATAAAGAAAGTCAAAATTCATTAAATTTTAAACACAAATACCCACATCACTTTAACCACTAAACATCACCACACTCCACCACATAAATTACCGTGCAAAAAAGAAACATACTACAATTTGCGAGACAGAAAGAGCAATACAAATACAATATATAATTTAAGCTTGCTTAACAAACTTAAAAAATAAAAAATAAAAAATAGTCTGGCCAGCGGGCTGGCCCAAGCCCATCGCAGGCCAGCCCATGCGACGAAGGGTTTATACGGGCTTGATCCATTTAGGCCCGCTTCCAAACAGGCCTGTATTTGTTCAACCCAACCCACCATTTAAAGAGGCGGGGTGGGCCAAGCCCATTTTGACAGCTCTAACCGAGCCTTTCCTATACATAACATTGCTTAAAGCACTTCGAATAGATTGAAGTTTAGAAAGCGAATTATTGACATTTAAAAGCCAAGCATAAAAACGTAAAGGGCATAAAACATCGTCTTGGTTTTGCACAAATGATAAATTAAAAATTTTTCCTTTAATTTTTAAAATCATGATAAGAAATCCCAAGGAGAATACGGGTTGGACTGGAGATTGGAGGTGGGCGGTGAGGCACGGGATTGCGACGGTGGTGGTTGTGTATGAGATTGAAGAATGGGAAAATGGAGGCGGCGGGTTTGGGGTTTCAAACAGGAAGATAGGGTTGGATTTATGTTATGGTGTGCATTTAGTGAACTTTAGTTATGCAGGTATTGGATGTTTTATTTTTGATAAATAATTATATGTGTATTATAGTAAATGTATTCGGTGTGTATTAGTATTAGGTTAAAATTTTGAATTTGTTAATGGTGTGTATTTAGGGGTGTTAATTTGGACACGGGCCTGAAAAAACGAACCCGACCGACACGAAAAATTTTAGGTTTGGGTTTGGTCATTTTGGGTTTTTTCCAAATCAGGTCGACCCGATACCCGACCTAAAATATTATACCACCTGCTCGATCTGACACGAACACGACCTGAAACCTGAAATTGTGTCAATTTTGGCCGATAACCCGAAAAAACTAACCCAAACGACACGAAAATTTTCAGGTTTGGGTTTGGTCATTTTGGGTTTTTACCGAAATCAGGTCGACCCGAAACCCAACCTGAAATATTATATAATCTGATCAATCCGACACGAACACGACCGGAAACCTGAAATTGAGACCTATGTGTATTGAAGAATTGGTGTGTGTTTAGCAAAAATACGGTGTGTAGATAGCCGTGGTCTAATAAAAATTAGCTATCCATGCTTCCCCGGGCTCTCTATTCATTTCTTTATCAATTTATTTGTAATTTGTGTTGTATAAATTTCAACCATCCCTTATCCAGCTTCGGCTCTTCCAATATATATCTTAGATATATATCTAACATATATATATGCCAAACCTGAAATGAACAGTACCTTTTTGATGAACAGTTGTTTGGAATGAACAGTAATTTTCGACATGTTCTTCCTTTTCTGCCCTTTGCTCTTCCTCGTGTTCTGCCCTCCCCATACCCTTCGACATTTATGTGCTTCTCAACCTCTGCTATTCTCGTGCTTCCTCTTGCATATTTCCCCAAAGAGCAGTTCCCCAATTCGTGCTTCCTCTTGAATTTCTCTCATTCTCTGTGAAACCCCAATACTCACTCCGCCCAACCCAACCATCTTTCAGTGCCTGCCTTCCTTCTATTCTCCTCATCTCCTTTTCTGTCAACTCTTCTGTCAAAGTTTTGCAGCACCACCTCACCAAATCGCGAGTTCGAAATTGCAATCGCGAGTTGGAAATTGCAGAGGGAATCCGTTTTTTTGGGGGGCTTGAAGGTAAGAATTGGGTTGCTACCCTCTTCCCCCTCCTCGTTTATTTTGCTTTCTTTCTTTCTTCGGGAACGGAAGCCGCTGGAAGCGGCTGAGACGCCGCCACAATGGCGACGCGCAGAAGGCGCGACTACGGATGAGCTGGCTGGGGGTGGTGGCGCCGCCGATGCCTGAAAAACGCGGTGGAGGATGGGTCGCCGCCGTCGTGCCACTGTGGGCGTCTGCCTACCATCCCCATTCGCCGCTGTCCTCTGCTTCCGCCCTCCTCTCCATTTTGCTTCATGCCATTTCTAGCTCCCTTCCATGTCCTTCGGTGCGGCCGGCCTCTTGCGAGCCAAATTGCCTGACCTAGACTCTGCAAATCACCAAATCGCCAAATTCTACTAACCCTTACCGCTTTCTTCTCGCGGTCTTCTTCATCCTTTACCCCACTGTCACCGGCGCCCTTCTCCCCGAAAAACCTGCTGGCCGAGCATAGCAGTGATGACGTCAGAGGCAGGGGGAGGCGGGCTGGTGAAAGAGCGGCCTGGGGTGGTATGGAATTAGGGTTCTATTTCTGCTACGAAATTAGGGTTGGTTACTTCTAATTTGAATTTGTGGTTTGTAAGGAATACATTTTCCTCCTCGTTGATTTCTATTTATTTAAATTTTTTTTTTCAATTTGAACTGATTCTTGTCTTATTTCCTTGCTTCCTCGATTTCCTTATCAGTCCGTGTGTTGGAACTCGCTGCCATTCCCTATTGTTTCCCCATCTGCTTCAATGGTAGCTCGCCGGTCACCCAAAACTTGTAAGTCTGCCCAGAGCCGGATTCGTGCACTTTGGAAATTCTATTCTCCAATTATGTGTTTCTCCGTTCTGGATGCATTGCGGTTGGATATACAGTATCATTGTTTGTTTGGTTGTTTAATTTGATTGTTTGATTTTCAATCAATTTTCATTAATTTGTTCTTCACATCTCATTTCGTTACCTCTTTGTTCTTGTCGTCGTTAATTCCTTCCTCGATTATGCAATATTATGTAATTGTTATTCATTGCCATTCTTTGATTTGAAAAGACGGTGTTTCTTCTATGTTCCAAATATGCATCTATCTTTCTTAATTAGTCGCATTTAACATCGTTTGCTCTAGAGACTGAACTGAGAAAGAATATTTGCTTAATTTTTCTATATTCCATGTGTAAATGCTTTAATTTTGCTCCATTTAGATGTTGCCATCCTGCCGGGATTTGAGCCAAATGATTTTTCCCTTTACTGGTTTGGTTTTGCAGTGTGCTCAGTCGAAGTATTGATTGTTTTAGTTTTCAATAAGAACTCAAACAAGTATGTTAAAGAAGCATTAATGCCATTGTTTTCCATGTCATATGTACATATTTTCCACATTGCTTTTGATAGTTTGAATACAAGAATTGGTTTTGGATGAAATGATTGCTCCCAATTGTCGATAGACAAAGTTTCCATGTACAATTATAAGGAATGGTATTTTATGTGTGTGTGTTTTTTTTAAATTTTATTTTATTTTTTATTTATCTGAGAGTTTAAATGTTTCTCTATATGCCTAAGTATATTTTGGCAAGGCAATAGTGCACCAAATGCAATTTGCAGTCTTGTGTATTCAAACTGCAATTGGATTTGCATACCTGCACTTGACCGGTAATTTATCCAATGAAGATTGAAGTTTAGGTCTGTAACTAAGTTACCAAACGATGCATTTGAGTTGAGTTAATGATTCTATTGTTCATTATTAGTTCTTAGCGATCTGCTTGTATGTATATATTTAGAGATATGTCTTTAAGGGTGGGATGACTATGTTAGTAAATTTACCCAATGCTCCATGTTCCTTTTGAGTACTCGGCTACATTTTCTATTGTCCAAAATTATTTGGTATAAACTGTCTGATCTATTTTACTTCACACTGAGATGTTTGCAACTTGTAAATCCCTTATTTTAGTTGTTGCCTGATCTATTTAGTTTCCTTTACCTGACTTATTATTTATTGATGGTTGGTTTATTACTTTATTCTAATGTTGATTTTAGGTTTTCGTTCCCACCCTCCATCTCTGCGCATCCTTCTGTCGCGAAGGGGAAGTTTATCTTAATGCAGTACTTCAAAAGCTTTTGTAAGTGATTTCTCTTTCTAATGTAGACCACACAACACATATGCTTACTGTTTGACCCGCTTTTGGTCAATTCTACTGGCCAACATTCACACATGCTATCATCCTGCAAGCGTGGATACGTTTCTCTTTGAGCATCTATCTTGGGGCAAAATTCTAGATTAAGGATTGGTCCATCATTCCATATACTTGTGCTGAATGGAATTTTGGGTAACACACTAGATTTCTGTGAAGAGCAGATGAAATACCACTGATATTTTTGACAATGTGGTCGAATATTGAGTTATTAACTTTCAGGGGCTTCCCTGTTTGGTAAAACTCTATTCTAGAAATAAGTTTCAGTTTCAGGATAGATAATTGCTCTTTTAAGGTCCAGCAGTTTAATGTGTTGGCTTTGCTTCTATTATCAATTTAAATCAATTTATAAATTGAGTTCCATTCATTTATTCAAATCTCATGATGTTCCAATAATTTTTTCTCAGGTAATCGAAATGCTCTTACCTTTTTTTCCTGAGCAATAATGCATATGAGTGCTATTATATATTATTGTAATTCAATTCAATGGATATTTGTGGTTCATTTTGTAGGTTGAAAATGAGTAGGGGCTGCTAAAGTAGCAATGGGACTTGGCACTAGTAAGAGAGGCTCTTTCGTCAAATCTTATGCCATTCTTTGTTTTGGAATTCATCAAGAATGGAGGCTTTTTTTGTCAGTTATTATATAGTAAGTTGCTTTGTTTATTGAATTTTTATTTTTCGTAGATCTTGTTAGGGTTGTGATGTTCTTATGTTTTAAAAGAAATTACACTCACTCAACCTCTTAAAAACTCTAAGCCCCCAAGGAATCAATTTCATACCATGTGAACTGTGTTTTACAATTCCAGGTTTGTGATGATTTACATCTGTTTCCTCATTTGCTTGATTAAATGATTTCTGGCTGCATATGGTGCAGTATTTATTGATTTTTGTTGTTTGGTGTTATTTTTCGATGCACATTTGAATTTCTGGAGCAGGTCGTCATGTTCCAGGATTTTTCAGCAACAATGTTTGAGATTCCTTTTCATTCAAATTTATGGTTATTTTATCCAGAATATTGGAAATGGAAGATGAGGATGAGCGGTTATATTAATGACCTTTTACTGGAGCTATAATATCGTACATTTGTTGTAGCATCATTTTATCGTTGTCTCTAGTTTTAAATTTTATGTTGGCATATTTTTTGGTGTCTTGTGTTTCATCTTTCTGCTTGAAATTAACAGGGAAAAGGATGTTGATGAGTTACAGCAGGAATTCAGAATTATGGCATTGCAGATCACTATCTTGTTTTTGGATTTTCTTGGTCAAGTGGAACCATGGTTTTTTCTTCAATGAATTTAAATCACAGGGTATGGTTTCTTTGGTGTTTTTTGTGGATTTTTCAGTTGACTGCAGTACCTTTTGTGCAGTTTTGCCATCATGGGTGAAACTTTTCTCACTTGCAGCTTTTAAACTTGACTTCTACAATATTATCAAGATTTTTCTTTTTAACAATATCATCAAGATCTGGATCCCCGGTCTAATAAGCATAGGTATTTTTTATGGATGCACTTATAGAAAATTAGAGCTTGAAATTCAAGAGAATTTGTAAGATCTGTTCTATTATGTTTGAACATATGGGATTGATGTGAAAACAAATACAACTACTGATGGTAGTTGAAGATTATTTTTGATAACCGGAGACGTTACTAGAACGTCGGCAAAGAAGGGAAAAAAAGTGAAAATACAAAGATAGCCACTCTAATTTCTGAGATAGCAAACACCCGCCAAGTCTGCAGCAAGCATCGGCTTCACCTCATCTGGCGGGAAAGTCCATGTAGTAAAAAATTCAACGGAACGAGCTCCCCGCTTAGCAAGATTATCTGCCACATTATTCCCTTCCCTTAAAACATAATGCCACTTGATAATTAAATTACCATTTCGCGAATGTTAATGAATGCACAAAGGTTGATGGTAGTCTATGTTGCAGGCAGTATGATCGTTTTCCCTAATGAAATCATTAGTTCGTTTAGGCCTTTATGCTATGAAGTATATAGATTGAGAAGTTATTTATTTATGTATCTTTAATGTCTTCCTCTTTTCAGCTATAACTTCATTACAAAACCTAAGTCGCCAAATTCCGCGTGGCGTTATATATATATATATATATATTACTTTACTATTAATTATGAAATTATAGAATAAAAGCCCTAGACCTCCTTTCTATAAAAAAAAAAAGAAAAAGTTATGAATAAGTATATAGTTTTTCGCTTTATTTCCATATCCATGAATAAATATATTATATATTGGATTTTTATTTTATTTTTTTTTGAAGGGATTCCCATGTAGTGGACTTTCTTTCTTTTTTTTTTCTTTTTTTTTTCTAAACATTGACAGTCATTGTATTGGACATTTGATTCCATCGAATATCTATATTTTAAAATTTTAAAATATTCTTAATTCAGTACTGATGCCAATGCAATACGTGACATTAAGCAGGTGATGTAGTGCCGATACGATGAGATGTATGCTGGGCATTAATGATGTGTGTGCTCGATTTTAATGGTGTATGAGTTGTATAAAAAAATACTCAACGTATTCAACTTTCAAACCGATTTTATATCTATTTCTTGATAAAATGTAAACGTGCATAAAAAATATTATGTAAACATTTGGCAACAATATTTATTTCAATATTCTCATAACATGTTTTTGGCACCCTCGACTTTAATCTATTCCTTTGCTCTTTTCCTCTCTCAACCCCTTGCTGTAGTTTTTTCTTAGTTTTTTCCTTTTAGCCGACGCTTGTGCATCTTTGTTCACAAAAAAAAAAAATTATTCTCATAACATGTTTTTAACTTTGACATTATAACGCTTCTTATAAAATAAATTATAGAGGTGTAACGTGAATGAGCCCAAGATTTGAACAATGCATTATTGCAAATAGCTAAGGAATTAAAAACCTACTCCTTAAAATGATGATTGGACTATTTTTTCTGGTAAACATTGAAACTTATGTGTCGGTAAAGGTGTGCGGGAGCCCAAGCCACAATGATTGGACTATTCTTATTTCATTAGGAAGAATTTCAAATTTTTTAGAGTTATCACCTTGTTATTTCTTGTGAAGTTGTAGTACATGGAGATGGAAGAATTCAACATTACTAGGTGTATTATGCGAGACAATCGCTTGAATTAATTCATCATGTATATTGGTACAATTATAATTAAAAAATGAAGAGAAAATAATGTAGACCTAGATTTTAATTAATATCCATCATGTATATATTTCATGGGAAAGGGTTAATCAATACCAAATTAATTCAATATAGAGCATGTGTAGTTTCTTTGCTGCAAAGTCTATTTTCGTCAAATGCACAAAATTCCTAATGGTGATGTGAAAATAGGACAAATAATTTTTTATTTTTTTATTTTTGGTAAATGGGATAAATGAGAGGAATAGGGCTGGGAATTGAACCCAACCCATAGTTGGAAGGCAGAGAATATAACCACTTGGGTCAAGTCCCATTTCCCGGAAATAGGACAAATAAATTGATAATAGTAAAAAAAAAAAAAAAAAAAGAAAATAGAAACATAGCAGGAGCTCCTAATTCCTAAACGGGTTTGGCTTAAAACCTTAACCCTCACATTCAATCAGGTTTTTGTTTTTACTTTTACGAGTTCGCGAAAAGAAAAAAAAATTGAATTCTAAATAATACGCACAGGTATACCCATACGCGCGAATCTCATCTACGTTGTATTTTGTGTACACTTGTTTTAGCTGAACTCTCTTTTACCATCTTGTTGTTATGGGTGCGCTCGGTCGGGATTTCGACATTGTTGGCGCACGAATCGCCTTCAACAATCTTAATTCCCCAGCTTCCCTCACTTTCCCTAAGTTTTATTTATTGAATTTTAATCGCTGTGTTTAAATTCTGAGGCGATGCACGTTTTTGTTGGTGATTTGATGATGGGTATGGATATTAGGGTTTCCGATTGTTGGGATTTGGGGTTGGTCATCTAGGGATTTAAGGAGTTTTTGGTGTAGGATGTTTCGGATTACGGTGGAGTCGTGCTTTTTCTTGGATAGTTTATTGGGGATTTTGTCTGGAAGGGATGTTAAAACGTGAAGTCATCTGTAATGGATTAGATGAATTTGGGATTTTTTGGCTGATGCCAGGGGAGTGGTGGGCATTGCTCTAGAAGTGAATTCTGCTTGAAGTGGTGATGGTATATAGTCTATTATTTAAACTGAGATGAATACTAGGTTGTTAGATTGAGAGTTCGTTTCATTGATTGGAAGATAGAGTTTTTTCATGCCAGACATTATTTATTTCTTTGCAGTCGTGCAGCATTTATGAAGTCTTGAATATTTGCACATTTATGCCCGAAAGAACATGATGTTGATGTTGCATTTAAAAGTGAGATATAATTTTCATTTGCATCACAAAGATTCTGCCAGTGGACGGGAAAATGAAACTGTGTTTCCATGATTATGGCCCGGATGCCTGCTGAAATATTTCTGTAGGTTTTGGAAGTTTATGTGCACTTGTGCTTTAGTATCTATGTCTAGCGGTCTGGCCTTCAAAGTATCAAACTATTGGGTTGATGCATGGTAATGTGTACACGCCTAAGGTTTTGTCCCACTATCAACCAGAATTGAAGAGAAATATTGTGACTTCTTTCATTTGTATGCTTTGCTGAGAAAACCTAAGGCATTTTGCATTCAAAAGAAGTCATTGAGAATAAATGACTTCTTTTGAATGAATTAGAAAGAAGCTAGTAAAATATCTTTTAGTTATTAGAGTGCCAGATTTTATTTTGCACATAATGTCATGTGGACATTTTGATTTATGACAGATTGAACCTTGGAGCTGCACTGGTGAAACCTTCTGAGAGCAACAAGTGTTAGTGAGATTAAATGAAGCGGAAGCGTGGGAACAAGAAAGGAAAAGTAAAGAAGTCAAAGTTGGCTGCCACATGTGAGGTGGAATCTACTGCTGTTGGTTTAAACACAGAAGAAAACTCAGGCTTGGATGAGTTTGATAATGAAGATATTGACTCTGGAGTGGATGCTGAAACCGAGAGCACGACATCCCCATCAGCAGGGAATAGTCAACCCAAAACACTTGCTACAATTGTTTCTGAAGGGCGACAAAACAATAATACAGTTGTAAAAGCAGTATATACAAGGGTAAAAGTGAAGATCAAGAATTCAAAAAATTTAGAATCCCAGAACACATTGTCAGATGCTCGAGTTCCTAGTGATACTGAAAAGATTAACCAGCAAATGGTTTCGGATAGACAAGTTGTTCCAAACGAGAAAATGGAGGACAGTACCAACTCTCTTTCTGAGACTAATGGAGTCCCATCTGGAAACACATCTAAAAAGTCCGTGGGTATAAAGATCAAATCATCTAGGGGATTAGGTTCATCCAGTATGAGCCCATGCAGCAATTCTGAACCCATTAAGGTAGAGAAAGTGGAGAAGAAAGATACCGAGCCACTTCCGCAGGAGTCAAAATACAATGAACAAGAACTGAAAGCCGCATTGGAGGTAAAATAGCTACTACTTCAGATTTAACAAAATTCATGGAATTTGCGTTGACGTTGCTTCAGTATCTGTGTTATTCATATATTAGGTAATAAGAAAGGTCATGAAAATGGATGCAGCTGAGCCCTTCAATGTCCCAGTTAATCCTGTCGCCCTTGGAATACCTGTAAGGATGATGTTATTGTTTGTTGCATTTGCTTTGCTATTATTTGGAACCGCGTGTCCCTTAGAGTTTGTATTTATACACTCCTACTTAAAAAATTTTAACAGTTCTGCATTTCATGCAATCAAGTACACAGTTTTAATGCATAATATCTTAAATCTTAAATTCTGTAAAAGTAAAAATTATAAAAATTTAATATTCTAAAACTATGTGATTCGACAAATCTAACAAGATCTCACTTGACTATATTGTATCTTATATAACTATGTTAAAAAGTTGAATCAAAGCAATTCAATGTATAGTATCAACTATGCAAAATTGCAAATGTTAGGAAGTACTATATCACATTTTTGAATGGGGGAGTGTGAGAAGGAAGAAGATAAGTGGCAGTTAGTTTTAATTGGATGAGTATGTTTAAGGGAATTCAGAGTTGTGCTATCCTCGAATTGTGGCTTCCTATTGCAGAATGGAAAATAACCTTCATGTATATGAGATGTGGTGATTAATGTTGTTGCTTTCTCCAATGTTTGGTTGACACTTGGATGTACATAACACTGTGGAAGTTACTAGTATTTGCATTTTTTCTTCTTGCTGTTTACCATTTTGAATTGTCTTACTTCCCAAGTGTGGTGGCCTTGATGTGAAAAAGATGTCCAATATGTATAGAAAATATCAGGACATGTGAAGTGCCGACTTCAGTTTCTTCTCTTATATCTTTCTTGCCTCGGCCAATTAACCATGTAGTTACAGCATATAGTATACAAGTTTTTTGTGCTCATGAACAGGATATATATAACCTCTTAGGTGATGTATAGTATATTCGAGGAAACCTTACAACCTAGATTATATACAGTTATATTTAAATGTGAAGTTTTTATATGCGTATAATACTACTTTGAATTAAAAGATATGAACGGGTTTTTAATATTCATGCATATATACTGGGTACTATACTTTCAAGGAAAATCATTTGTGATTGCAGATAAACAGTAGTGCCTTATCAGTTTCTTAAAAGCTTTGTTGTGCTTGCATTATTGATTAGTTTTTTTTTTTTTTTTTTTTTTTTTTTGTGGAATAAAAACAGGACTACTTTGATGTGATCGATACACCGATGGATTTTGGTACCATATGCAGTAACCTTGAGAAAGGGAACAAGTACAAGAACTCAGAAGATGTTTATAAAGATGTGCAATATATATGGGATAACTGTTACAAGTACAACAATAAAGGTGATTATATTGTGGATCTTATGAAGCGGGTGAAGAAAAACTTCACCAAATATTGGACAGCACTCGGTTTATACACTGACCAACCTCAGGAAACTAGTGGTAATGTGTCTGTTATTATTCCCTTCACCTGTTTTTCTTTTTCTTTCTTTTTTTTTTAAAAAAAATGACAGTATTTTTTATCACTTGGAATTTTGAAATTCTTTTAGTTTCTACTTATTAGAAAGGTATTTCTAGAAGTGACATTGTCTTTCCTGAATGAATTCTAATGTGACATTTCAGTTTTACAAATGAGTTCTCTATTTCTAGTAGATCTTGATGGTTTGACTCGTTAAGTTTGACTGTTCCATATATTTGGGGATCTAGAAATGATTATTTCACTTATTAAATATGATAGTTGATGTGTATAACTGCTCCCTATAAAATTTGTACATGTTTGGGAGTGACATTGGTCATTTGGCTAACTGGCGGAATTTGAAGAGCTTGACAGCATGCATATCAATCACAATTTAGCTTTTTTTAAAGTTGTGATACTGACCACCTCTAGAGAGGGACAATGTGTAAAATTTCACCAAACATGCACCTTTATTACTTATTTATTTATTGTTCTGTGGTTTACCTTGTATTACTCTGTAGGCATTGAAAGCAATCCAGTGAAGGATTCAACTCCTTCGAGTGAAGGGAAATCACCAACAAATGGTGGTGTTGCTGTTCTTTCAGGGAAGAAATTCCATGGGTATGAATATGAGGTTTCAGTAATAATTGTGCTCCACAGTTTATTTCTGCATTACATTGCTAAATAACTGCATATTATAAACAACTCTCAACTTTATGCATGACAGTGAAATAAAATCTATTTTTATAGTTTTAGTGAAAGAAGTTAGAGAAAAGATTTTTTCATTGTGCTTAAGTATGCTTGTTCTTGAAATCCACACCATTATCATTTGCAGCATCCCTCCTGTGCCTGCGTCTTGGCTCAGTTACTTTTGCTGTAACTTTGAAACATAAATAGAGGGAAATTTCAGCTTCTAAAGTTAGACTTCCTTGATCCTTGCCCCCATTTTCACTCTTCGTTGAAAAATGAGGTTGCAGGTCTATTTAAAGCATCTGTTGTGTGCTACAAACACCAGTCTAATCATTACAACTTCTTAATATTGTCTGCCAGACTGAAGAAGCACAAAGAAGGTTGCATGTGTGCTATATGTATAATGATGCGTCGCAGACAGGAACGAGAAGAGATTGTTCGTTTGTTGGAAGGACCTCCTGACGGTAGTGATGACTCTGTCGGTGAAGATATGAAAGCCGAGGTACCCCTATTACCCAATTAGGGCAATAATTATTACTTCCTCCGTTCCTTTTTAATTGCCACGGACCCACATTTCACGCAATCCAATAAACATTTTCAATCTTCAATAACTCAAATTGCGTACAAGTAAAAATTATGAAACTTTGATATTCTAAATCTATGCGATTAGACGAATCTAACAAGATCTCACTTGACTATTTTTTGTTTGTCCTACATAACTGTATTAAAAAGTCAAATCAAAGTTGCTCAATGAACAGTAACAAAACTCCTACCGTGTCAAATAAAAAGGAACGGAGGAAGTATTATATACCTGTTTATTTTAAGGCAAGGTAGTTTTGGTTTCTGTATTGCTTTCATGTGCAACAACAGCTGCTTCAGTCAAGAACTTAATGTTGTGACACACACACACACAAGACACGACAGAAGTGTGGGGGAGAGCGCTATATGTACTATAGTTTACTATTCTCTTTCCCTTGCCAATAATTTTGTTCATTTTATATTCCTGAAGGGGAATTCGCATTCGCATGGAGAAAGCCCATTTGCTGAGTATACTTCGTCAAATATGGGGAACTCCCCAGAAGCAGAAACTGAAACAGAAAGGAAAGGCCAAGAAATGAAATTGGGGAATATCAGAAACTTCTATGTGGAGCAGAATGAGGATGGCAATGCAACTTCTGGAAAACGAGACGGTTCTCAAGATCTAGAGTTAAGTCGGAGGCCTGGCGGTGAAAATGGTTTGCATTCTCAGGCAACACCTGCCAACAGATCAAACGAGAATCTGAAAGAAACATCCAAGCAGAACGATGATGGAAAACAGAAGGTAGCCAAAATTTATTATAGCCAACTAAATAATACTCCGTTTGCCTACTTTTGTTTTCTTCACTCATTGCCCATTGTGAATATTCTTTCGAGTAATTAAAGACACCCCTTTTCTCCTTGATTTACTTGTGTGTGCACGTCTGCGAAAATTTATTGTGCATATTCCGTGTGGCTTTTAATCTGCTTTTTGGGTGGGTTCAGCACATATCTGACTTTGTTGTGCTGCTGTTCACCTGCAGGGGTCATTGGATAAGAATCAGAGAGCTAAAATGCTGGAGAATCTTCGTTATCTGGAGAACCCGATGCTTTTGAAGCTGTATGGAACTCTGTTTGGAGATGCCACCTCTAAGTCTTTCTGGAACGGACCTCATTCGTTGGTAGGTTCTCACAACCGGCAGGGTTCAACTCGCAGAGATTCCTTTCGTTCAGCCATTTCTTCATTTATGAAATAGTCGTTTCGTGGTTTATGGGGCAATTTTAGGTCCCAGGTAATGTAGAATTTTAGTAGCAGCAAGGTGTTCCTTGTGTAAAACTCTTTGCATTCGAGAAATACCTGTGAGAGAAAATGCTTCGGGGGTTTGAAACTTTGAATCTGTTGTTCGGCTGTGTGTATAACAATTTATCTGTCTTCTTCCCGCACTTATCTTTTGGTGTTGGAATAAATTCAAAAATTCATTGGCGGATCGGATGGATTATAATCATCTATCATGTTAAGACTCTGCTTGTAACAATGTATTTTTCATCCTCACTAATTCTCTTTTTATTTATAATAATAATCATCTATAATATCCTCCTTTTCTCTCAATGTATTAATTTTTCTATGCACACAGTATTACACACTGAATATATTAATAAGATGGTGGCGGTATTTTGTAACTCTTCGAATTGCATTTATTTATAATTAACAATGCAATCATTCTTAATAAATTTATTTATGTTAAGAAGTGAGGGTTTTAATTAATTAATTAATTTAAAATTGTTTGGGATCAGTAGGGTGGGCACGGTTCGATTAACCTGAATTTTTCTGGTATTTGTATTTGTATTTGAACCGGATAAATACTTCATTTCAGTATTTGTATTTGTAACCGGAGTCCTCGGTTAAACGGGGATTCGGTTTCGATTCGATTCAGCGGTTAAGCGATTCGGTTCGAATATTTTTTCCGGCCCTGTAAAAATGTATAAAAGTTTTCATTTCTTAATTTTTAAGTTTCGTAGATTTTATTTTTGAGGTTATTACACTATAGAAAAAAATATATAAATATGTAATCCAATGATTATTTTTAGTGTTATCAAAATAGGAAAAATTGCCACAAACGTCCTTTTTCTTATCATTTTTATCCAATTAGTCCTCTTCGAATTTTTGGCCCCTATTAGTCCGCTTCTTTTGCTAATTAAAACCAAATTCATCCTAAACTCACCAATCCAAGTCAATTATTGTTTTAATCGGAAAACTTGCCAAAAACGTCATTTTTCTTGTCATCTTGTCTGAATCCGTCCGCTACAACCCTTGCAAATAATTTGCTCAAACTGTTGTGACCATTACATTAAATATATTATACTTTTGTGCATTATATTTTTTTTCCTACAGTCTACATTATACTGTCACCAATACAAGTAAAATATTTTTAATGCATATCTTATTTTCATGTCAAATATGAAGAAACCTAAATAGATGCAATTTCATATTCTCATTACAATCCATCAAATATTGGGTTTGGAATTAAATATTCCATCGGCATCTTCCTTCAAAATAAAAATGCATGGCAAACCAATGACACTAAATCCGATTCATTACTACTCTTACTAATCACAACCTCGTTACTTCTTAAAAAAAAAAAACTAACCATGTTGGAATCCGGATGACAAGTCAAGATGTTGGAAATTATACTTTATTTCAATAATACAAAAAAAGGACAATAATCAACTTCAAGCAAGTAAGCTTCCGACCTCTGCCCACTTCATTTCTTTGGATAAGACGACAACAAAAAAGACGTTTTTGGCAATTTTTCCGATTAAAACACTAATTGACTTGGATTAGTGAGTTTAGGACGGATTTAGTTTTAATTAGCAAACTAAGCGGACTAATAGGGACAAAAAAATCGAAGAGGACTGATTGGGTAAAAATGATAAGAAAAAGGACATTTGTGGCAATTTTTCCTATCAAAATATGTTAGTATAAGTAATAAATTTTAGTGTAGTGGTATATTTTAATAATGGAGTATTCTCAAACACAAAAAAAATCAATATAGGCTCATTATGGTGATATATTTTGATAACTACCTCTTTAAATTTTTTATATTTATTTTATTATATACTTAAATAATTAAATAGATAATGATTATATATTATCTATATATAATTTTATACCATCAAATGCCTATAATATATACAATATATATATAACTTTTAAAATAAAATAAATACATTCGGTTCGGTTCGGTTACTCGGGGAAAAAAATTAAAGTATTTGTATTTGTATTTGAACCGGACGAATACTGAAATTTGATATTTGTATTTGCTCCGGGGTCCTCGGTTAACTGAAAATTCAGTTCAATTTCGGTTCGACTCAGCGGTTCAACGAGTCGGTTCGAATATTTTGCCCACCCCTAGGGATCAGTGGCTTTTTCTCACTACCCATTATAAGTGCTAGTGGTAGTATTTATCAATTTCAAAGAAAACCATAGATCAGCAATTATTTCAGCATATTAACAATCATGCATCTCATATAATCACAGATCTGTAAGTAATTAGTTTTGCAATACAGATCTCAAATCCGAGCACATGCTCCTCCTATCAGAATCTCAATCCTGTACTACTTTCCACAATTACATCATGGTCTAATCACTAATGTGTTCCCTCCGAGGCAAAACTTTTCATTATCATCATAACTCCTACCATCAACATTTTCAAGATCAGGGGACTTACCATTTCTCATCCTTTTATTCCTTAGGATAACACCAGATTCATTCATCAATTTGATGTACTTTTTCCTCACACTTGCCAGCGGGTGTGGCTCTATATCCAAATCATCGAGATAAGCTTCTTTAAGAACAGCCGTGCACGTTTTATTCTTCAAGGACAAATAGAAAATATGAGGATGTCTCTCGAATGCCTTGTGAACCTTTTGTGGTAACCCCAAGTACTTTCTGAGACTGATAATCGATTTTCTTTCAGCAGCATGCTCGACAAACAGACACAACAGCTCATGAAGTAAACCCACCACCCGTTTCTCTGATATATCACTATCGTGATTGAGATGCGAGAAATCATCGTAAGGCGACACATAAGGAAGCCTTTGAAATTCTTCCAACCAGTCTTTGATCTTTGTCTTCAACCTCAGCCCTTTAGAAGGAAACAACGGAAATGTAATTGCTTCATGGGCGCCCCCACTATACACTCCTTTCCTTATTGCATTCCTCTGCATCACTGACAATATTTTATCACTTTTTCCATCCTTGTAGTCTTCAAGAACAGTCAAACCCTTCAATCCATCTTCCATATCCACAATCCTGAAATTTCCATACCCTGCAACATAATTCAAAGGGTCCTCCCAGAACACATCAGGCAAGCCTAGGTGCCACCGCAAACCCTTGATTGTCTTCAATGGAAGAACTTTTCTACTACCACTCATCAGAATAAACTTCTTTAGTCTCTCGACAATATCCTGTCTAAATTCATCATAGACCATCCTTTCAGCTTTATCAAGGTCGATGGTTTTCTGACTCAGTTTAAACCAAGGTAAGTTATAATGAGGCCCCTTAAATTCCTCAAAAAACGAGGGGTAGCTCCTCAAGAATCTTGCAACTTTCGTATGTATGCCAAAGTCTTTACCTTTCTTGGAGATAACTGAGATAGGTATAGAATAATTATCTTGGGGAGAGGAAGAAGATATGAAGAAGTTTTTCACTGAAATTATGGGCTTGAGCTCGAGGGATCTGTTAATTGAAACAAAGGAATCTAAGTATGGGTCTTTTTTCCATTTCATGTACACCTGTACATAAGTTTGGATTTGAATATAGGAATAAGGTGACCGAGAATGGTAAGATAAAGGGAAACTATGACTGAGCGAAGATGAAATGAATCTTCGATGAAGCATTTCCTGTTTACAAACTGCCCTATAGATCACTTTGTTAGGATTCTAGTTAATGAATACTGTTGCAAAGGAAGTTTGTATGCGCCAACAGCTGTATGATCACCTCTGAACACCTTCTCTCCTGTATCTATCCATGAACTCAAAATTTAGTTTAATACAGCATTAAAGAAGTAATAAATTCGGATAGAATTGTGAAAAAAAACAGAAATATCAAAACCAAATTATTCTTATAAATTAAACTAGTCTTTTTTTGACTTCGTATTGTGATAGAGAACAAGCAAAGTCAGGAATAAACATCTCATACTTCTAGCCCTCCTATGTGCCACAAATTGTTTTCAAGAACATATTAAACCAATTTAATTTAATTTAATTTGAGTGGTGTTCTGCATCCATTGTTTTCAAGAACACATTAAACCAATTTCCAAACTTGATTAACAACGCAAATGCAAGACACAATAAACCAAGAAAAAAAACCACCGCAAAGCAAAGAATCGATCATCAATGAAAGCTTCTGAAACAGATAGAATTAAATACAGCCAAACCGCACAGCAATTGCCAACTAGAAACAGAACTTCTAAGATAAGATAAATAGACCGTACTCTCGACTCACCGGCACCGCAGCAACGGATGATTTACTACTCATCGCAGAGAAGGAAACGCGAAGCAGAAAGGACGGCTCCCGGTGCCAGCTGGAAATCAACGGCCTAAATTCCTCCAATCCATCGGTTAGGGTTATATGTTAGAAACGCGTTATGAATAAAACGCTTTTAAGAAATTGGCATTTGAATTGCCGTCAATTCTGGCAAATGAAGTAAATTGGATTGGATTATCGGGCAATTTTAATTGGTCTTGAGAACATGGGCTTAATAGTACTGGTTCAAAAATAGGGTACGTGGATTGGGCTAAGTGGTAAAGTCTTTCAAGTCGAGGGATTGATTCCTCATCCAACTTCCTATTACTCTCATTTGTTCTCTTTATAATTTGTATCTCATGACTTTTTACTACTACTAAAAAAATACTTGTTAAAAATAAAGAATCATTTAATAATAAAAAAAGTAAAATCATAAAATTTTAAAATTGAACTAATTAAGTCCCTTGACTTCTAACGGAAGGTTGGAGGTTCAATTCACACCGGCCCCTATCCCTCCCTTTAATTCCCCTTTGTAATTGTGTAGCATGGACTCCCACCACCCATTTCCAGGCCATCAATTGCTCCTAGAAAAAATTAAGAATACACATGTACTACATGGCCAATTGCTTGCATAAATCAAACAACTAGCGATAAAATAAGCGAAAGTATGTCAGGTCAATTGCTTGCACAGATCAGTAACATTAACTAATAGGCACTACTTAAACACAACTGTACGAAACATAAATGGATGTACATGAAAAAATATGATGTCTTAAGTCTTAAAATAATGATCCACCATCATCAAGCAAACCAAAACCACCTATATAATAGTAGTACTACCTAACCAATCTTTACTTGAAGAATTACTCCTCTTCTAAACTTGCTTCAAATAAAATCCAAGAAACCCATCATCCTATTCCTACCCAATACACAATATTACACATCTCCGATCCCTTATTCATCAATAGTAGTACTATCCAAAAATGTCTCTTAGGCAAAGGCCATCTCCAAAACCCCCTCAACCCTCCACCTCCGATTCCGATTCCGACGATGCACCACCGCCGCCTCCTCCAAGCGCCATCTCCCAAGCTTTGGAGAGCACGGCTCATCTAGCCAACCTCCTCCCGACGGGGACCCTACTCGCCTTCCAACTCTTAACTCCCATCTTCACTAACAACGGGGCGTGTGACCCCGTCACGCGCCCCATGACTCTTTTGCTCCTCGTCCTGCTGGCCGGCTCCTGCTTCCTGGCCTCGTTCACGGACAGCATCAAGGCATCGGACGGCCGGGTTTACTACGGCATTGCCACTTTCAAAGGATTGTGGCTGTTCGACTACTACCACTACTCTCGGCCAGCAGCATCCGGCTCCGGCTCACAGTTGCCCGACGACCTCAGCATCTATAAGGTGAGGTTCATCGACGTGATCCACGCTGTTCTGTCCGTGCTTGTGTTTGTTGCGGTGGCGCTGAGGGACAACAACGTGGTTCGATGCTTCTACCCGGCGCCGGGGGAGGAGGCTAAGGAGGTGCTGGATATCGTGCCGATTGGAATCGGGCTGCTTTCCAGCTTGTTGTTTGTGGTTTTCCCGACCAGGAGGCATGGAATTGGGTATCCTGTAACACGAGATAGGTGATTTATGTATCAAATTCATTCATTACCAAGATCGAATATATGTATGATAATAAGATCGATCCACTGTACGATTAATAGGGTCCATAAATGTTCTGTAGTTCTGTATACAAGTTAGATAAGTGTATGTTGGCATTGTTACATTCTATCCTGCACATTATATACTGTTTTCATATTTTTGCTACGGACCACAGTGCGCGCAATCCAATGCACATTTTAGGCTATTAATAACTCAAGTTCGGTATAAGAAAAAAAATTCTAAATGTTCGATATTTAAAAACTACAAGACAAGACGAATCTAACAAGATATCACTTTACTATATTTTAACTTGTATAAATATAATAAAAATTGAAGTTAAAGTATTCTAATGAATAGTAGCATAATTTGATTTGTAGCAATAATTTTAACGGAGGAAGTAGTATGTATCGCAGAATTTGGGAATTGGTTAACAATAAATAGTCCCTAATGTTGTGGATTTAATTAGTTGCTTTGAGAAGGGGACAAGACATTTTAGTAGTTGTAGGCTGCAGAGTAACTTGCAAGGGAGAAGGACATTGTACTATTAATTCAAATTTACATATTCCATTAAATTGGGCTTTAATTTTTGTAATAACAAGTCAATCACACCGTGTAGTAATAAATTATCTTGATTATTTTAAACACAGTAATTAAAGAATCTGTCACACTCAATACAATGATACATTTGCTTCGCCAAAAATACAAAGATACATTTACTAAGCAATTTCATTAAATACAATTTACCACTTCAAAGTTTGTTCTTTCGGATAATTTTAGTATTACTTTTTCTTCTTTTTTTTTTTTTTTGCTAACATAATTATTACTCCTATTAATTAAATAACATATGGGGTTGGGGACTTATCCTAGTGGTTAAGTTTCCCGACTCCTGATATATGTTGTATTTGATGATATTTTTATGCATATGTCAACTTAAATTGTTTGAGAAAATTAATAAAAATGGCCTTGATTGGATTGATTTTTGGGACATTGGTTTTGTAGGAAAGGTGGCAAAATTTCCAATATTGGGCAGCCTATTTTGAAGTGTTGGGCGTGCCCACGCCTAAGGACCAATTCCCAGCTGTGGGGTCTATGTGTGAAGCATCAAAATTTGCAAAAAGATCCTTGGGGCTAAATTGAAGCATCTAAATCTTTGGGCATAAATTTTCAGATTTTTATTATGGCATCAAATCTTTGGGCATCAAATCCTTGGGAATCAATTACAAAAGAATAATCAAATGCATGATTTTGATGTTTTTGGATGCAATTGAGGGAGGCTTTTGGATGCAATTGAGGAGGCTACTACCATGAACATGCAAAAAGGGAGAAAGAAGAATTAAAAATTGGTCTTGTTTTGCTATAAATAGGAGGAGACCAAATAACAACACAAGCCACAACACAACACACACACAACACATTGGCCATTATTCCACAAAACACAAGACATTGGCCAATTTTCCACCAAAAAGAGGTTCCAACCATTGAAGAGCACTAGAGAGGAGACTCCATTCTTGTTGGCACTTACAAAATTGGAGGATTCCAAAGGGCAATAAGGATTCGATCCTTCGTGGGTGATTTTCTTGTTCTATTTCTATAATTGATTACCATGTTGGATTGTATGGATTTGGTTATGTTTTGGATGGATTGTGAGTAGTTTTCTTATCTAGTTTAGGCTTTGAATTTGTGTGTGGATATGGAATTGTGAGACTTATTTTGTTGACATATTTTTATGCTTAATTGAATTGGGTATTTTTAATTCCTCTATTTATTATGTTTTAAATTGCTTGATTGATATAGCGGCCGCGTGTTGATTGAGTAATTTATTGCTATATTGGGAAGTGCATCCGTAATTGTGTAATTTTCCAATCAAGTAGCAAACTAGAGGAAGAATACTCTAGTGAGGGATTAAAATCGGTTTTAAACACTACCTCGTAGGATTAGTGTTGAATCGAATTGGGTTTTTCTTGTGCTAAATGCTATCAAGTCATGATATGCTATGGTCGTACCTAGTATTCACACTTGATTAGGGGAATGGTTTATGGTCGTACCTAAATCATCGAATAAGTATGGAAAAATTGGTTGGGAAACGCTTGTAGACCAACTTTAACCAATTTAGTCAATTAGCCAATTAAGTTAAATGCATGTCAATGATCAATTCCAACACATAATTCATGCCTAAACTAGAGTTTTAATTATCCTAAAGAGCTCACTTTGTACCTTGCATTTGTTTTTGTTTTTGTTTAATTGTTATTTTCTTTTTACTATCTTTTTACTAGTTTAGTTGAAATCAAATCCCCCCATCTTTATAAATATAAATATAATTTATAATTAATCAAGTGATTGAAAATAAACTCTTTGAGCAAGTTCCCTGTGGAGACGACCCTACTCACTATATATATTACATTTATTAATCTTCTTCTGTGGTGTAGGACTAATATTTAAATTGCAGCTTTGCGACGAGCTAGCAATTTTTGGCGCCGTTGCCGGGGACTATCGCCAAAAGAGGATTTTTCATACCTTGGTTAATTTAATATATATATATTTCTCTAATCTTTATTTCCACTTATTGGTATATGCCTCGCACAGATCGTGGTGGTGAAAAGAATTACGATCCAGAGATTGAAAAGACCGCACGCCGTTTGAGTAAAGAAGCCAGGGAACGAAGGAAAGAAGAGAAAGCGGAGGTGTCAACACCTTTGCTCAATTTGGAAATTCAAATAGCGGAGGATTCAAGTTCATCATCAGATTCTGAGGAAAGCGAAAAAGTGGAAGAGGAAACTGAAATTCATCAACCTGCTATGGCACAACAGAAAACATTGAGGGAGCTAGCATCCCCTGACTTGGCTCAACAGCCACTCTGTATTACTTTTCCTACTGTGGCCGACAATGCGGCCTCTGTGTTGAAAACTGGACTAATACATTTGTTGCCTAACTTTCATGGTTTGTCAGGAGAAGAACCACACAAACACTTACAGGAGTTTGATGTGGTGTGTACAAGCATGAAACCAGCTGGTGTCACTGAAGATCAAATCAAGCTAAGGGCATTTCCATTTTCCTTGAAAGATGCAGCAAAGGATTGGTTGTTCAACCTTCCTGCAGGTAGTATCACCACTTGGAATGAGATGAAGCGTAAGTTTTTGGAGAAGTATTTTCCTGCTTCTCGAGCTGCAAACCTGAGGAAAGAGATATGTGGTATTAAACAAGCTACAGGGGAATCACTTTTCGAATACTGGGATAGGTTCAATAAACTTATTACTAGGTGTCCACAACACCAAATTTCCGAGCAATTACTAATCCAGTATTTCTATGAAGGTTTAACCACTATGGACAGGATGCTTATAGATGCTGCAAGTGGAGGTGCACTTATGAACAAGACACCGGAGGAGGCCTGGGCATTGTTGAATAATATGGCAATGAATTCACAGCAGTTTGGGACAAGGGAAGTTGTTCCAGTGAAAGAAGCTGGGGAAGTAAGTTCTTTACAGCAACAATTAACTGAATTAACATCTTTTGTTCGTAAGCTTGCTGTAGGGAATGCACAGGTAAAGGCCTGTGGAATATGCTCAAACACGGATCATTCCACTGATGCTTGTCCCACGTTGTCTGAGGAAGTAGAAGTTAATGCAGCTGGATTTGTGCAAAGGAGGAATTACGACCCATTTTCCAACACGTACAATCCGGGATGGAGGGATCATCCCAATTTGCGTTATGGGAATCAACAAGCTCCTACACAACAACCTCCGGGTTTTCAACCAGCTCCACTGCCGCCACAACAAAGGGCAGCCCCACAAGCTCCCTTCCCAGGTAATTCTCTACATGATCTAGTTAAGAATATGGCAGCTAATATGTTGCAATTTCAACAGGAAACTAGAACAAGTATAAAGAATTTGGAGGATCAAATGTCCCAAGTAGTGAATGAGGTACGTGATATGAAGCAAAGGGAAAAAGGAAAATTGCCTGCTCAAACACATGCTAATCCTGGAAATGTTAGTGCAATGACGCTGAGAAGTGGAAAGGAATTAGAAGGTCCAAAGGAGATCGTTTCAAAGGAAAAGGCAGAGGATGAAATTGAAAAAGAAATGGAGCAAGAAGCACAAAAATCAAGTGATGAGGTAAAATTAAATTTACCAATTATTCCAAAATCTAATATTGCTCATTTTCCTCATAGGTTGGTGAAGCCTTCAAAAGGAGACAAGGACAAGGAAATCATGGAGGTGTTTAAAAAAGTGGAATTGAGCATTCCCTTGTTAGATGCAATCAAGCAGATCCCTCGATATGCAAAGTTTCTAAAGGACTTGTGTTCCAACAAGCAAAAATTGAGAGGAGATGAGAAGGTGATAGCGGGAGAAAGTGTATCCGCCATGCTTCAAAGAAAACTTCCACAAAAATGCGGAGATCCCGGTATGTTTGTCATTCCATGCAAGATAGGTAAAATGGAGGTAAAAAGGGCTATGTTAGATTTAGGTGCTGCTATTAATGTAATGCCTAGATCTATTTTTAACTCTTTGAACATTGGACCACTTAAAGAAACGGGCATAATAATTCAATTAGCGGATAGGACTAATGCATATCCTGAAGGGATTATAGAGGATGTCCTAGTTCAAGTTAATGAATTAATATTTCCGGTTGATTTCTATATTTTGGATATGCATGATGAAAACTCACCAAATCCTTCACCTATTTTGCTTGGAAGACCATTTATGTGCACAACTAGAACAAAAATTGATGTAAAAACTGGAACTCTTTCCATGGAATTTGAAGGTGAAAAAGTACAATTTAATATTTTTGATGCCATGAAATATACAGTCGAATCTAATGCTTTGTGTTGCATAGATGTTCTTGATGCTAATGTGCATGAGGTCTTTGATTTAAATGGGAAGGATGACCTTGAGACAGCAATTATACAGAACCTTCGAGTCGATACTTTGGATGAAACACCAGTGGATGATGCTGTAAAGGAGATGGTTCAAGCTTTGCACTCACTAGAACCAAAACCATCAAGGTATGCTATTGTGAATTCCATACTTAAGAAATCTGACAATGGTCTTTTGCCATCGGTTGTGCAGGCACCAATCTTGGAGATGAAACCACTGCCACCGACTCTTAAATATACATTCCTAGGAGATGAAAAGACCTTACCAGTGATTATCTCAGCTGCCCTATCTCCTACACAAGAGGAAAAGTTGGTTCGTGTGTTGATTTATCAAAAGTACATGCCAAACCAAGTATCATTCAACCATGTCAAAGTTTCATCAAAATCAAGGTATGCAAAGCCAACTATCCTTACAAAATGGGAAAATATAATAAGAGATCACTCACCCTCAAGTGTTTAGGCTAGATTTCACTCAATATGCATAGAGAACTATCAATCCCATATGCTTGCTATCAAATCACAGTAAATTCACATCTCAAATAAGAACATGATGCTCATAATCAAAGGGTCTTTATTAGGGTTGTAACGGGGCTAAGGTTGGGGTAGGAAAATATGGAATATGTAGGTTAAAAGGAATTGAGGAAATTGTCTAACCATCAAAACATGCTACGAAACATAAGTTGCACAAATTCTCTTTGACATCAATGATCATGCTGCTCTCAAGATAAAGAATTACACATGCAGCTAATACAAACATGTCTGCCTCTCTCTCTCTCTCTTCCCCAAATTTTTTTTTTTTCAAAACCGCCGCCAACCTCCCAAGTCCGGCAACCACCTCCGCCGGAGCACCACCAGCTCCACCGCCGGCCTACGTCGCCCTTCCACAGCCCTCCGCACTACCCTCTCTCCCTCCCTCGCGAGCGCCAGCGCCACCCACCTCCACCGTCTCGCTTGCCGGATCTGCCGCCTCCGTCACCTCGCCACTGCGGCTCCGCCTCCGACGAAACCAACGCCGCCGCCTCCTCTCTCTCGCGAAACGGATCCGCCCCTCCGCTCGCCACCGCGGCTCCGCCACAGTCGCCGCTCCTCCGTGCGAACCGCACCCTTCTTTCTCAACGCCGCCGCACCACCGAGAGCCACCGAGCCGCCCGCTGCTTCGCGAGCAGTCGCCGCCGCCCCTTCTCTCTCTCTCTCTCGTTCTCTCTCTCGATCTGTCGCGCCACCGCCGCCCCTGCAACTCAGCCGCCGTCTCTCTCTCGCCGTCGATCCGCAGCCGCCACCGCCCTTCTCCAGCCTCCGCCGGAGCACCAGCCGCCGCCGCTCGCGAGCGTCGCCGCCAGCCTCCCTCCTGTTCGCGAGCCACCTCAGGTCGCCGTCGCGAGCGCCGTCCTCCGCCTCCATCGATTTTGCTGCTTCACCTGCGCCGCCGCCCTCGCTCGGTCAGATTCGCCCACGCGCCGCCGCTCCATCCACCACGCGCCGCCCCCCGACAGCCCATCGCCGGAACCCTAATTTTGTAAGTCACATTATCCCTCTTTTGGAATCCCTAATCCCTACACAAATCTACCTTTTCCTTCTGTGGTTATTTGCTGAATTAGAGTTCATAATTGGAATTGAGTTGTGCACACTGATATTATTATATGCTTGGTCAATTGGGATTATTGGTGTATTCAGAGATAGTATTGAGTATTGACTAATTTCAATTGATTCTATTGGAAATTTCTGAAATTCAAAATGGGATGCGAAGCTATGATTTGTTGAAGTGTGCATATTGTGAATTAACATGGGTTTGGAATTGGCTAGTCTGGATTTCAAACTTCTTTGAACAGTGGTTGGCTCTAGGGGTATTGGATTGTGCTATTCTTGTTGCTACTTGGTTGTTTGTGGAATTTTCTGAGTGCAGGGACCTACAATGGGGAGAAACAACACCCCGGCTACTCGATCTAAAAAAAAACTGTTTTGGCACCTACGTCAAAAGAGGTTTCTAAACCCCCAACAAAGAAAGGTCCAACAAAGTTGCCACCTTGAAAGCATCTCAGACCGAAATTCAAACTTCCCAGGCTCGCCTTGAAGCAAAGATGGACTCTATTTTAGAGATCCTCCGGGCCAGACAATAGGCCCCGCAGGCACTTCCACCTAATCCAGGGAAGTACTTATCTCCTCTTAATTTCATCTTTATTTTGCAATAGGGACATTGCATGATTTAGGTGTGGGGGGATTTTTAGGATATGCTTACACATGAATATGATTTTTGAACTTCCTAGCTTGTCCTCTTGCGTTGTCTTGCCAAGTCTTATGTGCATTGCTTGACTATTGTAGAGTTTATCATGTTCTTAGTCAAATTAATTGAGGGGTATGCTTAGTTTTCTATCACTTAACCCTAAGTGAGCTATTTGAGCCTTTTTTTTTTAAATTTGAGCCTTTTTTTTTAGCATAAAAAAAAATCCATGAAATAAAAAAATAAAAAAAAAAACTCATCACATATTTGCTCAAATTTTCTTGTTGTGTGAAACGCATGAGACTTGATTTTCTAGAACTTGCTTGATTATACATAGTTGATTGTACTCTCATTTTTGAATCTTGATGCAAATAAAATGATAAGGGCACTAGGAATACCCCATTTTGGCCTTGTTTTCCCCTTGACCCATGTTTATCCTTTAGTGAACCACTCTGAGCCTATTGATGATATATCCATTTTTCTTGGTTCATGTTTAACCCCTTAGCCTGAGACCTTTTTCTTCGATTATGGCCATACACTCATTTGAACCCTAGGAACATGAGGAAATTTGTTTAAGTATCATTACATGTGAAATTGGTTAAAGGTTGCACTTGATGTGAGTTGATTGAGTTTTTGTATTCGACATGTGATTTTGTTATTGTACTACCTCTCTCTAAAAAAAAAAAAAAAAAAAAAATACCAGGGCAGTGGAAATAAATAGTTTGGAACGTGTTCCTCTAACCGGAGTGTTATGAACAAAGAGTTGAAGTTCTGTCTGCAATTTTCAGACAATGGAATTCCTCTCATAAACGTACCAAGCTATTGAAATCCACCAAAAAAAAAAAAGAAGAAAAAAAAAAAAAGAAAAAAAAAAAGAGAGAGAGAGAGAGAGGCAGACATGTTTGTATTAGCTGCAAGTGTAATTCTTTATCTTGAGAGCAGCATGATCATTGATGTCAAAGAGAATTTGTGCAACTTATGTTTCGTAGCATGTTTTGATGGTTAGACAATTTCCTCAATTCCTTTTAACCTACATATTCCATATTTTCCTACCCCAACCTTAGCCCCGTTACAACCCTAATAAAGACCCTTTGATTATGAGCATCATGTTCTTATTTGAGATGTGAATTTACTGTGATTTGATAGCAAGCATATGGGATTGATAGTTCTCTATGCATATTGAGTGAAATCTAGCCTAAACACTTGAGGGTGAGTGATCTCTTATTATATTTTCCCATTTTGTAAGGATAGTTGGCTTTGCATACCTTGATTTTGATGAAACTTTGACATGGTTGAATGATACTTGGTTTGGCATGCACTTTTGATATTTGGTCTTGATATATGCTTGAGGACAAGCATGGATTAGGTGTGGGGGAGTTGATATATGTTGTATTTGATGATATTTTTATGCATATGTCAACTTAAATTGTTTGAGAAAATTAATAAAAATGGCCTTGATTGGATTGATTTTTGGGACATTGGTTTTGTAGGAAAGGTGGCAAAATTTCCAATATTGGGCAGCCTATTTTGAAGTGTTGGGCGTGCCCACGCCTAAGGACCAATTCCCAGCTGTGGAGTCTATGTGTGAAGCATCAAAATTTGCAAAAAGATCCTTGGGGCTAAATTGAAGCATCTAAATCTTTGGGCATAAATTTTCAGATTTTTATTATGGCATCAAATCTTTGGGCATCAAATCCTTGGGAATCAATTACAAAAGAATAATCAAATGCATGATTTTGATGTTTTTGGATGCAATTGAGGGAGGCTTTTGGATGCAATTGAGGAGGCTACTACCATGAACATGCAAAAAGGGAGAAAGAAGAATTAAAAATTGGTCTTGTTTTGCTATAAATAGGAGGAGACCAAAGAACAACACAAGCCACAACACAACACACACACAACACATTGGCCATTATTCCACAAAACACAAGACATTGGCCAATTTTCCACCAAAAAGAGGTTCCAACCATTGAAGAGCACTAGAGAGGAGACTCCATTCTTGTTGGCACTTACAAAATTGGAGGATTCCAAAGGGCAATAAGGATTCGATCCTTCGTGGGTGATTTTCTTGTTCTATTTCTATAATTGATTACCATGTTGGATTGTATGGATTTGGTTATGTTTTGGATGGATTGTGAGTAGTTTTCTTATCTAGTTTAGGCTTTGAATTTGTGTGTGGATATGGAATTGTGAGACTTATTTTGTTGACATATTTTTATGCTTAATTGAATTGGGTATTTTTAATTCCTCTATTTATTATGTTTTAAATTGCTTGATTGATATAGCGGCCGCGTGTTGATTGAGTAATTTATTGCTATATTGGGAAGTGCATCCGTAATTGTGTAATTTTCCAATCAAGTAGCAAACTAGAGGAAGAATACTCTAGTGAGGGATTAAAATCGGTTTTAAACACTACCTCGTAGGATTAGTGTTGAATCGAATTGGGTTTTTCTTGTGCTAAATGCTATCAAGTCATGATATGCTATGGTCGTACCTAGTATTCACACTTGATTAGGGGAATGGTTTATGGTCGTACCTAAATCATCGAATAAGTATGGAAAAATTGGTTGGGAAACGCTTGTAGACCAACTTTAACCAATTTAGTCAATTAGCCAATTAAGTTAAATGCATGTCAATGATCAATTCCAACACATAATTCATGCCTAAACTAGAGTTTTAATTATCCTAAAGAGCTCACTTTGTACCTTGCATTTGTTTTTGTTTTTGTTTAATTGTTATTTTCTTTTTACTATCTTTTTACTAGTTTAGTTGAAATCAAATCCCCCCATCTTTATAAATATAAATATAATTTATAATTAATCAAGTGATTGAAAATAAACTCTTTGAGCAAGTTCCCTGTGGAGACGACCCTACTCACTATATATATTACATTTATTAATCTTCTTCTGTGGTGTAGGACTAATATTTAAATTGCAGCTTTGCGACGAGCTAGCAATTTTTGGCGCCGTTGCCGGGGACTATCGCCAAAAGAGGATTTTTCATACCTTGGTTAATTTAATATATATATATTTCTCTAATCTTTATTTCCACTTATTGGTATATGCCTCGCACAGATCGTGGTGGTGAAAAGAATTACGATCCAGAGATTGAAAAGACCGCACGCCGTTTGAGTAAAGAAGCCAGGGAACGAAGGAAAGAAGAGAAAGCGGAGGTGTCAACACCTTTGCTCAATTTGGAAATTCAAATAGCGGAGGATTCAAGTTCATCATCAGATTCTGAGGAAAGCGAAAAAGTGGAAGAGGAAACTGAAATTCATCAACCTGCTATGGCACAACAGAAAACATTGAGGGAGCTAGCATCCCCTGACTTGGCTCAACAGCCACTCTGTATTACTTTTCCTACTGTGGCCGACAATGCGGCCTCTGTGTTGAAAACTGGACTAATACATTTGTTGCCTAACTTTCATGGTTTGTCAGGAGAAGAACCACACAAACACTTACAGGAGTTTGATGTGGTGTGTACAAGCATGAAACCAGCTGGTGTCACTGAAGATCAAATCAAGCTAAGGGCATTTCCATTTTCCTTGAAAGATGCAGCAAAGGATTGGTTGTTCAACCTTCCTGCAGGTAGTATCACCACTTGGAATGAGATGAAGCGTAAGTTTTTGGAGAAGTATTTTCCTGCTTCTCGAGCTGCAAACCTGAGGAAAGAGATATGTGGTATTAAACAAGCTACAGGGGAATCACTTTTCGAATACTGGGATAGGTTCAATAAACTTATTACTAGGTGTCCACAACACCAAATTTCCGAGCAATTACTAATCCAGTATTTCTATGAAGGTTTAACCACTATGGACAGGATGCTTATAGATGCTGCAAGTGGAGGTGCACTTATGAACAAGACACCGGAGGAGGCCTGGGCATTGTTGAATAATATGGCAATGAATTCACAGCAGTTTGGGACAAGGGAAGTTGTTCCAGTGAAAGAAGCTGGGGAAGTAAGTTCTTTACAGCAACAATTAACTGAATTAACATCTTTTGTTCGTAAGCTTGCTGTAGGGAATGCACAGGTAAAGGCCTGTGGAATATGCTCAAACACGGATCATTCCACTGATGCTTGTCCCACGTTGTCTGAGGAAGTAGAAGTTAATGCAGCTGGATTTGTGCAAAGGAGGAATTACGACCCATTTTCCAACACGTACAATCCGGGATGGAGGGATCATCCCAATTTACGTTATGGGAATCAACAAGCTCCTACACAACAACCTCCGGGTTTTCAACCAGCTCCACTGCCGCCACAACAAAGGGCAGCCCCACAAGCTCCCTTCCCAGGTAATTCTCTACATGATCTAGTTAAGAATATGGCAGCTAATATGTTGCAATTTCAACAGGAAACTAGAACAAGTATAAAGAATTTGGAGGATCAAATGTCCCAAGTAGTGAATGAGGTACGTGATATGAAGCAAAGGGAAAAAGGAAAATTGCCTGCTCAAACACATGCTAATCCTGGAAATGTTAGTGCAATGACGCTGAGAAGTGGAAAGGAATTAGAAGGTCCAAAGGAGATCGTTTCAAAGGAAAAGGCAGAGGATGAAATTGAAAAAGAAATGGAGCAAGAAGCACAAAAATCAAGTGATGAGGTAAAATTAAATTTACCAATTATTCCAAAATCTAATATTGCTCCTTTTCCTCATAGGTTGGTGAAGCCTTCAAAAGGAGACAAGGACAAGGAAATCATGGAGGTGTTTAAAAAAGTGGAATTGAGCATTCCCTTGTTAGATGCAATCAAGCAGATCCCTCGATATGCAAAGTTTCTAAAGGACTTGTGTTCCAACAAGCAAAAATTGAGAGGAGATGAGAAGGTGATAGCGGGAGAAAGTGTATCCGCCATGCTTCAAAGAAAACTTCCACAAAAATGCGGAGATCCCGGTATGTTTGTCATTCCATGCAAGATAGGTAAAATGGAGGTAAAAAGGGCTATGTTAGATTTAGGTGCTGCTATTAATGTAATGCCTAGATCTATTTTTAACTCTTTGAACATTGGACCACTTAAAGAAACGGGCATAATAATTCAATTAGCGGATAGGACTAATGCATATCCTGAAGGGATTATAGAGGATGTCCTAGTTCAAGTTAATGAATTAATATTTCCGGTTGATTTCTATATTTTGGATATGCATGATGAAAACTCACCAAATCCTTCACCTATTTTGCTTGGAAGACCATTTATGTGCACAACTAGAACAAAAATTGATGTAAAAACTGGAACTCTTTCCATGGAATTTGAAGGTGAAAAAGTACAATTTAATATTTTTGATGCCATGAAATATACAGTCGAATCTAATGCTTTGTGTTGCATAGATGTTCTTGATGCTAATGTGCAGGAGGTCTTTGATTTAAATGGGAAGGATGACCTTGAGACAGCAATTATACAGAACCTTCGAGTCGATACTTTGGATGAAACACCAGTGGATGATGCTGTAAAGGAGATGGTTCAAGCTTTGCACTCACTAGAACCAAAACCATCAAGGTATGCTATTGTGAATTCCATACTTAAGAAATCTGACAATGGTCTTTTGCCATCGGTTGTGCAGGCACCAATCTTGGAGATGAAACCACTGCCACCGACTCTTAAATATACATTCCTAGGAGATGAAAAGACCTTACCAGTGATTATCTCAGCTGCCCTATCTCCTACACAAGAGGAAAAGTTGGTTCGTGTGTTGATTTATCAAAAGTACATGCCAAACCAAGTATCATTCAACCATGTCAAAGTTTCATCAAAATCAAGGTATGCAAAGCCAACTATCCTTACAAAATGGGAAAATATAATAAGAGATCACTCACCCTCAAGTGTTTAGGCTAGATTTCACTCAATATGCATAGAGAACTATCAATCCCATATGCTTGCTATCAAATCACAGTAAATTCACATCTCAAATAAGAACATGATGCTCATAATCAAAGGGTCTTTATTAGGGTTGTAACGGGGCTAAGGTTGGGGTAGGAAAATATGGAATATGTAGGTTAAAAGGAATTGAGGAAATTGTCTAACCATCAAAACATGCTACGAAACATAAGTTGCACAAATTCTCTTTGACATCAATGATCATGCTGCTCTCAAGATAAAGAATTACACTTGCAGCTAATACAAACATGTCTGCCTCTCTCTCTCTCTCTTCCCCAAATTTTTTTTTTTTTCAAAACCGCCGCCAACCTCCCAAGTCCGGCAGCCACCTCCGCCGGAGCACCACCAGCTCCACCGCCGGCCTACGTCGCCCTTCCACAGCCCTCCGCACTACCCTCTCTCCCTCCCTCGCGAGCGCCAGCGCCACCCACCTCCACCGTCTCGCTTGCCGGATCTGCCGCCTCCGTCACCTCGCCACTGCGGCTCCGCCTCCGACGAAACCAACGCCGCCGCCTCCTCTCTCTCGCGAAACGGATCCGCCCCTCCGCTCGCCACCGCGGCTCCGCCACAGTCGCCGCTCCTCCGTGCGAACCGCACCCTTCTTTCTCAACGCCGCCGCACCACCGAGAGCCACCGAGCCGCCCGCTGCTTCGCGAGCAGTCGCCGCCGCCCCTTCTCTCTCTCTCTCTCGTTCTCTCTCTCGATCTGTCGCGCCACCGCCGCCCCTGCAACTCAGCCGCCGTCTCTCTCTCGCCGTCGATCCGCAGCCGCCACCGCCCTTCTCCAGCCTCCGCCGGAGCACCAGCCGCCGCCGCTCGCGAGCGTCGCCGCCAGCCTCCCTCCTGTTCGCGAGCCACCTCAGGTCGCCGTCGCGAGCGCCGTCCTCCGCCTCCATCGATTTTGCTGCTTCACCTGCGCCGCCGCCCTCGCTCGGTCAGATTCGCCCACGCGCCGCCGCTCCATCCACCACGCGCCGCCCCCCGACAGCCCATCGCCGGAACCCTAATTTTGTAAGTCACATTATCCCTCTTTTGGAATCCCTAATCCCTACACAAATCTACCTTTTCCTTCTGTGGTTATTTGCTGAATTAGAGTTCATAATTGGAATTGAGTTGTGCACACTGATATTATTATATGCTTGGTCAATTGGGATTATTGGTGTATTCAGAGATAGTATTGAGTATTGACTAATTTCAATTGATTCTATTGGAAATTTCTGAAATTCAAAATGGGATGCGAAGCTATGATTTGTTGAAGTGTGCATATTGTGAATTAACATGGGTTTGGAATTGGCTAGTCTGGATTTCAAACTTCTTTGAACAGTGGTTGGCTCTAGGGGTATTGGATTGTGCTATTCTTGTTGCTACTTGGTTGTTTGTGGAATTTTCTGAGTGCAGGGACCTACAATGGGGAGAAACAACACCCCGGCTACTCGATCTAAAAAAAAACTGTTTTGGCACCTACGTCAAAAGAGGTTTCTAAACCCCCAACAAAGAAAGGTCCAACAAAGTTGCCACCTTGAAAGCATCTCAGACCGAAATTCAAACTTCCCAGGCTCGCCTTGAAGCAAAGATGGACTCTATTTTAGAGATCCTCCGGGCCAGACAATAGGCCCCGCAGGCACTTCCACCTAATCCAGGGAAGTACTTATCTCCTCTTAATTTCATCTTTATTTTGCAATAGGGACATTGCATGATTTAGGTGTGGGGGGATTTTTAGGATATGCTTACACATGAATATGATTTTTGAACTTCCTAGCTTGTCCTCTTGCGTTGTCTTGCCAAGTCTTATGTGCATTGCTTGACTATTGTAGAGTTTATCATGTTCTTAGTCAAATTAATTGAGGGGTATGCTTAGTTTTCTATCACTTAACCCTAAGTGAGCTATTTGAGCCTTTTTTTTTTTAAATTTGAGCCTTTTTTTTTAGCATAAAAAAAAATCCATGAAATAAAAAAATAAAAAAAAACTCATCACATATTTGCTCAAATTTTCTTGTTGTGTGAAACGCATGAGACTTGATTTTCTAGAACTTGCTTGATTATACATAGTTGATTGTACTCTCATTTTTGAATCTTGATGCAAATAAAATGATAAGGGCACTAGGAATACCCCATTTTGGCCTTGTTTTCCCCTTGACCCATGTTTATCCTTTAGTGAACCACTCTGAGCCTATTGATGATATATCCATTTTTCTTGGTTCATGTTTAACCCCTTAGCCTGAGACCTTTTTCTTCGATTATGGCCATACACTCATTTGAACCCTAGGAACATGAGGAAATTTGTTTAAGTATCATTACATGTGAAATTGGTTAAAGGTTGCACTTGATGTGAGTTGATTGAGTTTTTGTATTCGACATGTGATTTTGTTATTGTACTACCTCTCTCTAAAAAACAAAAAAAAAAAAAAATACCAGGGCAGTGGAAATAAATAGTTTGGAACGTGTTCCTCTAACCGGAGTGTTATGAACAAAGAGTTGAAGTTCTGTCTGCAATTTTCAGACAATGGAATTCCTCTCATAAACGTACCAAGCTATTGAAATCCACCAAAAAAAAAAAAGAAGAAAAAAAAAAAGAAAAAAAAAAAAGAGAGAGAGAGAGAGGCAGACATGTTTGTATTAGCTGCAAGTGTAATTCTTTATCTTGAGAGCAGCATGATCATTGATGTCAAAGAGAATTTGTGCAACTTATGTTTCGTAGCATGTTTTGATGGTTAGACAATTTCCTCAATTCCTTTTAACCTACATATTCCATATTTTCCTACCCCAACCTTAGCCCCGTTACAACCCTAATAAAGACCCTTTGATTATGAGCATCATGTTCTTATTTGAGATGTGAATTTACTGTGATTTGATAGCAAGCATATGGGATTGATAGTTCTCTATGCATATTGAGTGAAATCTAGCCTAAACACTTGAGGGTGAGTGATCTCTTATTATATTTTCCCATTTTGTAAGGATAGTTGGCTTTGCATACCTTGATTTTGATGAAACTTTGACATGGTTGAATGATACTTGGTTTGGCATGCACTTTTGATATTTGGTCTTGATATATGCTTGAGGACAAGCATGGATTAGGTGTGGGGGAGTTGATATATGTTGTATTTGATGATATTTTTATGCATATGTCAACTTAAATTGTTTGAGAAAATTAATAAAAATGGCCTTGATTGGATTGATTTTTGGGACATTGGTTTTGTAGGAAAGGTGGCAAAATTTCCAATATTGGGCAGCCTATTTTGAAGTGTTGGGCGTGCCCACGCCTAAGGACCAATTCCCAGCTGTGGAGTCTATGTGTGAAGCATCAAAATTTGCAAAAAGATCCTTGGGGCTAAATTGAAGCATCTAAATCTTTGGGCATAAATTTTCAGATTTTTATTATGGCATCAAATCTTTGGGCATCAAATCCTTGGGAATCAATTACAAAAGAATAATCAAATGCATGATTTTGATGTTTTTGGATGCAATTGAGGGAGGCTTTTGGATGCAATTGAGGAGGCTACTACCATGAACATGCAAAAAGGGAGAAAGAAGAATTAAAAATTGGTCTTGTTTTGCTATAAATAGGAGGAGACCAAAGAACAACACAAGCCACAACACAACACACACACAACACATTGGCCATTATTCCACAAAACACAAGACATTGGCCAATTTTCCACCAAAAAGAGGTTCCAACCATTGAAGAGCACTAGAGAGGAGACTCCATTCTTGTTGGCACTTACAAAATTGGAGGATTCCAAAGGGCAATAAGGATTCGATCCTTCGTGGGTGATTTTCTTGTTCTATTTCTATAATTGATTACCATGTTGGATTGTATGGATTTGGTTATGTTTTGGATGGATTGTGAGTAGTTTTCTTATCTAGTTTAGGCTTTGAATTTGTGTGTGGATATGGAATTGTGAGACTTATTTTGTTGACATATTTTTATGCTTAATTGAATTGGGTATTTTTAATTCCTCTATTTATTATGTTTTAAATTGCTTGATTGATATAGCGGCCGCGTGTTGATTGAGTAATTTATTGCTATATTGGGAAGTGCATCCGTAATTGTGTAATTTTCCAATCAAGTAGCAAACTAGAGGAAGAATACTCTAGTGAGGGATTAAAATCGGTTTTAAACACTACCTCGTAGGATTAGTGTTGAATCGAATTGGGTTTTTCTTGTGCTAAATGCTATCAAGTCATGATATGCTATGGTCGTACCTAGTATTCACACTTGATTAGGGGAATGGTTTATGGTCGTACCTAAATCATCGAATAAGTATGGAAAAATTGGTTGGGAAACGCTTGTAGACCAACTTTAACCAATTTAGTCAATTAGCCAATTAAGTTAAATGCATGTCAATGATCAATTCCAACACATAATTCATGCCTAAACTAGAGTTTTAATTATCCTAAAGAGCTCACTTTGTACCTTGCATTTGTTTTTGTTTTTGTTTAATTGTTATTTTCTTTTTACTATCTTTTTACTAGTTTAGTTGAAATCAAATCCCCCCATCTTTATAAATATAAATATAATTTATAATTAATCAAGTGATTGAAAATAAACTCTTTGAGCAAGTTCCCTGTGGAGACGACCCTACTCACTATATATATTACATTTATTAATCTTCTTCTGTGGTGTAGGACTAATATTTAAATTGCAGCTTTGCGACGAGCTAGCAACTCCCAACCTATAGATTGAGGTTCAAATCCCCACCCACTCGATCCTCTATCCCCATTGTAATTTGTATGGCATGGACTCATACCATCCATTTTTCAGGAATTTAGTGGCTCCTAAAAAAAAAAAAAGCATATCGGCTATGTGCCCAAACATAATTATACAAGGCTATGATTGTTGTTGTAAATTGTTATGGAATAGACTGCAATTATTTTCCGAATCTTTCGTTCTCAGAATCTAAAAAAAGAAAAATGTAATGTGTTTTAATTTCCTAGCTATTTACTTATTGGCATCTATATATGAAGTCAGAATGTGTACACATGTTCTAAAGTTAAATTATTCACATATAAAAAATAATTGGAAAAAAAAAAAAAGAACATGTCAATGGAGAAGAAGCCCTTCAAAATTCTATTGGCTGCCTTTGTTTGCTTTGCCCTATTCTCAGGTTGTATATATGCATACATACATTAAAATGGTACTCCTCCGTCCCACTTAACTTGTCCTATTTCACTTTTACACAAAATCCAATACATTTTTTGAACGATTAATATTTCAAAATATGTACAATGAAAAATTATACAAAATATATATTATAAAACTACATGATCATACGATTCTAACAAGACCCAACTAGACTATTTTTTCCAAATATATATTTGTAATAAAATTAAGTCAAAGCTGTATAATGAACAGTGTAAAAAGTCAAACAGGACGAGTGTAGTGGGACGGAGGGAGTACTACATTTTACCTTTTCAATTTTATATTCTTAATCCTCCATCAGTCTTTTCCTATATATGTCTTGGAGAGGTTATTGCAGATCATCGTATAGCTCTAAAGTATTTGGAGATGTGTAATTAAGTATACAGTTCCTCTTTTTTTCTTTTTTTTTTTTTGTATAAAAATAAATATTTCTTCTTATTTAGATATATATGTTGGATTAATTGGATTGGAATATTGTGCAGTTGGGTGGGGGAAGATATGCGAATTAGACATATATAGGAGACACATGTCCGAAGGATCCGTCACCGTGTAATGACATATGCGAGAATTACATGGGGAGTGTATTTCAGTATGCGCAGTGTGTCTTGGCGCCTCAGCATCCCGATTTCTATCATTAATGTCGATGTTTCTACAATTGTCCTACTTAATTGATTTTCTTATTAATAATAATTATATGAATAATAATTGCATTGGTTATAATACATGTTGCAATTAGTAAATAAATAATAAGTATAACACATTACTTTTGTGTCCTTTTGGACGTTTTGTTTCGGTAATTATATGCAGACTGCAGTGCACATTCTTTCTTCTTCTTCTTTCTTTTTTTATTCCCAAAAAAAAAAAAAAATCAAATTGGTGAAATGAATTCAAGTTATTAATGGGGACGGGGATGAAGGCTTGGACAATTTAATTAAGTTTTTATAGATTATTGTTTTAATTTTTGAAAACAGTAACGAAAGTATTTTGTTAGAATAATAAACTATTTACATTATTATTCGTTATTAGTTTCCAGGGAAAAATTATTCTTAAACAATTATAGTAATAAATTTTTATTAAGAGTTTCCTAGCCTTGTTAGGCTGTTTAGCAAAAAAAAAAAAAAAATATTAAGAGTTTTATCGCAATTTTACTGTATATCACAACCTTTAAAAAATATATATATATTTACACTCATGTGTCGGCAATGGTGTATGGGAATCCAAACCATACAAATTACAACGAAGAATAAAGAAAAGGGAAGAATAAAATGCCGGATAATTCGAACCCCTAATTATAAAGTTGGAAGTCAGGTGACACGACCACGTCACTATTCTCATATCACAACTAGTTAAGCTATTGCATGGTTATTAAAAAAAGAAAAAAAAAAATAAATGGAAAAAAAAGGAAAAACAGTTAAGCTACAGCTGCACATTGATTGTAGAATTAATATTGCGTGCTGGATTAATCTATCCAAATTTGGATAGATTTTTTTTTTTTTTGAAGTCATTTCATATGGAGTATTATTATTATTATTATTATTATTATTATTATTATTATTATTATTATAGATATATTTTTATTGGTAAATTTTTTGTTTCACAAATTAATTATAGGTTTATACTGATTACAACATCCTATTGATTAGTTGTCTAATTCATGGATGCGTCACGTAAGATAAACGAATTATTACCCAACACTAACAATTATACATTTTTTTTTCATTATATTTTTTTAAAAAAAAATGTTTTATATAATTTCATTGTTTGCTTATAAAAGGAAATGCGCAAAGAATTAACAAGTATTAGTATATCAACATGTGCAGGGCGCACTATGTATAGACGATGTAATGTGAGAATTGTGTTTTGCGAGTATAAAATGATTATTTCGTATGATGTAAGATATTCTTTTAATGATGTTCGTATATGCATACTATGGGGTTACGTTGTGCTGTAACCAGATTGTATCATAATGAAATTCATTAATTATGATAGTTGAAGAACAATGATTTTTTTTGTGTGTATTGGGTATTCTCATGCCACATTGGATCCAAAACTAATCTCTCGAGGATCTGGTGGGCATTGAAGGGTTGACTCTCACAAAACAGAATTCTGCATACAGAAAGACTCAAACAAGAGACCTTTGTTTAAGCTGCCAGAGCCCCATACCATTCAGGTCAACTGCATTTGGTTGAAGAACGATGATTTTAATAATTAGCAAAATTAAATAAATTTGATAATTAATTAATAATACTTTCGAGACAAACATAATTGTATATATACAACAAAAGCACTAATAACATGCATGCGAACGGCCTTCAATTATATTGTTATAGCCTATTATTTAAAAAAAAAAAAACAAAAAACAAAAAAGAAGAAATAATATATGCCGAAAGAACTCGAATTCGATTATCAGTTAAAGTATTACAACAATTTTAATTAGCGAATTGCATCACATAGATTTAGGGTTTGTAGCTTAAAGTTTTATTATCTAAATATCTATAAATTTTTTGGGATTGAAATATTACGTGTCCATATTAATTTTTCACATTTATTTTTTTTTATAATTTGTGAGCATAAAAATGGCATAGCTTGGAAAAGTTATAGAAAATTTTCTTTATCCGGGTCAGTTGTCATTACAAGCATAACTTAAACACTTAATTAAGTCATTTGGGATAATTTATAAACTAAAATTACTATACATTGATCAATCATTAGGGCTCAATTATATGTCGTTAGGGTTTATACCCTAAATAAATACGTATATAAAATGTCGTTAGAGTTTCTACCCTAAATAAATAAAAATATAAATTTAAAAGTTGATCCACATTCATCAACAGTAGCCATAACAGACGAATTAATTGAATCTGACAAAAAATGATTGCATAATTTACAAATAGTACTACATAATGTTAGAAATAAACGAAATTTATCCAACAGCCAAACAGATTCAAACCAAGATGATTTTATACACTCTGTATGCCATATTATCGCATATACTATGTATTTTTCAACTAGTTAGGAAATGCAACATTATTTCTAAAATTTAAAAATACAGTAAATCTAACTTTCCATAATTAAAGGATCCAAAATTCCATCAAAGAAGGCAATCAAAATCCAATGAAATCAATTAGTTACATACTGTCAATATATATACATCGATCAAACCATTACCATTGCCAATTTTGCATTCTTGAGTTGATCAGCGCATTCGGAAATTAAACCGAAGGCCATTTGGAAATTTGGGATCGGTAAAGGTATGTATCTCTGTAATTGAGCATGAATGTATATATTTATATGTTCTTGATTCTTGAACTTTAATGAAGTTTCCTAATGTAATGGGAAAAAATTGTTAATCTTTCATGGAATGAATTTGAAATTATTAGGTATAATGGGGAGGGCGAAGCTGAATATGGAATTGATCCAAAAAGAGAAATCTAGGGTTACGACGTTCAAGAAGCGCAAGGACGGCTTGCTCCGCAAGATTCATGAATTCACCACTCTCTGCGGCGTTGACGCCTGTATGATCATCTACGGCCCTAAGAGCGCCTCCGGCGGCGGCAGCGATGTTGAACCGGAGATTTGGCCTAGGGATGCAGACAAGGTGCGGGAGACAATTGAGGTTTATAAAGCCAAGAGTAAGGATTCCGGGAATAAGACGAGCGGCTTACCGGAATTCTTTAACGAACGGAAGAGGAAGATTGAGGATGAGCTGACGAAGCTCCGGCGGAAGAACAGGGAGGCCAAGTATCCGGCGTGGATGAATTTCATGGATGTCCTGGATGAGCACCAGCTGCAGGAGTTCGCCGCCGTGCTCGCCGGAAAGGCGGAGGCGATTAGGGCCAGGATTCAGTTTCTGCAGAGTAGCCGTAGCGGCGGTAATCAGGAATGGGGTTTGGGCTCGGCGTCGACGTCAGGGTTGGTTATGGGTTCCGGTCTGGGTATGGGTTTAGGTTTGGAAATGGGTATGGGTTTGGATGCGAGCCGCATAGGGCAATCGTCGCTCGTCAATTTCAACCCGCCGGATGGGAGGGGCTACGAGTTTAACCTAATTATGAACCAGCAGGCGGGGGCGATGATCGCTTATCAGCCGACGGTGGCGGCGATCGAGCACCACCACCAGTACCGCCACCAGCAGCAGCCGCAGCAGCACGAGTTTGAGTACCAGATTAACCCCGACTCCATGACGTGGCAATTTGAGAATGGGAATACGTTCATAGCGGGGCCATCGACGACCGGGAATGTCCACAATTCGTCGGCGGGGACATTGCATAGGCTGCAGTTTACTTACGGTGCGGCGGGTGCGGCGCCGGGAACCAGCGTGGTGGATAATCAGGTTTTGGCTGCGAGTACATTTGGATGGTTCCACTCGGCGCCGCCGGTGCCTCAAGCGATGCATCTGGCGCATCAGCAAGTTTTGCCATTGCCGCCGGCGATGCAGTTTGCGGCGGAGGAGGAAAAGAACAACGATGATGTGGGTGTGGCGGGAAGTTTCGGATATAATAAAAATAGTTACTGATTTGAATTTTTTTTTCCCCAATGTTTTTCAATCTATTGTTATTTTGTTCGAATAATAAGATCAATGATGAGTAGGAATTGAGATAAGAGAAGGTTTTTTTTTTAAAAAAAAAATAAAATTGGATGTTGTGTTGTTTAATTGTTGTTTTTATGACATTGATTTAGCAATGCAACGTGCATGAAATCCACCGTATTATATAAACTAAAGTTTCAACAATAAATTGCTTTAATTTGTTCTTCATTCATTTAATCATAAATAACTGAACAAAAGCGGCACGTTTTAAATGTCCACAACATTAGTATTCATTATATATAGATATTTTATTTATTCCATTCATTATTATAGATGTTTATTGTGCTCAATTTATGTTTGCAGTTTGTTCTCGTCATCTTACAACCGTTAGTTTTGTTGTAACAACAAGCCTCGTGCTCTCTCGTCATCTTTAGTGAAGTAGTATTTACTTTTATTTTTATTTGGTCATTTTTGTTATTAATGTATTCTACTATTTTTTATTTGGTTCGTTGCCAATTCTTGTTCTTGACATGCTTTTACCTTTTTGTTCTCTTTCTTGTTCATGGCATGCTTTCGAACATTCATTTAAATTGGTTTCAAAATGAGCTGAGTGTCGAATATCCCTTTTTTTCCCCCCTAATTTTTTGGGCTCACGTGTGTTTAAGTTGATTTGAGGCTTTTTTTCATGCAATAAAAAAGGTATATTCCCTTCACAAACAAACAAACAACATGTTTATCTTTATTTCTTTTGGAGGGAGGGATCGAATCTTGATTTCTCATATTAATTCCCACTGCAAAGTTGCACTAAAAAGGACTTATATTATATCCAAATTATTACACAGATCTAAGATCCAAGTAATATCTTTATAATAAAGATAATAATAATAATGCATGCAGCTATTTTTCTTGTGGTAAGATAAAATTTGAAGATGAAGTTATGGCCAAAATTGCATTGAAGGCTGCTTGAAGAGGTGGTGAGTGGTGAGCAGCCACTGAGAGCTGCGTGCTGAGTCAGTCACCACTGAGATGTAAAAAAACCTTTTTAGAATCTTTAATTACTACTGTACAAGGAGGCCAATAGAAATACTAATAGTAGTAATAGATAAATAAAGGTGGTGATGGACGGTTGGGATTGGTTACGGGAATCTGACGGAGTCTTCATTTTCTTCAACTACTACTGCTTGCTACTGTGTAAGTTTTGAACGCACGCACGGCCATGGACATGGACCGGGCCAACGGTCACTCCAGCCCCGCCCGGGTTCCCGGCAAGCCTGACCACCGCCCGCCCCTCACCAAGAAATCCAAAACTGCTACTGATGACCCGCCGCACTTCCCCGGCCCGCTCTTCCCCGCCGTCCGCCGCCTCTCTCCATCTCCCTCTTTCAACTCCTCCTCCTCCTCCTCCGCCGATCACTGCCCCGCTCCTGATGGCGATCATCCGTTTACCTTTAGCTTCTCCGATCGGGACTACGTCTTCCCCTCCAATCTCGGCCCCTACTCCACTCGCCGCAATGCCAACTTCAAGCCGCTGTCCAAATCTCAGCACAAGCAGCAATCGATGCCTCAGTTGCCCCTCCGCAGCGCCTCGATGCCGGCGGGTTTGAGCAGCGCGGGCGGGAGAGGGGCTTCGGGTATCGGTTCTCCCGCACCTAGTAAGGGGAAGCTTAAGGTGGATAAGGACTTGAAGGCCCCGTCAGTTCAGGTATCGGCTTCCGCCTCGCCGGGATTGGTGGCTTCGCCATTTAGGGTTTCGGCGGTTCGTGAGTCGGCTAATTCTTGTAGGTTCCAGCGTAATTCCTCGCAAGGGAATCCATGGAAGGTTAATTCGGTGAGTGCATTCGTTACCTTTGCTTCATTGATGTTCAATCATGACCATTGACCTTCACCCCCCCGGGCCTCTTGAATCATTGATTGGCAAAAGTTAATATAGATCATAGTTCCATTTGCGCTGGATAGATTGTACTTACCTTTTTGGCATTATTGTTAATGTATGGGTGGGACAAGGAAAGTTCAAAGCTATTGGCCGCGACCACACGCGCATATCTACTGTCTACCGTACAATATTCGATTTAGATTTTAGGCCCCATTGTAGCGGGTAATGGATTTTAATGGTTCTTTGTGCTTGTAGGACTTGTGGTCTCTTTCTTTCAATCTTTTTCCGTACCTTCTTTCTATGGGTTTAGACTAGCTATGGTCCTATGGGCAATTCGGATGGGAGAGGATGACTCTTCAGGACAATGGATTTTGTCGCCAAGGATGGTTTAGGAGATAAGATTGACTCCACTGAGTGGGCAGTTTGAAGTTGATTTGGTTGCCAACAGTATACGTTTTACAGAACAACTTTTTTTAAAAAAAATCTTTTATATAATGTCATTGTTTGCTGATAAAAGAAAATGGGGGCATAACAAATGTATATCAAATAATATTAATACCCCCATCACATAACAGAAGCACATTACGTATACATGGGAATGAGGCTAACTTTGTACCAAACTTGGGTGATCATATTTAGGTTTAAACTTCCTAATATCTCGACTAGTTCAATAGAGTTGCCTTTTGCTGTTGGCATTTGGGTAATAGATTTCTTGGGCAGATGGTATGATTTTTACATAATTGGTCTTTTCTTCTTCCTTTCTAATAGCACAAATGAGTATTGATGTGCTTGCTTCTATGCAAAACTTTGAAAATGTAGTTATGTTACGTGGTTGTTCATAAGTTGAGGTTTTATGACCCTTTGTTTTGGCTCTCTAGGACCTAGGTGGCAGTGGTGGTAATCATGGTACTTCTGTCAAACATTTTAGCATTTAAGATCCATATATCTTACAGTATATATTTAAAAGATTTAGGTTAGATCTTGGTTTTACTTTCTTTGTCATGGTATTAGAATTGAATAACTTTTTGGAAGTTATGAGGATGTTATGCTAATAGTTAAGTTTAGTGTCAGTCCTAAGGTGAATGAAACAGCAGTGTTCAAAACTCAATTTTATTCCCTACCTTGAGATGGGGCACTGGTCTGTACGGAAGCTAGGGAGAAAAAAAAACAATTTTCCTGGTTGCAATGTCACACCTTCTGAACGTGGGGGAATGTTAGACTTCCTCCCCTTTCAAGGTCAACATTATCCTGAGTGAGCAGTAGATGATTGTCAGATAAGTGGCTTTCTTTCCAAGCCTTTTAACCATTTCCTTAGAGCAGCAAGAGTTGTCCTTTGACTTTTGACGCCTGTGATGCTTTGTGACTCGGGATTTACCCTCTAGGCTATTTAATCTATGTCATTGACATTTACCCTGAATTACTAGGATCTTGCATTTTGGAGGAAAATTAATTTTCTCCCTTAAGAATTAACTGATAATGTTTTTTTAATAAGCATTCAAAATTGTAATGTATGAATTTTCTATTGTCACCAGAAAGCTAAGTTACAAAGGGAAGTTGAAAACAGAGTTTGATTCTTGTTCTGTACCTTGTAAGGAATTATGTCATATAGACATAAGTATTTCCAAAGAGCAGTACGTGAATTTGAATTGTTATTTTTTGCTTTTTCTTGCAGCTCATATTCTTTTGCTGCATTTCCATTTCTTATGCGCTTCACTTGAGGATTGAAGTGAAAAGGCTTCAGGTATGTGCAAGGTCCCTGTAGAATGTCTGCAATTGTTTATGTGCAATGAGAACAATCACTAATGCAAGAAAACCAGCAATGTTGTTAAGAATGAGATATTTCTTAATTTCTCCTCGTTTTTTTGATACTATAATAATATAATTTTTTGTTTGGGGATAACATCCTATAATAATATAATTTGATTGATCAAAACATTGAAATGCAGAAACATAAATAAACAAATTCATCCTAACATAACTTAATGATCTGACACAATGATTGATATCACTGCAGGAAGGGCGCTGTGGTCATGAAAATGCTGTTGGAAGCAACAATGTTGAGATATCAGCGTTTGCCAATACTGGTTCATTTTTGCAGTCAGGGAATGCTGATCCTAGAGCAATTGCTCTGTGCACAGTTTTTATTACCCTAATAACACCGTTTTTTCTGTACAAGTACCTCAATTACCTTCCACGAATAAAGAGTTTTTCAAAACGGAGAAATAATTCAAAGGAGGAGGTTCCATTGAAGAAAAGAATTGCCTATATGGTGGACGTGTGCTTCTCAGTTTATCCCTATGCGAAGCTACTTGCGCTTCTCTTTGCCACTTTATTTCTCATTGGATTTGGTGGCTTGGCATTGTATGCCGTAAGTGATGGCTGCTTTGCCGAAGCGCTTTGGCTTTCTTGGTCCTTTGTAGCAGACTCAGGCAACCATGCGGATATGGTTGGTACATGGCCCAGGATTGTTTCAGTCTCTATAACTTCTGGGGGCATGCTTATATTTGCCATGATGCTGGGGCTTGTTTCAGATGCTATTTCAGAGAAGGTTGATTCTCTGCGCAAGGGAAAGAGTGAGGTCATTGAAAGTAACCATATTCTCATTCTTGGATGGAGTGACAAGTTGGTAATGCCCTTGAAATACTTTGATTGTGTATCGCTTATTTGTTAGAACTTATTTGCTATAGATTTGTGCTTCCATGAATTATGCCTGGGAAGTTGAAAATGTTGTCTTTCAAAATAACTCGTTACTTTCTTGGAAGGAAACTGTATGTTGTTCAAAAAATTATATCTATTATCTTATGGAGTCTCAGAAAATCAAGAGGTTTTACTGGACCTTACACCTAAGAAATGATCCTTTATTACAGGGCTCGCTTTTGAAGCAGCTAGCAATAGCAAACAAGAGCATAGGTGGTGGTGTTATTGTCGTACTTGCTGAAAGAGACAAAGAGGAAATGGAGTTGGATATTGCGAAGCTTGAATTTGACTTGATGGGAACATCAGTCATCTGCCGAAGTGGTAGCCCTCTTATACTTGCGGACTTGAAGAAGGTAAAATAGCTGATCAAGATACATCATAGGCATTATACTCTTTCTTACCCTCACTCTTATTTTTGACCATGCCTTCTTGCCTGCAATAATTGTAGGTCTCTGTCTCAAAAGCAAGGGCGATAATTGTTTTAGCATCTGATGAAAATGCTGATCAGGTCTTAACTTTTGTTTCTAAAATACCTTTCAATAGTTACTGTTTAGCAAGGAAACTATATGTTTACTGTACTGTAATTTCATATCAGAGTGATGCACGGGCACTCAGGGTTGTACTTAGTTTAACGGGAGTGAAGGAGGGTCTGCGGGGTCATGTGGTTGTGGAAATGAGTGATCTGGACAATGAGCCCTTGGTGAAGCTCGTTGGTGGAGAACTCATAGAAACAGTTGTTGCTCATGATGTAATCGGTCGACTGATGATACAGTGTGCTTTGCAGCCTGGCCTTGCACAGGTCAGCTCTATCATCTTTGCTTCAGAGGATAGGTGGCTTCAGAAATTGCCTTGCCTATCTTTGTTTTTCATGCGTATAATTGTATGCTATTCTGGCTCAGTAGATATGGGAAGACATTTTGGGGTTTGAAAATGCTGAGTTTTATATCAAAAGGTGGCCTCAATTGGATGGTCTTTGTTTTGAAGATGTCCTCATTTCTTTCCCTGATGCAATTCCATGCGGAGTCAAAGTTTCTGCAGACGGTGGGAAGATTAAAATGAATCCAGACGACAAGTATGTCCTGCAAGAAGGTGATGAAATCCTTGTCATAGCTGAGGACGACGACACATATGCCCCAGGTCCCTTACCAAAGGTTTTCTTCTCATCTTAGACTAGTTGATGCATTTCATCAGTTCTATAGGTTACTTAAAACATCTAAACTTGTCTGTTGTAAATTATCATGTTTCCACAGATTCGAAATGGTTTATCCCCTAGAATAACAGATCCTCCAAAATTTCCAGAAAAGATACTATTTTGTGGTTGGCGGCGTGACATTGACGATATGATTCTGGTGATTTTCTTATACTAACTACATATTAATTCAGTTTTCTTACTCTATAGCTCTTAGTCGCAGTTATCCTGCTATAATTTTATTGTCCTGTCCTGCATATATAATCATTATTCTTGATCTCAACTTTGCTTCTAGAAAGCTAAAATCCATTCTTGACTTAGGAAAATTAGTCCTCATTTTATTAAGTGTATTTTATATGACTTAGTCCTCGAATATAAAATGTATCCGAGTTACTTTTGGTTCCTTCATTTGTATCTCTACAAACTCTAGCTCTGTTTCATGGTTCCAATTTTTTCAGGTATTAGAGGCTCTTTTGGCTCCAGGATCAGAATTATGGATGTTCAATGAGGTCCCTGAAAAGGACAGAGAAACAAGATTAGAAGAGGGTGGCCTCGTTATCTCAGGATTAGTAAACCTGACGCTAGTTCATCGCGAAGGAAATGCTGTTATTCGACGTCACTTGGAGAACCTTCCATTGGAGACATTTGATTCTGTAAGTATATTATGCTCCTTATGGATTTCACACACTTATCCAGCGGCACTTTTATACAAGGGTTTCAGAACCATTCATTATGATGTTTTCTGCTTGATATTCTAAATATGCATTCAAACCAGATTATGGTAAATGAAAAATCATAGGTTTTAAGCAGTAGTAGGATGTAATGTAATATGCACAAGCAGCCAACTCAGAATGTGGATGTTCTACCTGTACCGATTTTGCTAGTTGCTTGGAATTGAACTTGATTGTTCCGACCTTTTATGTTTTTCATAACATTGAAGGACGACTTCAGTTTCTGTTTCCATGTTTGTGTTCAGTGTCCAATTCTAACACTCGGAACAGATATTAATTCTTGCAGATGAATCTGTCGAAGACTCAATTGTGCAATCCGATTCACGATCACTCGCCACTCTCCTCCTTATCAGAGATATACAGGTCGCTACCTTCTGCTTCAACTTGATTAAACCAACATCACGATTTCAATGACAATTGTTTCTTTTTAACTATGCAGCAAGAAGGATTCAGTCATAGAAACTCAATTTGTTCAAGAGATGTTATTTGTCATTTGCTATTTAAAATCGAAGTTCCTTTGTATTTTGTGTTTTATTTTTATTTTCTGCGCATGCTAATTGAAAGTGCATCTGTTGCTGCAGTCGAAGCGACTTCCTGACAAAGACGCAAAGACCATCCCTTTAAGACTTTCAGGATTTTCCCAAAGTTCGTGGATTCAAGAAATGCAGAAAGCGTCTAACAAGTCGATAATTATAAGCGAGATATTAGATTCTAGAACTAGAAATCTTGTGTCCGTGACAAGAATTAGTGATTATGTGCTATCAAACGAGCTGGTCAGCATGGCTCTAGCAATGGTAGCAGAAGACAAACAAATCAACCGTGTGTTGGAAGAACTTTTTGCAGAAGAGGTATTTTCTCTTCCTTCTTTCTTTCTATATTCTGTGGTGGAGAGTGTAATTTGGTGATTTTGAAATCACAGGGGAATGAGATGTGCATAAAACCGGCAGAATACTACCTCTACGACCAGGAAGACCTCTGTTTCTATGAAATAATGATGAGGGGACGCCAACGACAGGAAATCGTGATTGGTTATCGGTTGGCAACAACAGAGAGTGCTGTGATCAACCCTGAGGGCAAGCATATCCGGCGCAAGTGGTCTATTGACGATGTTTTTGTGGTCATCTCATCCCCGGAATGAAAAGTGAAACATCAAATGATGCCTACACATATGGTCTGCCAACCATCCCTCGGTCTACAAAAGGCTGTTGCAAAAGCTGTCCCTAAATCATTGAAGCAGCATATATCGCTGCATTTTCTGATGACCGGGATGGAAAGAAGCCGCAGGTCTCGGGAATTTTAGGTAGGAAGAGGAACAGAAATGGAGAAGAATGTTGAGATGGGCAAGAAGGAAAAGATGGGAGATTTGAAAGTGCAATGGTAGGAACATGCCATGCTGATGTTGTTACATAAATGTGTCAAGTCTGAATCTGTAACAAGATATCTCCGTGACAAGCTATGTTCTTACATGGTTTCTGTAGCTCTAGATTTGAAATAATTTCTTACATTGAGAACTGGAGGGTGAGTTGGACAAGGCGTGAATTAGAGAATGAAGCTTATAAAGACCCTCTCTTATGACGTCAATCAAAAATGAAAAGTTTCTTCGAAAAGAAATGTTATCTTTTAGCCCACACAACAAATGTATCAAAATTGGATGTAAACAGAAGTGTCATATAGCATGCCCAACACTATCAACAACAATACTTGCTGTTTCAGTCGTGGGCTATAACACAACACCCAGTGTAACACAAATGTAGGTCATCATAATACCAATACCGCTCAATATCACATGATGATTATCTAACAGAGCTCGGGATGACAGAGTTATAATGCTCACCGAGTCCATAAGCATGTCTGTGATAAGATAGCAGAATACTAGATGACCCTGAAGCATCATCAGTTTTGTATTCCTTCCCCATCTCTACATCAGGAAAAGACCCCGAGTAGACCATGATATGTTTCTTCAGACAATGGGTGAGAGCACCGAGTTCCAAATGTCCACCCCATGCTGCGGTCGACTCAATTTCCCTGCAATAATTCTCAAATTTATCGGAAATGGAGGCTTCCGATTCTTCATCAGCCACATTCTCTGATAGGAAAAATGGGTGAAAATCTGAGGCGTGTTTCCTCATGTAGGCAGCCACCATTTGCCTGAGGTCTTGGTAACTGTAAGGGGAGGAGCCTCCAGAGTGGAGGGCTAACTGATCTTCAATAGCTCTATAGAGGCAGTGCCCATCAGGTTTAATCTCGTTAATGGTATATCCAAGAGGCTCGAGTTTTTGTTCCAACTTTTCATCTTCTATTGAACGATCACTTACAATCTGGCTCTGTTCTTCCTGTATTCTTTGTTCCCTGGCTGCTTCCTGTTGGGCTCGTTTCTCCCGTCTCTTAATACTCTTGCTTGGTTTTGACTGCTCGGCATGGTTGGTGACAGAAACCCCAGCAATAGCCTTCACCAGATTATCAAGATTTCCTTTTTCTTGACTAGTAGAGCCGGAATAACCCAACAAAGATAGTTCCTCGGCTTGCCTTTCTTTAAGTTTGGTTGAGAGTCTGGATATCTCTTCATCAACTTGCTTCTTTTTAGCCTTCTGCTCAGCCTTGCTCCCTTTAGCTGCTGCCTTTTTCATGGACATTTCCTTGTTCTGCAGTTCACTAGTCTCCTTCCTGCAGCATAGAAATTAGGCTTATGGTCTACGGTTTGGAGTATAAATTAATTAGCTTCTACTATATTTCAAAAAATATTAAGCATTTCTTTAATTCTTTGATAAACTAAGCCTCTGTTTGGATGGACTTTCATAACATGGAATCAAGGCAAACCTATCAGATAGACAAAGCACGTGGAAACTACATTATGTTCTTTTTAGATGTTTCATGGAAGGCATAAAATGAAAAATAAACACTTGTGATAATCAGAGAGTATGAAAGTGCCCATGTAAGCCCTAAAAAGCGGGAACACACAACAAAAGTGCAACGGATAATTTAGGCATAGATTTCTTACCGGTGTCTAGCAAGCATCTCTTCACGAGATTCCTGTTTCTGATTAGGTGCATTTTCAGAATTCATCTCATCCACTTCAGTATTATCTTCCATTTATCCCTGAAATCAAGCAGCTCAGTACGTTGCAATCAACAATAAACAAACTCTACTTTATTTTCTGAAATAGGGGAGGAAATAGAAAGCGCAACAACAACATAAGATGCTCATCAGCTAAACTATTACTACAAGTTAGTCATTGCTGATCGTAAATCATACGCAACTAGATAAAAAAGATAGACAACTTATCCAACTTCGTAACGGAGTCACAAAACTCTCATTTACCCTCAGCATATGAAATACAAACATGTTCAGCAGGCAAGCATACAAAAACAATTAGTCACATATCACAATCAACTTCAGGTACTTGTCCATATCTTGAAAGTGACAGTACATTACAGTATCACCATACTCGATGCATTTTCAAGATCAAGGCATTCATTTTGATAAACAAATTCAAGCCCATTCGTAATAGGATAGATCGCCTTATAGATAGAGAACAACAATTTGAAATAGCCAATCAAGAATGTTATAAACACAATCAGAGATACTGTATGAAATACACTAATGATTCCCAAATACTCCGAAACAGCAAAAACTATATCATTCCTTTGAATCGACATTCTTTTTTGCATTGGATAGCATTATCTATTAAATCATTCAAGCACCGCTACATAAGCTCAACATAAACACAAAATTTTCACGGAACTCAACAGCTCTCTAAACTGAAAACGAAAGCACATTCTACAAGTTTGTTCGAGATATTTTTTGGAAACATCTCAGAAATATATATATATGTAGAGAGAGAGAGATGCGAACCGAGGAGAAGACAGCGATGCAGAGGCGGCGGAGTCGGCGATGCGAGGCAAGTGAGCAAGCGCGCGGAACGGACGGAGGCAGAAGTTGTCGGGGAGGCAGTGGTTGGGAGGGCAAAGAGAGAGGTGATTTTGGAAGATATGGAAGGGTTAGGGTAGTAGCCTAGTAGGGATGAATGAATATGGTGATGATAATGATGTGCGCTGAGATTTAAAGTGGTCATTCATTGGTTTGCTCGACTGCCTGCCAGGAATCATTTATTCATATCCAACGTGTTCGCGATCTTTCTTTGATAAAAGTACTAATTGAGAGGGGATCAGGGGAATAAGATGGCTTATAAGCTGCTGGCCAACCAGGTTTTAGGGGCTTCATACTATGTACAGTTCATTTTTTCTCTAAAAAAGTTATTTCCAATTATTATTATTCTATTTTCATTTCTCACAATCCGCCTCTTCCAAAACAAGCAGTATATTTTTTTGCATACACAAGGTTAGAACCGAGACCTTGCTTTACTCATCCATACGTGGTCGTTGAAGAAAGCCTCAACCCGTTATACCGGAATTGCCCCACCCTCTGCTCTCGGATGAAACGAGAAGAAGCATCCTTTATTTGAACGACATATGGTATCAATTATCAACGCTCGAGTCATAGTTGAACGATATGTGGAAGTTGCCTTGGTAGATGATGGATTTGATCCACGGTCCATTTCCTATAGATATAGGTCTCAAACCAACTGTCGTTGGTTTCAATGCATATTTTAATATCTTAAAATATGTATAACAAAAACTTATGTAAAATATAGATTCTAAAACTACATGATTTTTTCAAAACTCATACTTCAGTTTTTTCTATCTTTTTTTCTTCTCTATATTAAAAAATGCATATAACACAATTAATAAGTAAGTATAAGAAATTTTTTTTATCTTGTATAATGTTTTTTGTAAAAGCATGTTTCAATAAAAAGAGAAATAAAATAATAATCCAGAAGATAATAAATTTAGATAATACCAAATGTGTTTGAATAAATAATTATCCTTATCTATGAGAAAACAATGTGTATATAAAGTAGGCAGTGGTCATTCCACTACTACAAAATTCAAAACCATTAGGAACTGTTCCCCATTAGATAATCAATCAGATACTGAATGACACATACAACGATAGTGCAAACCTTCATGTCATCTCTAAAGCGCTGGAATAGGATTTCTTTTGTATAAATTAGATCCAAGAGAATAATACATTCTGAATCGAACGAGTCCGGGAGGAATAAAAATAAGTATAGTTTACTTGACCATTAAACAAGTTCGATGCATTTTCGTAGCAGAGGGACCGGACTTGGACTGAATGTGTTTTTACTTGTTTGGTTTATCTTCCTCCAGAAACAAGTGGATTATAGATCTAATCACTTCATTGTCGCCCACAGCAGCCTTCTGCAATGCCTGAAACACAAATATAAATCGAATCATGCTGAACACTTGATGACCTTTTATCAACACGGATGGATGGATGGATACCTGTGGCTTGCTGATAAGCTTCTTCAAAATAGAATGAAGAGTAGTTCGGAGTTCCTTGAAGAGGACAGCGGTTTGTGCTGGCGCTGCCATTTTAATCCAATTATCAACAATGACCAACCCCGACTGCAAAATATCAAGAGCACAAATGATACCTCACACTCGATATTATGTATATGTCCTTTTGGACATAGTACATGAACACACTAGAATACACAGTGTGACGTTGGTACTTTTTAATAATGTCAATTAAAGAATACCTGATGCTGAACAGTAATTGATCCACCGAATAATAAAATAGAGTAGGGGGAAACAACAGTTGTGTCACGCAGGAACACTTTATTTGTCTCAACCTGTAATTTATTAAAAATAGGATTGAAATGCAGGGGATAAACACAAGGAAAAACATTTTTTTAAAAAAAAAAAAGAAAAAAAAATTGTGAAAGAAGAGAACAAGTCAAAATGTTAAAGAGATAAAGAAAAGCCAGACTGCAGGTTCTTTTATTCAACTAAATTTCAGATTCTTAAATCTAAAAATTTATGGCAACTGAATTGCTTTTGCTTTGGGCAACAAGACGGTAAGCAACAATGCACTTTATTAATCATTCTAGATTTAGTATGGAAAATATGCCAACTTTTAACAGGAAGAGTTGGGCGTATGGGGATAGAAATATATTGTCCGGGGCAACAAAACTACCTACTACTGCCATTTTAAAGATTTGTCTTCAGGATCCAAACCTGTGAAACCTAATCATAATTGAGTCAAATGGGTTTTTCATTTTTTATCTGTTTCTCATCTCATTGTCCTGGATGGGGAAGTTGGTTCCCATCAATAAACTTGCAAGATTGGTGGGCTCCCTAACATGCAATTGAGATGGGCAAGAATAGCACCTTTTCAAGAAAGACAAGAAATGGATACTGAAAAGTCTTTTGGCTACTGTTGATGGAAGAAGGGTGTACGTGAACGTCTCTTTTTCCATCAAACCACACAGAACGGCCTCCACCATGGCCTTCTTCAATGGTGGCAACATTAGGATACAGGCCCGCACATAATATTGCCTGCGTAATACCTTGAGATTAAATACAAAAGAAGACACATTCTAAAATATTGAAGTTAAGATTAGTATATGGAGCAGACAAACATTGTAATACGCCAGACCAATTTTTTGACATTGCTCTATATAACAATTTGAAAAGAGAAACAGGAGAAGTAACATACAAAGCAAACACAGATTATAAGCTAACTTAATCTGCAGCAAGTACAAGGAATATAATATTGTACAATTATGAATCGAGAAAAGGGGTATCAGCATTACCTTCACCACAACTGATTGACTTGAGTACTGATTGAATGGCTGTGACAAGTCTGAAAGCCAAGTATCAAGCTTTTCTTTCTTTTTCCAGCCAACCTGCTTTAGAAAATTTTCATATTAGAGTAGTCGACAACTCTGACAAGGAAATGCAAACTGCTATCATGCATATTATAAGGCAAAGGATAAAATAAATGCCCGCATTAATATGCAGAAGACAGCGTGATGCTGAAGGGAGAGACAAAGAACATGCAGAATAGTTTTAAGTTGACAAATAATAATGAAGAGGTGTGAATTGATAACTAAGGCATCGTGGGAAGCTGAATTAGTTCCACATGGAAGTATTGGGGGTAAGACTGCAACTCAAATAAATTCAGCTCAAATAAAAGTTCTCTGAAATTAAGAAAGGAATGCATTGGTTACCAAAACAGAGATGTAAATATTGGAACTAAAGTAGATACCTTATAATCCTTTGGAATATCTATAAGCCCAATGTCTGCTAGCAAGGTAGCAAATTGTATTCTCATGTCCCTATAATAATAACACATGCTTGATCATTACAATGCAAGAAAATGTATAATGTACTTATTCTTGATAACAGAGGATATTTTTTCCTAAATAAAATTGACAGGATTAGATGTCAGTCATAAGTTATATTTGAAAGGAAATATCACAATCTTAGTTAGCCGACTTCTGTTTTAGAGCCACAAAACATTTATTGAGTGAACCATATCAAAAAAACCCACACACACGAGACTCAATTTTCATACCTAATCATGTACATAACCGAGCTACTTAAGAAATGAGTGCTGCAAAATTTTTGAGCTGCTTTACCTCCATTCTGCAAAACAGAACTTCTTACCTTAGACTTTAGAGAACTTCAGTGAAACCTACCAATTTGTATTGTAAAAGCAAAGAAACACATCATAAACATATACTAAATCCTCAGAAAAGGAATAAGCAGCAAATGTAGTGTGGAAAACATTCAGTACTTCATATAAATATGAAGATATTACACACCACACTTAAAATTTTGTCCCATTTTTGATATGCAATAAGCATTATGAGATGATCAGATTGGCGGCCGCCATCAGTTGCAACTGTTGCATCACCAGTCTGTGCAGCCAACAAAGCTAACTTTGCTCTTTCAACATTATCCCTCTGCAAAATATTTGGTACATATTAGATTCTCACTTTATCCAATAAATTTGAAAAAAAGAATGCCAACAACCCTTGATGAAACAACCTCGTCTTTTGGGTACACAAAAGGTGACTTGTAGCTCAAGAATGCTGAGATAGTAAGGATGGGTGACAAACAACCAAATATTGCAGCATATAACATCATCTGCAAGTCGGAAAAAATATTAGGTCCATAGTATATAGCCACCAGAAGCCCTAAAATACATGCATGAACATGGGTTACAGTTATTATGTAAAGAGATGCATGTTTTCATATTTTTATTTACTGTTTCTGCTTCTTTTCTGTTTTTCAGAAGCCAATCCAAACAGACCTTGATAATATGTTTATAGAGCTTTTAAGCCATTTACTCCCTCCGTCCAATTACAATTGCCTTGTTACTGTTGGGCACGGGAATTAAGGTATAGTTGATTTGTGAGTATATGATGGGGTCCACATAGTTCATGGAGGGGAAAATTATTTCTATTTATAGAAAGAAGGCATTTGTGATGGGACATCCAAAAATAGTATGTAGGACATTTCAATTGGGACGGAGGGAGTAATAATCTAATCTTATCTGCTTTAAATCAATATTATAGTGTGATTGTGTGTATAATACATTTAAACAGAATGTCGTTGGATGGTAAGATACACTGTCCAGTTATAAACATTTGAGATTTTGGAAATGAGTAGAAGAGATAACTGCCAATCAGTGAAGCATACCTTTCCAATCAATACATCAACAGGGAGTTTAGCCAGATGATAACCAAGTGGTGTCAACTCTTCATTCCCTTCAACAGCACCAACCTATAGATGTGATTCTAAAACCAGTCACATGGTAGAAGATTGGGTTTCAATACCTCTCAGTAATTGTTAAATCATGATTGTCCTTTTAACATTTTCAATCAAGCAGATGCGCACTGAGAACACCTCCATGTACAAACCATGAAGCTAGGTTGGCTAAGCTCAATTGCTAACATAGACTAAAGTTGCATGATATTTTGTCAAGGGAGCATATCCATGAGAAAAAAATATATAAAAGGAAGAAGTTGAATATAAGTTTAGCAACAATGGCAAAATTTATGTTAGCAAAGCAACCAGACCACACTAAAAGAAGTTGCAAGCTAAGGCATCTCAGATGCGCAGTTGATCCACCTAGAGACCCTAACAGAAGGAACATCCTGCTGGGAGCATGCAGAAGGAGGTAACAGTTAAACTCAAATTACCAATATGCATCTAAACTATGAAAAACCAAAGGAACTAATCAGGCACCTCAATATTTAGAACAATCACCTGAACCATAAAAAATAATAATACTAATCTGGGGTGAAGATTTAATAATGGTAAATTAGAAAAAAGTTAGATGCCGAGATTCAACAAAATACAGCAGAACCTCAAATCAGCAAAGTGGTCCACACTCCACATATCAGTTGACAATGTATACTGTTTGGGTAGAAAGACGGTCACACTTCAAAATAGCAACTCTACAATGGTAGTTGTGATATACTAATGTGGTAAAATGGCTGTGAACAGCATAAAAATTTGTTGACTCTACAATGGTAGTTGTCATAGACATGGCTACCCACAATCTCTTGTACAGAATGTGTGGCACATTGACAGATCCAAAAATCGTGTTGAACAGCATAAAAATTTGTTGATTCAGAAAAATTGTCAAAAAATAGGATTAAAATTTCTTTGAAGTCAAAAGCTTAATAATATCATGCATTCATACTAAATCTTGTCCACAATTGATCTAGTTTGATGAATTGAAGAGCGTATCATGAAATTGTTTTTTATTATTACATGACTTTTTTCCAGTTTCCAATGTTTCCAAAAAGATTTTCTTTTAAAGTTTCATAACAATTGTTCACAAATTCTACACAAACCTTGTCAATTTGTTAATCAAACCCCAAGAGAAATGAGGTTTAGTTTCAATGTATATTTATCTAAAAACACAATCATAATTTTGTGATCCGTTTCAGTTTTCCTTGCACATTTTCCACATACTATAAGGCATATAATGTACCAAACAAAAATAAACTCTCTCCTTGCTCAGTTCCGGAAAACAAACCAAAAATAAATTAAAACTAAAAAGACAATCGCACCTCATACAGAGAAGAAACGGCTGATGTGATAGCCTCTTCCTTTGGAGGTTCCAAAGCCTACATTTTCATAGAGGGAACTCAGTGGAAGACAGATTATAGACTTAGGTACACCATTAGTTTCCAATTGAGCCAAAAGGATTTGCAAGGTGACGACCAGACTGATAAAACTACAAAAGAACTAACCTTTGACAAAAACTGCTTTATGCCACCAAGAGAGAGTAATTTTACTTGCATACACAACTCTACCAAGGGCATCCGCATCATCTCAGGGATCTATAGAATCCAAAAATTGTTAAGAATGTTAAAAGGCATCATACTTGTTCATGCAAGATATCATGAAGTACCTGGTATGGTCGCATCAGTTTTTCATATCTAGGACGTGTGTACAAACAAAAGCAGATTCCTGGCTTAACACGCCCAGCTCTTCCACGCCGTTGCCTAGCATTTGCTTGAGATATCCAATCTTCAACCATGCTTGAGAGTTTCTACTAATGCAGGGTAGGTGTGTCAATCATGCATGTGGGACAATTAATATGCATATCATGTGGATTATAGTCTAAAGAAACTATCTCGCACTATGCATTTGTCAATGCAGAAAAGCAAATCAGCTTAGATACAGATCCAACATCCATAAATTCCGCATCTATGTATATCAATTAGTAAAATTTCTGCACAAAATTCAGTCTCTACTTTAGAAAATACTGTCACCACTTTATAAAATTCTATGACAAAACTATAGGTGTTCCAATGTTGCTGCATCACTGAAGAGTATTTCATTATTTACCTGTTTTTACCAATGATAGCCAAACCAAACTTAACTGCATATGATTGCCACATAATTCTAAGAATGAAAATATAACTGTTGCAATAATTTTCACAATCCATGCAGCCTAGCAATTTAAGGAGCACGCCACCAAGAAACCCATCACCATTTAGCATTATAATATTTTAAGATAAATCCCATTAAATAATTCTACCACAGTGGCATAGTGTGGCATACGGAACTAAAAAGAGCCTTGTTTTGCACCTCAATAGATCCATGTATTCAAATTCTAAATTATCCACACAGAATCAAAGTACCATCTGTGCATCAATGGTGAACAATGTCACAAAAGAAAAGAACCCTAAGGACTGTGCTACCAGATATAACTATGCTTACACATAACAAAGATTTAGAGAAGAAAAATAAAATACCAATGAATAAGAATATGCTATTTATTAAGGCATATCAATGAAGCTTGCCGTATCTCATGCAAAAATAGAGCATGCTTTATAGTAAGCCATTGTCATCGTGCATTTACAATATTTCTAACAAAAGATCGAAAATGAGCACAAACCTTCGGAGGATTATATCGATTCTCCTTATGCTTTCCACAATCTACAACATACACAATGTCATCTATAGTAATACTTGTTTCTGCAATATTTGTGGCTACAATAACCTGAGACACATGGAAAAAACAAAAAAAACAAAAAAAAAAACAAACATACAACAAACAACAAAAAACAAAAACAAAAGATATTAGTTATTGTTAAGTGTTCCACATTGTAACATCGTATATATGATGGGATTCCCCCTCATCCATATGGGATTCCCCCTTGTCCATATGGATAAGGGCTACTCCACTCATTGCCAACTGGTTTTAGGTTGGAAACTCATATCCATCGTCTAACAGTTATAATAAACTATCAAGGAGTTTTCATCATCCATTAACCGGTCTGATTAACTTGTACTTTGCATCATGCTTTGATAACACTTTATTCTTATTTTTTATATAGTCCATTTCTTTATGGCTCAGTCAATTCCTTCATTTGCATTCAGTTTTGGAGCTCTAACACAATTCTGAGACGTCATGCTAAAAATTGATACTCCTTTCTTTACGTGTTATTTGTCACCAAATAGGGGTCAGTGTGGGCCACACCATTAAGTATCCCACATCGTATATATGTTCGGATCCCCCTTTCTTGCTTATATGGACCTGAGCTACTCCACCCAGTACCAATTGATTTTGAGTTGGAATCTCATATCCATCGTCTTTCTAACACGCACTGACGCACCAACCCCATTTGGTGACAAATAATACATAATGAAGGGGGCATGATATTAGTCATGCCATGCAGCAACTTACAAATGAGTCCACAACTCCTCATGAGATGAGAACAAAAGGTCTTAAATGTTTCACCTTGCGAATGCTATCAGGAGGTTTTTGAAACACCTTCTTTTGATCTTCAGGTGCTATAGACGAATGTAGTGGGAGAAGCCATTCAGAAGAATGCCCCCCAAATCGGCGAGAAGCAGCGAGTTTGTCTACTAATAAGTTTATTTCTGCAACCCCCTGTCATTTCTTAAATTCATTAGGATTAATGGTCTAATAAAACCAAAAAAATTCCACAAAAAATAAAATATAGGAAACCCAGGTGATGCATTAATGTTGTACCGGTAAAAAGACTAAAATGGCTCCCTCAGCAAAAGCTTCGTCAATATGGCATACCAGGTCCTCGAGAAGCTCATAATCAATAATGTCTTCATTCAATCTTCTCTGTTATATGGTCATTCATGTGTAAATGCAACAATAGTCCACAATATGTAATATGCATGACATTTATGCCACATACCAAATTTTGGCATGTTTGCTCAGAGTAATTTATATAATCACTCTTATTGTAATAGGGATTAACAATCTCTTCAGAAAGTACGGATTCATCACCCCATCCAGATAAGACTAGGTTTTTCTTTCCCCTCTTGTTGCCAACAGGAGCACCCTACAAGAGTATAATGCCAAAAAAACTTATATTAAATGAGGCTTGCAATGTACTAGCATGTGCACATTTACAACACCAAAAATTACAGCAGCTGCTGCAGCAGCAGCAACAAATGTGCCCATGCAGAATAATAAAATGTCCAAAACTAAACTGCAAGAAAATATGTGCAAATTACATAATAACTGAAATTCAAAGTCGAAAAACAATTGTATCGAAGATCATAAATGAACTCTGCGATACTAGAACAAATTTCAAGAAATTTATCCATCAAAGTGAAATGCCTGAAGCCCATCAATGTTGAGTCATTCAACTGAATGCTAAAAATTTAGAAGTTCCCAAAGATGCATCATTAATTTTAGGGCCACATGCACCAATTCATAGAAAAACAATCAATTTGCAAAATATTAAGTAAAGGAAATTGTTATTATTAGTTTTAGTAATGGAGCACGGTATAGATTCTTGAACTCTGGCGTTGCATAAGAAAATAGCAGAGACTTCACCTAGTGAAACAACTCTCAGAAGCTTCTAAGAGTTACTCATTGCTGATGATTAAATGGTTCCAATTCTTACCGGGTGGAGTAATGGCACCATAAGCATTACAATAGATTCACACATTATTAACTACAGCCTACACCGGGTCACAAGTAATTTCACAAAAATCAACATTTTAGAAAAGTCTCGTTAAATGCAGCCTCAATTGATGCAAAATCATTGAAGTTAGCAGGGTATGTGGTTTATATGTATAAGTATAAAGAAAATTTAATATTTATCCCCTCTACAGGAAAAATAAATAAAATAATTCATTTTTCTGATTTTTTGGGTGGATGGGTTGGTGAGGATCTGTTTCGAGCGTTAAATGTGTACCTTCTCTATCCCAGACAATCCATAATTAATAGAGGCTGGAGAATCCGAAACAAGGCGATAGTTTAACTTGTCATGAATATCCTCAAGAAACAAGGTTGTTACTGGATGTGTTCGCCCTTGAGCAGTTACTACAGGGCAATTACCAAAATACTGTGAAAACATGTGTGAATCAACCGTTGCAGACCTACATCAGAAAAACAACATTACATAGAATTAAGCATAATCCATAAAACGAACCAAGAAAACATGTATCTCGCATGAAAGAGAGATGACATACATTAGAATAACCTTCAACTTCGCTTTGCCACTAGTATTTTGCTTTTCAATCAGACTCTTTAAAACAATTAGCAGAAAATCCCCCTGTTTGTATATGAAATTCACAGAACCAAGTCATGTATGAAAACATTTTTTTTATTATAAAAAAAAAAAAAAAACCGCGTGTTGGGTTTTTATTTATTTTTTGATGAGGTGTTCTTTAAGCACAGTTAACAGGGGAAAAATCCTTGCATACTGAGCAAAAGAAAATACCAAAAGTTTAAAAAACTTGATATTGCTTCCCGTAACTACTACAGATGAAAGTCACATCGACACGTGAGAAGCACAATATCAACATATATCGAACTAACCAAAAGAGACCGCTCATGCACTTCATCAACAATTATATGACTAACACCAGCCAATTCTCTATTTCCCTGCAAATTCAGATCAAAATAGGATAGAAAGAGCACAATATCATATATCCACTTGCCAATTCAATAAAAACGATTGCCCTGCAATAATTACTACTAGATCAATATGGAGTATCAAATAATAAAAAGGCGAACTTACAGATATCATCCTCAAAAGAATGCCAGTTGTACAAAAAAGAAGCTTTGTTCGCTCATTCCTAAAGCATAGAAATCAAATAAGCGAAAGCAAGAATCTATTCCAGCATGCACAACCTGATGAAGTTAACAAATAGTTCTAACCTACCAGCAATCAATTTCAATAAACTGACATTGTGAGAATGTCAGAACACATTTTCACCTACCTCGACCCATCTTTAAGTTTAAGAAAATACAAAACAATGAGCAATAAATAGCAATTTCCCCTGCTTGTTGATTTACGAGTCATTGAGCTTTCCTGACATGGATACTGGCACCAAGAAAATTGCAATTCGATTTTGGCACATTGCTTAGAAACAAGGGTCAAATGGATTTAAAAAAACAGGACATAAACTAAATATATGAGTGATAAAATGATATTCATCCATACTAACTTGATAACACAAAATGAAGTTCTAACCATTACTTATTGTCCTATTCAGATAAGAAAACAAATATTTCAAAAAACCACCAAAAAACAAGGGTCGTCACCTTGCACTATCTAGACGGACTTGATAACCAACCAAAGAATCAATTGATCCTGGAGATGATTCACAACGCTCATCAGCAACTCTTTCAGCAACAGAAACAGCCTAAAAGAAGATGCACAACATCATGTATAAACATAACATAACCAACATAGGGGGGCGTTATTACAAATATTTTACAACCAGACAAAATAAACAACAACAACAACAACAACAACAACAACAACAACAAGCGAATTTGATTGGCAGTCAGATGCAACTCAGTACTAGATGTTGTGGGTGCAAATGTGCAATGGTGAACTACTGAAAGGTGTAGCTCTGAGTCCATTTAACCTGCCAGCTTTTTAAGTGGCAATATGTAAATTATATTTAAAGGAAGAAAGGCTACATGTAACTCAAAACTTCTGAACAGTTCCATTGAGATTTATAACTAACCGCAATCCTTCTGGGCTGAGTGCAAATTATATTACAGTAACCACCGCATCCTGCTTCAATCATATTATCCAATATGTACTGTGGGACCTACATAACCATCCAATCGCTAACATTTCAATTAAGTGATTAACAAAATGTAAAAACTGAAAAACAAAGATAACTTACACCCTGAGTTGTTTAAGAGGGCAAACTACACTGGAACACAAACCTGAGTAGTCTTTCCACAGCCCGTCTCTCCCGAAATCACCACTACATTATTCTCCTCAAGCAAATGCAGAATTTCATCTTTCAACTCAGACATAGGGAGGCTAGATCTGGACCGCAACATCTCCTATTCAGCGCCCAAAAAAAAAAAAAAAAACCACTGATGCATCAAAAGCTGACAAGTTATGTGGAACAAATAATAATAATATATTAATTTCCTTAAAAAGGAAAATTCAAACACCAAAATAATTTATGAACTTGTAGAAATCCAGCAAAAGATATGAAGCAGTAGAGTAGAACTTTTACAGACATGGCAGGATGTCTCAACAGGCTTGCAGTTTCAAAAGTAAATAGCTTCCAGATCTCCAATATTGAAATGCTGATTTCCAGAACAGATTATACAATATAGACCACTAAAATAGAACCTATAGATTCACAGCAGCAAGATTTAACTGTTATAGTTTTTAACTCCGAGAAATATCTGAACCGTAGATGCTGGAACAACTAAGCAGCACATAGTTGACAAAATTTAGAGAATTTGGTTTTTTCAGTGTTTGGATAAAGCCACAAGGATTTTCAATGACTACGAAGGTTATTAGCCAGCTGTTAGTCTTGTATAGTCAGACATAATTCATTTTGCTTACAAATAAATCATTGTCCAGGTGTCAGACTTGCTACACAAAAGACCAACCTTGTACATATTTGTTTTCTTTTTGCGTTCTTGTTCCTTTTTCAGAAAAATGCTTTCAGCGTGCATACTTCTCTGCATACCTGCATACAACAAACATGACCATGAAAAGGGGATCCAGAAAAGATATTCAAGAACCAAAAAGGAATATTGTATATAGAGAGAGTGCGACTTCTAACTTACACTGTCATGCACACACAGCCACTTACAGAATCTTATGATTTAGCACCTCTACACATAGATCTAGCAATCTCTTCCTTTATCCAAAAAAAAAAAAAAACAATGTAGTTCTAAATTGCATGATCTTTTCATTGATCAAAAAATTGATACAGCAAGTTGGGTAGTGATTAGTAGTTCCCTATCCACAATTCTGCTAAGATTAGAGGATAAATGCACAAAGTCATAAGTGTGATGCATGGGCATGCTTACATTACACTATAAAATTATGTTGATCACTGTTCCCTCCCAACTCAATCTAACCAATTCCCTTCTAATAATAACAAATGAAATGCAAAGTGAAAATTACCATGCCAGGGAGGGGTGTGGTGGGTTACACGTTTTAGAATGCATTCATTGAGTTAGTAATATTACATGATGCATCATGCACATTGTATCCTCATGCAGGCATTATCAAGTAAATAAACAGCATGCCCAACCATTGTGAAGAAGTGGATCCAAGTAAACATGGCCAATGCATTTAACTCAGATAATCATGTGGAGCTCTACATAACATATTTCATTGCAAACTCCATCTCTTTAGCATATATATGATATGTGCCACCAATATCATTAATGTGTTGGGCATTCAGTAAGGATAGATATTTTTAGCATACTTTCAGCATTGTGGTCTGTTTCACCCGTAATATCTTCAACAATAGATTGCATTTGAATCATGTCTTCAGTAACACTATCAAACACGTTGGCCTCAACACTGTGCTCAACCTTGTTAGTGGTCAACAATGAGTCCACAAAACCAGCCCTTCTATCAGTAGGTTTGTCCTTTATAGATGTCGAAAACTCTTCTGTTTGAATAAGAAACAAGATGATAATCCAAGATTGGAAAAGGTGCCGAATTATAATATTTTCAAAAGAATAAAGTCCATAGCAATCCACTCAAAACAAATCGTATTAAATGAAAAATCACCTTCCTTCCACTTCAGTACAAGAGAAGCATATGGTTCTGAAAGTGCAAGATGGACAGGTAGATCTGGAAAGAGACAATGGAGCGCATAAGCTGCAACTCTGTTTTGTGCATCCTAATGTGGAACAAATCAGCTAACAGTTTTGCTGGAAGAATGTGGCTAAATAATTTTATTCAATGCAAAAAATAGGTCTAATTCATCTTTTCTTCCAGTGGTTAACAACCAATAAAAAAAGCTTTAGAGAGATCAAATTCAACATACACAAATGCATAAGCTTATAGGATCACCAGACTTTGACAGTTATAGTTCACTAGGACATCCATATTCCATAGCACTAGGACATCTACCAACCCCATATCAATCCTTTATTATAAAATAATGCAGCCTTGCCAAAATTTCATAGCTAGAATGGATATTTGAAAGTTCACATCCAGGATCAAGGAGATGAAATGCTAAAAAATTTGATGCCAGGATTAAAATTTTGCAATATAGGGGACCATCATTAAGTATAATATCTGTTATTGTTTTTAAAGAAAAGGACTTCAAAATATTCGAATGATCATGTCCCCAAGAAACTACAGCATTTGACTATCATATCAGGATTAATAGCAAGTGACTCAAAAATCAGGCCCAATCAGGAATATAGCAACTTCCTTCTTCCCTTGGCCACCTTCACCCCATTTTTTGTTTTATTCATTCCTCAATTAAAGTTGAGACTTTTCATAATCCACAAGGATGTGTAAATCTTATTCTTACCTTACTCAAAAAAGGTATTTACTAAATCTCTTGATAAAGGTATCAATTGCCCTATTCCCACTTCACCTAATGATTCTGTAAGTACAGAGAGCGTCAAATAATATGAAAAAATCTCACATAGAGAGCACTCAGATTCACAGGAAAAACATTGCGTTGGTAAATCATCAAGCTAGTCATCTTCTCAAAGATAAATATAGCGGTTTATCTGCCTAACAAGATATTTGAGAAACAAATGAGACTTATATAAGATACTATTTATTATATGCCAATACACACACACCCACACAGAAAGAGAGATATTACAGTTTTTAAGAAAATAGAGTGATATCATATTAAAAACAAGGCAAAACATATTTGTCAGCTCTACCGAGTAAGATTAGAGCACAGCACACACAAAAAAAAAATAAATAAATAAATAAATAAAATAAAAAATAAGAAAAAATAGAATAAAATTGTGGATTGTAACTATGGAATGCTTCCACATTTTCTCCCAATCTTACAAGAAATATAGACTGGCATGTTCCATGGTTTTATGGTCTTCAGATACATTAGTTGCTGAAGATAAATATTTATGAAATAGCCTTAATTATTAGCAATGCAAAAGATCAAAAGGACATTCATTTAGATATTTGAAGACTTAGTTACAACTAGCACAAGCCCAATAACATACCTCAGGTGTATTAGAACTTTCTTCATGATGTGGAAGCTGGATAGTTGTCAACCCTCCAGCTTTCCTACTTTTACCCCTCCCGCTGGCTTTCCGAAGAACAGTAATAGAGTAACCAGAACTACGTCCATTTCCAACAACTTTTTCATACTTTGGGGCTTCCCACCCTGATCTTTGGCAAAGCTGATGAAGAACAGCCTTTGGGATCTTTTTTGGCTCTCCCTATATTTACAATCACATAATGGCAAATGCAACAGTTATTCGAAGGAAAACCAATTTAGGAAACAGAGGAAATTATAGGGTAAGTGAGGGAGAAGGATAAATAGGAGGCTTTGTACACCAACGGAATGCAGAACATCCCTTATGATATCAAATGTGTGTGTGTGTGTGTGTGTGTGTGTGTGAGAGAGAGAGAGAGAGAGAGAGAGAGAGAGAGAGAGAGAGAGTAAAAGGTCTATTAGAGAATCATAGAGCCCCATCAGAATAGTTATACAAGTCCTTGAGAAATGAAAGCACTGGAATTACATGAACATTAGTAATTAATAATATTACCCTCTTCCAGATTCCTTCCATTTTTTCTATGTTCTTCTCGCTACACAGTTCTTTCATCTTTTCTTTCATTTGTAGTTCCAATAATCCAGGACGTAGAACTTCATCAGACACACCATCATCCAAAAAGAAACCACCAAGCTCTACATCACCGGATTCCGTTTCCAAAGCATCGCCCTTTTGGATTAGTAGACCTGTGGAAGCAGATTCAGCTGAGCCTTTACAGGACTCAGATTTATCAGATCCCCCTTGATCTTCGTCCTTAAACCCACTACAAAGTGTTACATGCTCTCTATCACATGCACCAACGGTAGCACCATCAGAGTTGTCTGAAGGCCCGGGAATAGAAGGTGCATACTTGGATTCATGGTGGGTGTTTATATACTCAGATTCCAAGATATCTACTGACAAACCTAAAATCAGTTTGAATAGAAGGCATTCATCAACACACACTTTGTATGAGTTTATAAAACATGAATAAGAATAGACACACATTTTCACTACCTAAGGCTGTTATCTCTTGCTTAAGTTTCCGAATTATTTGACCTGCTTCTTGCTGGCTTTTCTTGTCACCCCTATCTTTGGCATTTGCAGCTTGCACTCTAGCATCATGGTAATCCTTAACAATAGCTTCATAGTCACTCCTTGGTTCCACTTCCACAACCTATAATAGGTGTATGTAATACCATTTAAAAGCAGGATTAGTGCTGATGAATTGAACTTCATTCACATTGTTGAATAAAATGAAACACATAAAGGATTTAAGGGGAAAAAAAAGGAGGCAACAACAACAATAGTTCATATTCTTATCAGCATAATTATTTGGACTACTGAGGCGTTGATTACCACTATCACTGTTATGATTAAATAGATACTCAGAAATACCTTCTTTGGAAAACCATAGTCCATCATATCAGTCTCCCAAGAATCAGTTTCCTCCTGCAGTAATAATGAATAACTACATAAGTACATATTACGTTCTGCTAATAATTAGGCATCCAAATTGACAGAAAAGATGTTCTTCTGTTGTATCACAAAACCCACGCAAACATGAATACAATAACACATCCAGTTAAATGCACACATGTTTTCCAATGGGACAATTATCTACTTTATCTCTGTTTCTTACTTGTTCTCCAAAAGAGGACATGTAGAAACATCCTGAAACTCATCAGCAGGCAGGCAAATATAGTACTAATGCACACATTGAATTATGATAAGAAAAGTAAAGGTAAACTGAAGAACAGGGTCACAGGCGCAAAGAATGAGAGAGAAAACAAACACCAGCATAGATTAACTAAAGTACATTCAATACAAACACGTCATCAAGGGATCATATGGCACAATATTTGGACCAGGCACTAATCTTTAACCAATCTCCCTTGCAATAAACATGTTTATATTCAGAGTTCATGTCTACGCTTCAGTTGCCATAAAAACCCAGTATTTTTATATCTTCCTAGCTCCTAACAATTGCATCAAATAATGCATTTTCAAATATTAATTATAACAGATTTAACCATTTACTAGCAATCCCACATGATGCATATTTGTTGAATTGAACTGACAAACAATTAATTAGACTCCTCCTATAGTGTCTAAACTCGAAAGTAAACCATCTGTTAAAGCACCTCTTCCTGTTGTTCCATATATTGGCGGATCCACTCTGCTTGAGAGCGTTGAACAGACTCTAGTGTTTCATCATCTTTTCGCTCTTTACTTTTAAGAGGAACAACTTCCGTTGTCTGCACAACTGAACATTCTGAAGAATCTCTCGAAGAAACCCAATCTTCACGAGCAGCTGATATGACACCAACAGAACCTGCAGCGGAAGATGCATTAATATGTTGCTTATTTTCTGTTCAAAACAATTTTCTTGATAAAATCCTATCAGGAGGAGTAGAGCCTAAAGGCAGGATGCACATAGAATATGTCCGTCACAAAAATTTGTGTCAATACCTCCACCTGTATGCATAGTGCTACCACTTGAAAACTTCAGGGGAAGCTCATTGCCTGGAATATTGAAGCATAGCCAATCTAAAGCAGCTTCATACGTCGCACTTCCCTGTTAAATACATCGGAAACATTCAAATGGTTAGGCCATAACGTCAAAAAAATAAATAAAATAAAATAAACAAACGTTAATCAAATTTTCGAAAATTATTATTAACCATGGAATGATGAAAACAGTCCTGAATAAACTCTCCCCAGGCAAACTGACGCACAATATTAACAAAATCGTGATTGAAGACATCCGACAAGTAATTTGGTCAAAGCCATCACACCGAGAGAATACCATTTTGATGTTTGATCCAGAAAACCTAATTATACAATACGAACCTTGAGAGCGGATAGCGCAAGTTCAATCTGATCGTCCTTAAAGCCCTCGCAAGACAACTTCTCGTAAACAGAGTGGAGCCTCTTCGTCATCTGCTCTTTGGAGAGAGATTCGTCCTGCGTCGCCGGAGTAGCCGACGATCGTCCTGAGCTGAGCAGAAGACGGCGCAAACGCGTCTCGTTCTCCACCGACAGCTGGAGCTTCGGGCCGGTGGACGCAGCGAACTTCCCCTTCGACGATGAAGTCGACGCCGCGGATTTCCCCTTCTGCTGCTTCTTCTTCGGCGCCATCACCGCATAAACTGGCGTACTACTTCGGAGCTTTTGCTTTGCCAGAGGAGTTGAGCAGTGACGAAGGGTGACCGTTTGTGTAAATATTGCGGTTGCCGGAGCGGAGGAAGTAAATAATTGATTGGACCTATTCCTTTAAAATGAATGGGCTTTAATAATTTTCAAGATTAGAAGCCCACTTTGATAAACCCATCCGCTATTAAAATGCTAAATATAGGCATATAGCAAACTCGCCTAATGTTTTGTTTTCTTTCGTTCAAAATCCAAACTAGTGGGTTTTTAGGGTAAAACGCTAATATTGTGCATAGTAATTACAACAATGCTCCCTATAAAGTCAACTTATCAAGTAGATTCTGTCACATATTTCAAATAGGCATGTCATTTTGATGTCCTTGATGAATCTCCAGATGAACAAATCATCGAGTTCCGATTCATATCAGAATAAACCATGCCTCAGAAAACATATGTTGTGGCAGTGCAATCTTGAGATCAAGCGTATAGAAAGAGTGATGATGATAAGCAACACACTACACCAATAATGTCCTTGGGATGATGGCACCTGCAAGTTTTGGTATGAGTGAGGCAGAATGATAGTTCAGATACACACTACAAGAAAAACAGTCTTTACCGACCGCAATTACCGACCACCGTCTTGCGGGTCGGATTTACCGACCGCAAGGCCGACCGCAAGTGGTGGTCGGTAAAAGTTAGCCGTTGTGGGGTCCCGGCTTAAAAGCCAACCAAATCACCGACCAACTCTAAAGTTGGTCGGTGATACCGACCGCGTTATCGACCGCATATGCGGTCGGTAACCTAGGGATTAAAATCCCCAAATCGACACAGAATCAGACGCGAACTCAGCGTCTTTCTTTCCCCTCTCTCTCGCGAAAACAGTATCTTCACTCGATTCCGACCACGTCTCCGACCACCGCCGCCCGCGCCGCCGACCCGCCGCCGTCCGTCGCGCCTCCGTCGTCCTCCCTCGTCCGTGGAACACTTTCGAGCCACCCCCGCAAGTCCACTCGAGAAGGAGCAGTGGAGGGTTCGTCTCGTTGAAAGCATTTCGAGTACATTCGTGCAATCACCCAAGGTATTCGATTGGCTTCACCCTCTCATTTTAGATATTCGATTGGTCAAAATTTTGGGCAAAGTTTTGTTGTGTTTCGTTTTATTAGCTTGAAGGTTGATTTCACTTTATTTTTTTTTAATTGATGTTGGATTATGAGATTATAGAAGGAATTGAGTGTTGGGCATTATGTTTGATGTTATTGTTAGCATATTCGCAAAATATGAGAAAAAAATCGAGAATGCATGTGTTCGAATTCCGGGCAGCCCCCTGTTTTGATAATTTGCGCACTAAATGTTTAGATTCTAGAAATTATAATCACATAATTGGAAAGCTCTCGTCGAGTAGATGAATTTGCATATATGATATGCCTAATTTGGATGTCGTATGAGAAACTTATGGCTTGTTGAAATATTTATGTTGATTTTATAGTTTGCATATTGTGCAAGTGTTTGTTTATGATATAGGATGAACTTAGTATTTAAATTAGGCTATATAGATGCATTGTATATTCGGAATGATTGTGGAGATGTTGAATTGAAGAATGTTTAGTATAGGATGAACCGAATCCATGTTGATTGATTGGATTAATATCAAAATGTCCACTTGTTTTTAACGATAAAATTGAGTTAGTTTAAAGGTGAATATACGATGACAACATATTCAAGTAACATTCAATCAGTCTAATCCACCTTACGATTAATTTAAATTTAGCCTAATTTCACTAGTTGAATTAATCCAAGGGAACAAACCATGTAACATCCACGTAGTCTATATTAACCAAAACGAGGACACAATATTAATGTAGGTGATGGATCGGAGTTGGATGTACCGCTCCCGTCGTGAATTGGGAGTATTGACCGCAGAATTTAAGAATGGAGTTGATTTGTTCCTGCTTATGTCTCATCAAAACCCAAACGTGGATAGAGCACAGGGAAAACTAAGGTGTCCGTGTAGACAATGTAGGAATAAGTGTTATCTACCTGATGATGACATCAAGTATCATCTACAATGCAATGGATTCGTACTGAATTACGAAAGGTGGACGTGTCACGGAGAGTCACACCACCCCACTAGTTCAGAGGTTCTTGAAACGGCCGGCTCTTCGAGGCCTGCCGCTGAAGATGCTTATATACAGATGGTGTTCGATGGTATGGGATTTGGTATTCCGATCACGACACCGCCCGAGGGAGGTGATGAAGGAGATGAGCATAGGGCCCCCGAGGAACCTAACGCACAAGAGAGTATGTTCTACCGTATGTTGGAGGCGGCGGACAAGGATCTGTGGCCTGGATGCAAGAAAATGACTTTATTGTCAACAATTGCTAGGTTGTTAAATATTAAGGCTGAACATAATCTGTCAGAGAGGTGTTTCGACACTCTATGCCAACTCATAATAGATACACTTCCCGAGGATAATGCCATGGTAAAGAACTTTTACGAGGCGAAGAAGCTACTCGAGGGGTTGGGGCTACCTGTTCAGAAAATAGATTGTTGTCCTAAAGGTTGTATGTTGTATTGGCGTGACGATGCATCATTAGATAGATGCAAGTTCTGTGACGGGCCTCGGTTTAGGGAAACAAATTCCACTTCACGGCTTGCACGCAAGTACATGTTCTACTTCCCACTAACAAACCGATTAAAAAGGTTGTACGCTTCAGAGACGACTGCGGAGCATATGACTTGGCATGTTGGACATGACCATGGGTCTTCCGGTGAGATGTGTCATCCATGCGACTCGAGGGCATGGAAACACTTTGACACAATTCATCCAGTTTTTGCTGCTGAGGGACGGAATGTCCGTTTGGGCTTATGCACGGATGGGTTCCAACCATTTGGTCAATCAGGTTCACAGTACTCTTGTTGGCCTGTTATTATAACACCTTACAATCTCCCGCCCGGCATGTGCATGAAAGATGAATACATGTTCCTGACATGTATAATCCCTGCAGGTATTTATCACAACAGGCTTCTACATTCATTTCTTATAGTATTGTTTGTATTTACATTTACCATTTGTTGAACAATAGTGAACGAAGCTGAGCCAGAGGAACAGCCCGAGGAGGCACCTGCAGGGTCGATGACTCAGGTCCCAGAGACTCCCCCACCTCACACTCCAGGTACGAGTAATTCATAATTATAATATAACGTTATTTATTTACTACAATTAAAATGTTATGTACATTCCTAGGTTCATCGGGTTCTACACAGGGGGCAGCTCCAGCCCCCCAGTTAGGTGGAGCTAGGCTGCTCGTTGAGCCCAGGGACGATGGGGTGTAAGTGTTATGTTTTACTTCATTCGTATCAAATTTCATTTGACACTATAACACTTTGGTTTATATTATATTTTTGTCGGTTTATCATCATTGTATTCGACAGTATAGAGTTCTCAAACGCTGTGGTGAGGAAGATCACAGATATATATCCCATGCGGTCAGATATGAATGGGATAAGCTGGGGGAAGGTCACTCGGGAGACGAAAGATTTCTACTGGAATGAGTTTTTGGTATTTCATAACTGTTACAGAAAATGTTTTGGGATTATACTTCGAATTTGTACTTAACTTGATCTACATAACCTGCAGAAAGTAGCTCGTTGGGCGCCGGAGCACGCTGGAGCCGTGAGGAAGGAATGGGAGAAAAAGAATATCGCTCGGTATTTTATTGTTTTAATTAATTAAATGTTTGCATATCAAATGGGTTCACATGCCAATTCACATGTTTCTAAATTTCAGCTACAAGGACTACACGCTCGACATAAGGAGCAAGAAGAAGCCCTACCCCGCAGACGAGTTGGTGGCAGAGAACTGGAGGCGGATTTGGGATTCCCCGCAATTTAAGGAGAAGTCAAAGAGGGGAAAGCTCAACAGGCGACGGGGACAGGAGGATGCACCGGCCCTCCCAACTCACACCGCGGGATCAAAGACATTCCTGGCCACAAAAGATAAATTGGTATGTTTAGAATATTTACATTTAATATTCAATTACTTATGTGGATTTTGGCTCTTGAGTTGTAGTCCTTGAAATATTGTAGTCTACTGATCTGGGAAGGCCTTTGCATTTGCACGAGGTTCACGAGCACACACACACGCGGGGGCACGAGAAGGACAATTGGATTCGTGATAGGTCGGCGCGGGTGAATGTAAGAAATTCTACATAAAATCACATTTACCTATTTATACTAATTTGGGTCACTATATTATGTACTTTACGTATTTCACATGTTGAATATAGGAGGAGTTCAATGTAGTTACACAGACATTGAGCCAGAACCCTGAGATTGGGCCTGACTTCGATCCGGACGATGTCTTCTACGATGTAGCCGGTGGTCACGATAGACGCCACGCTGTATACGGCTTAGGATCGTTGGCGAAGTCGTTTAGGCCCGGAGGCAATTATTCCACCACCGCTCCCCCATCTGATTCCACTTATGTGACACAGGAGCAGTTTCAGCAGCTCACAGAGACTATTCAGCGGGTGTCACAGAGACAGGAGTCTATGGCCGATCAGGTGGAGAGATTGCTAGGAGTCAGGGCCCCTCGATCCCCTGGACACGGAGATGGAGATGACTTTGGAGGCGGCCTGGGTGGAGGAGGATTGGGTGCACATTGAGTGATGAGGGATGACACTTGGTTAGTGTCTTTACTATTTATTTATGAGACGTATAGATGTTTCTACTTTGTATAGATTTTCAAGAATATGTTAATGTTTTCCGTTTCAGACTTTCACATTTCAAATTGCATTTTGGGATTGTCATCATCGTTTTCAACATCTATTGAATTTGGAATGTGAAATGCATTGTAGATTTGTGATTGTACATGTGTTTAATTGTTGATGTTAATGAAAGGGATTGCCTTATTGTGCTGAAAGTGTTGGAAACATATTGTGGATTATTTGTTGATATTGTTGCAGCAGGGATGGCTGTGAAAACAGCCATTTCTGGTGCACTACAGTTTGGGTACCGACCGCACCCCAGACCGCAACTTGGTCGGTAAGTTACCGACCGCAGGCCCGACCGCAGGCGCGGTCGGCAAGTGGTGGACCACGAGGTCCCCTGAGTTGGGTACCGACCCAAAATTGTGGTCGGTAAGTTGGTCGGCAAAAATGCCGACCAACCTGCGGTCGCCAACTTGGTCGGTACTGTTGCCGACCGCCGCTTTTTTGGTCGGCCGAGATTCACCTACCAAGGGATTCCCGACCGACGTTGCGGTCGGGCGTGCGGTCGGTAACCACGTGGACGACCCGCTTTTCGTGGTTACCGACCGCATAATGCGGTCGGTAAAGCCTGTTTTTCTTGTAGTGACAGTATAATTAGGAGAAGTATGGTTTAGACTTCAGATACCATGCAAATAAGGACACGCGTCCAGATATTAACCTCACTTTCAGGCTTATTATATCGGCAGAAACAGGATATTAACACTAGCTAGCCCCTAGAAAACTTCATTGAGTGCACAAGCACAGAAGAGTTTTCTGCGCATGGTCCTATGTATGGTTAGCTATATTTTCTAAGGTACGTATGATCAAGTGACAATTCTATCGCATCATCAATAAATTATCAAAATGCAATCACAATTTCAAAATGCCACAGTACCTCCTCATCTTCATCGGACAGATGGCAAATCTTAGGAACTACGCGATTCCGTCTTGCTAGCTACAATCATTTCCAAGATTTCCTCCGTGTTTCTCTCTCAATTTCCGCACGCCTTTCTTGGAATTATAATGCCCGGTGACTTGATGGACTCCTTCTTCCTCCTTCCACCAATGAGCTTGCGGTAGCTCAGGCGATACGTCCACATTATTCCGTCTTCCTTGGAAGTTGGAACAATCGGAGGACGAAGAGAATTAGAGGAGAATGGAAAGATCATAAGAGTGAGAAGAGGGGTTTATAGAGAAAATCTTGAAGCGTGAAATCTACGCCCATTTCATGGGCTTTTTGTTGGGCCTCCGCTCTCTGTAAACAGCTGGCAAAAGTATCCGTTGCACTCATGTTTGTTGTGCACCGTCTGTATTAATTAGAAGAGGTTCAAGTATATCACATGCAACAGCTTAATATTATTAGTAAATTAGAGTTTGAAATTGAGTAATTTATTTTTTATCTATTAGCAATAAATCAAAAAATTATTATCAAAAATTTCTGAAACATAATAAAAATAACTTTAACTTTAAATTTATTTATTTATAATTTACAATTTATTAAGTATAAGTTGGATTGGACCAAATCCCAAATTTTTAGTATAAACAAGCTCGAATCCATCTTTGTTATCGCTGAAAAATTAAGTTTTAATTTATCATTTATATATTTTAAATATTAATTTTTAAAATTACAAATATATATTTTTGTGGACTTAATAAATAAATATTAAATATATTCAAAATTTATTTACAAGTGTTAAATGTGCCGAAGTGAAAGTTTGTTTTCTTTAGACTCTGTTCTAGAGTTGTTTTAGGTAGTCAAAAATAAAAAAAAATATATATATTATGGCAATGTTAAAAAAAATTATATAAAAAAATTGATTTATAAGGGTTTAGAAATTTTTTGGTGACTGGGTTTAGAATTGAAAACCACCTACATTGACTTTTTATACGGGGATTTTTTTATTTTTTATTTTTTTGATGAATAACGCACATAGGCGTTGGCAAAATGTTCAAAAACACTTCAAACTCTACAGAAATGAGGGATAAGGAGAGAAAAGCAATGGTAAATTAAGCAACAAACAGGAGCAAGGAAGAGTTAATAACGAGGAAAGCACACTCCTGCTGCATCCGCAACAATAGAATGCCGAACGTCAACAGACGGGAATGCTCTAGTCGTGAAGAAACTCTGATTCCGCACCACGCCGAGCTAAAGCATCAGCCACCGAGTTGTCCTTATGGCGGATGTGAGACCAACGATAATCAGGACACTGCTGCAATCTTTAATAGACCGCACAAGGGGAAAAAGGAGATGATCTGACGGGACAACTTGCTCTATCATATGCAAAGCCTCAGTAGAATCAGAAAAAAAAAAAAAAAAACAAGAAGCTGAATTCACACTCCAACGTTGTAAACCCAACATGCCATGCCAAATACCATGAAGCTCAGCTGGAAGATTAGTAGCGATTCCCACCGATCCAGACAAACCCTCTACCCATTGGCCATCCCCGTGCGAATGACACAACCAAATCCCGCCAGACCAGGATTACCGATGGAACTACCATCCACATGTAATATAATCCCAAGGTGATGCGTACGATTCCAAGAAACCAACGGGCAAAGGCCTCTATTTCAAAGAGGTTTTACAAGCACTGTCCAAATCTACGGGGATAAATTGTTAAATACACATTTTATTTATTTTCTTTCTATTCCCTTTATTAAAGAATATAACTTCGCTTACCATAAAACACAAAGGAATATAATTTTTATTTTCATTTTCATTACTTTCAAGTTTCAACTCAAGAAAACACTGTATTATTTTTATTGTTATATTACTATTTAAAAAAAAAAAATCTCATTTTCTTGCTTGTCTTTTGTTTTATTAATTTTAAAATAAAATTCGAAAACAAAGTGTAAATGCAATGTGCTGCTGAGATGCATGAGACCAGTGAAAAAGCCCATCCGATTTGAAAGCGCAAAACCGTAACTAATATTCTGCTGTAAGTAGGATTATTACAACAGTTCAACAAAACACAATCAATCCACTTGTTCTACACATGTATCCAAAATCTCACAATGTACTGTATAACATTGTCAAAGAACATGCATGAGGATAAATATACACTACAATATCCAGAGTATCTGGCCTATGATATTTTCCAGAATTAAAACCCCAAACTCCACAAAAATTCAGGTGGCATTGTAATACGATCAAAGCCCCAAGTTTGAAAGAAGATGGCGCCATCTAGGAGGTTCCTCGTCGAAGATGTAGGTCAGAGGAGACACCAGAACACCGCTCCCCCCAATCTGCAAAACATTTGAGTTATTTGACCGTGTAGAGCAAAATTAAGTAGCTCTTCACAAGCATCAAACTATTGCACTTGGTTTTTAAGTTCTTATTTGTTTGGTGTATCCCATTCAAAATCATAATTTGACTCTGAACTAGATGCTGCTAAAACTAAAATATAAAACCTGGCTCCAAATGTATCATGTCACTAAGAAATACCATGATCTGTGCATATTTTCATTCATACAAAATGTGGGCGTGATTCTATTCATAACATTTAAGCTTAATTAGGCCTCTAATCATAGGTATCAAATCACAGGTATCAAACGAGGCCAATGCTTTATTCTTTATCACACGGTCATAACCAACAAAGATCCAAATGAGGTTACCAAACAAGGTCTTAGTAAGATATTCGTGAGTGCGATGCTCTTGCATGTGTGAGATAAATAATACTTCCTCCGTTCCTTTTTAATTGCCACGGACCCACATTTCACGCAATCCAAGACACATTTTCAATCTTCGATAACTCAAACTGCGTACAAGTAAAAATTATGAAAGTTTGATATTCTAAATCTATGCGATTAGACGAATCTAACAAGATCTCACTTGACTATTTTTTGTCCTATATAACTGTATTAAAAAGTCGAATCAAAGTTACTCAATGAACAGTAACAAAACCTCTACCGTGTCAAATAAAAAGGAACGGAGGAAGTAAGTTACTCCAAATGAGTGCGCACTCTTGCCACACTAAGATCCAAATGAAGTACTCGTATGAAACACAAGTCTAATGGATATTATAAGTAATCAAGCACTATAGGTCCTGTCCTTGTGAGTTCAGTTATCGTTCATGCAAAATACAATTTTTTATCAGTATTTAGGGATTAAAAAAAAGGTATAAAATTTGCATTGTGAGGAAACTATGATGTTTACTCTAGTAATAGTAAACATTAGCTAACACTGAGTTTAATCCTTCAAATTATGGATAGTCATAGGGTCCATACCTCTCGAAGCTGCTGAACAGATTTGTAAAGTGCTTTCTTCGGTACACAAATAACTATAGCATAATAATTAGCAGATACTTTTCCATCTCTCTTAGAGAATACTGGACTTATGGTTGGTCCCTGCATGAATAAGAGGCACGATATTAAAATTTCAATTTTCAAGGTCAACAAAAGAATAACAATTAAAACTTGGTGTCTGAGAAATTGCTATTGAGAACCAGCCAATTAGACTGACCTGCAATCCAGCTAGAGATGGTTGGCTAAGCACTCGCTGAGCGACTTCCTCAACACTGCTTCCCCTCATATTAGCAGTTACCTGTCAAGAGGACATTAGATAACAGATATAACAAGGAACTGCAGGAAATCTGACTGAAAAAGCAAGTGATTTGCACCGTGAATTGTCCAGAAGCCCTTAAATGTGCCTCCAATCTTTCAAGCATTTCATGAGTAATATCGAGCACACCTTTGCGCTGGATCAACGACCTTCTGCTAGCAACCAAAACGGCCTACAAGGATGAACTTTGATCAGAGGTGATTATGGAAGCAGAAAAGTCACAAAACAAATGAGCATAAATGCATAATCATTTCTAACAGTGATCCCAATACTAGAACTCACAAGCGAAAACGAAGAAATACCTGACTTTCCAAGATGACTCCACCTTCAATTTCTTTCAAATTGTTTTCTCTCAATGTGGTCCCACTGCTTACCAGGTCTACAATAGCATCAGCTATTCCCATCTTTAAAAAGAAGAAGAAGAATCAGCATTGTTCAGATCACCACCTGTATTCCAAGACTATTGTAGCAACATAATTGTTGTTACAGCATTAAGTATCAACTAATTAACTTGGGTAAGTATTCCAAGGAATCTTTCAAGCTGAGCCAACAGTATCATCAACCCACATATTGATAAACATTCAATGTGCTTAAATTCAGCAACCTTCAGAAACACAAAAGTATGTTGTGGAAGGAGAATTCAAAAGGGAATGAACAATATAATGTCAGAAATTGTTCCAACATATATCCTCACATTCCATATATTTCAACAAATATTCGTCCACTGGTAGAAAATAATGACCTGACAATGCAGGCACTCTCAGCAGCTATATCATGTTAAAGAAAATAAACTATATCATGTTAAAGAAAATAAGATAAATTAATTAGTTAAATTTTTGGGCAAAAAATAAAGTTTAGGTATGACATTCTTGCTTGCCAAACATCTACATTATGCAAGGCCAGGGGTAGAAAATAATTCTTGGTAAGGTAGTTGTTTATTACTCTTTCAACAAGGGTGTAACTCATCCAAATGAAAATCAACTTCAAGTTCAGTTACCACCCACAAACTTCATTAATTTTTCTTCCTCCTTATTTCATGACTAGCATGCAGATATGTTCATGAAACAAAGTAAGACCAACAGATAACTAAAAAGTTGCAAAGCAAATGCAATATGACACAGGTGAAGTTAATGTATGGTGAGGGTTAAAGAAATATATGCAGTGCAGAAAAACACAAAATTTCAGGAAAGCAAGAAAATAAATTCATGGAAGAAAAAAAAAATCGAAATCTCATGAGCAAGAGAACAAAACAAAAAATTAATTGGGAGTTGGGACACAGAAACAAATGAAAGCAAAAGTATGTAGAAATTTCAAAATCATGCAAAGTATCTCGAGTATCGAAAATTTTGAAGCTTACTGCAGGTGCAGCTTCCAGAGCTCCATCAGCAGTCGAAAATGCAACATGTTTCAGGCCACTCTGCTTCATAAACTTGGGACCCATCTGCAATTATCAAATGTGCAATAATGGAATCATTTTCAGAATCTGGAAAAATACAATATTACAAAAACAATAATTGGGCAGAGTATCAGAATAAAACCTACATATGTAAATCCAGTAGCAACTCTCAAAGGTCTCTCAGGCGTCCATTGTGGCATCAATGCCAGATCCTTCAAAGAATTTACGTTCTCAAATATGCCATACTTGGGAATCTGTTAAAACTTTCATGTTATACCACCACAACGCACTTTTTATATTATGATAATAATAATAATAATAATATATAAAAAAGAGGAGAGGAAAAAAGAAACAAGGTGAGTTTGAAATTTGTTATAATTATCACTTACTGCCAGAGATAAACGGCATTGTCCATAATCAAGATCATCATGGACAAGAATGAGATCTTCATCTCCCTACAAAAAAAGTATTTAAATGAGAAAAATGTAACGTTAAAAAGATTCATGGCAAGTGCCAATACAAAAGTAGAGCTAAATATTTGCAGGCATAGGATAATTCCAAAATGTAAAGTGCAATACTCAATGACATTAGTGAAAACGTATAAGCACACAAGGACATCAAATATAGACATTTCCAAATTTAAAAATAAATAAAAACAAATAAAAAGTTCTCATAACTTGAAGGTGAAAAAACAGCTCAAATAATATCAAAGAAACCATTATCCAGCAAAGCACCAGTGTATCATGATACTACAACACAGACAACACCCTTTCCATTGAATAATTAAAAATCTTACCTGTCCAAATTCCATTACTGTGTCCAGACCAACAATTCCAAGATCCAAATCTCCAGATACTAATTTTCTCACAATATCTTTTGGCCGTTGAAACCAAACTTCTAAAAGTAGAGCTAAATATTTGCAGGCATAGGATAATTCCAAAATGTAAAGTGCAATACTCAATGACATTAGTGAAAACGTATAAGCACACAAGGACATCAAATATAGACATTTCCAAATTTAAAAATAAATAAAAACAAATAAAAAGTTCTCATAACTTGAAGGTGAAAAAACAACTCAAATAATATCAAAGAAACCATTATCCAGCAAAGCACCAGTGTATCATGATACTACAACACAGACAACACCCTTTCCATTGAATAATTAAAAATCTTACCTGTCCAAATTCCATTACTGTGTCCAGACCAACAATTCCAAGATCCAAATCTCCAGATACTAATTTTCTCACAATATCTTTTGGCCGTTGAAACCAAACTTCTAAATTAGCGAGCTGCAATATAAGAAAAAATAAACCCAGCAAACAAATGTTACTAGAGGAAGATTCCAAGAACTGAAAACTAATTCTCCAGGTGCCACACAAAGAGGACAACCTGGTGTTAGTCAATATAAATTAGGTTTAATGGATATCCGACATGCTTAAAGTAGTTTGGCAAATTCTGAATCTTTTACAAGAATCTATATCTGGTCTCAGCAATCAGAACTTACTCTCCACGTTGTAAATAGTTCACTAAGAACTCAAAACAATTTTACTCATTCCTCAATACCAGTGATTCTAATCTCACCGATTGTAGACTCTAAATACCGAAGCTGTTAATCGGGGCCATAGATGAAATGCTCACCTGAGCAATGTCTGCAACATACTGCCGGGGATTCACTTGCCTCACTGACAATTGACAATCCTGAATGAACAAATTGAAAAGGTTAATCAAATTCAACCGCCGGATGCAGGTTTCATTGAGAACCATATCGATGAGCATTTTCGCACAAAATTAAACAATAAATCAATACCTTGAGAAGATCGAGCGTGTCCGTGGCCATCCGACCTTTACTCGGCAACCCTAAACGCACTTCATTCCGCTCGGACGGCCTATTGTCCACATTCCCATTCACCACAGTAGCCGGCGACACCACCGAGCAACACGAAACCGCGAATCTAACCGAAGCACGATTGGTCGGAGAAGACTGCGTTGATAGTGGTGAAACCGACGCCGGCGAGAACAGGACTGTAGCCCGAACAAGCGACATTTCCTCGGGATTTCCTAGAGCGGAGCGAAGAGTTCAGCCGCCACCGCCGTCGCTAACTGCTGGGTGTTGCGAAAGTGCTAATTGGAAAATGCTGAGAATAGTTCTTGATGCCGAACAGAAAACCAAACCGTCATGTCTATCCGGTTTATTTCTGTCATTACTCATGTCATGTGTCCGTTCGACCGGTTCATGTTGTGCTGACATGTCATTTGTCATCATGTCAGGTACTGTTTGGAATTTTAATCTTGTTCAAACTTAAACGGGAAATGTCAAATAAAGGCCAGGTGGTCAAAATACTTCACATACAAGACCAGTATACCAAAGTACTTCTTCTAAGAGACCAGTGAATGTATATATATTTACTTTTGAAAATAGAAAAGGTGAAAAGACAATGCTATCCTTGAAGCTTAAATTACGGAAAAAAAGCCAAATATATCCTTTTTGTTTCAAAAAAAGCCAAATCTATCCTTTTTCTATTTTATTACCGAATTTATCCTCTACATATGGAAAAAAGGCCAAATATATCCTTTTTGTTTCAAAAAAAAGCCAAATCTATCCTTTTTCTATTTTATTACCGAATTTATCCTCTACATATGCTAATTATATCCGGAAATATCCTAAATTCACTAATCGTGGAATGGCTGCTGACGTGGCAATAAATTAACTTAAACCCTACACGCTGGATCGAATTTGAAGTGTGCCTCAATTAGGGCTGGGGAAAAATACCGAATATACTGCATACCGCACATACCGTATCGAAAAAAGAAATATCGAAATTTTCGGTATGGTATCATACCGAAAAAAATTCTCCGTACCGTATACCGTACCGAACTTTACGGTATGAAAAATTTCATACCGTTGCCGTACCGAACATTTCGGTATACTGATCTTCGGTATACCGAAAGTTTCGGTATGAAATATTTTCATACCGTTTCCATATCGACATTCCGAAAATTCGGTATTTTCGGTATTTTTCCCCAATTAGGGCTGGGGAAAAATTTACCGAAAATTTTACCGAATATACCGAATATACCGAAATATACCGAAAATTCGGTATTTTCGGTATTTTTCCCCAATTAGGGCTGGGGAAAAATTTACCGAAAATTTTACCGAATATACCGAAAATTTTCGGTATTTTTCCCCAGCCCTAATTGAGGCACACTTCAAATTCGATCAAGCGTGTAGGGTTTAAGTTAATTTATTGCCACGTCAGCAGCCATTCCACGATTAGTGAATTTAGGATATTTCCGGATATAATTAGCATATGTAGAGGATAAATTCGGTAATAAAATAGAAAAAGGATAGATTTGGCTTTTTTTTGAAACAAAAAGGATATATTTGGCCTTTTTTCCATATGTAGAGGATAAATTCGGTAATAAAATAGAAAAAGGATAGATTTGGCTTTTTTTGAAACAAAAAGGATATATTTGGCTTTTTTCCCTTAAATTACTGGTGTAATCGAATGGAGGGTATAATGGGACTTTCAACTTTAAATCACATCAACCGCCCCCCAAGGCCTGCAACCGCTGCAACCCCATTAATTCCCACGTCCTCCATTACTCCGGCGAACACCCCCTCATTTCCCGTTCTTCCTTCTCCAAACTACTTAGGCACTCTACTGAACCGGCTTCTCTCATTTCCCCTCAATTAAACTCAGAAAAAATCGAAGGCAGCGGCTTCTCCCATTTCGCCTCCGTGAGCTTTCGAAAGAGAGGAAACGCCGGCGTCCCAGCGCGGGTCTCTTCTCGGCATTCGCGGACCTGCAACAACTCGACGGAACCACCGCGGCAACTCGAAGACACCGAAAGCAGCAAGAAAGGTATGGCAATGTGTTTTGTTGAGTTAGGTTTGAAGTTATTTTGATTTGTTTGGTTGTTTGGTTGATGTTGATGAAAGGGGACAATTTAAGGGTTAGGGTTTACGATTTCTTCTCCATTTAGGAGTACTTCCGACAAGCCCCTGTTTATGAAACGAAATGTGCCATTTTGATTCTTGTTAGGTGCGGATGATATTGGGGCATTTTGAAATTTTTGTGATTTTGATACCAACGAAATCGATTTTGGGGGTTTTGAATTTGTTATCATTTTTTCGATTTTGGTTGAATTTTTTCTATACCAGTGGCATCTAGATTCAATACCAGCATCCCCTGTTTATGTTTGATGCGTTCTATTTGATGTCGACTGAAGTGAGATTGGAAGGATTGGTTATAGGGTGGATTATTTCTTGTTTGGTGCGGATGATGTTGGGAGTTTTTAATTTTAATGCAAATCGGATACCAGTGAAATCAATTTTGGGGGTTTCTTTAGTATAATTTGTGTTTGCATATCTATGACACCGGTATATGGTTGAACATTCCAAGTATGCGTTGTGAATACGACATAATGTGAGGTGCATAATAACTAGTCAAGATGTTATGTATTGGTGCCACGTTGTGTTGTGTGGTGCATTGTCCCATGGTACTGTAAAAAATTTGGATTCTAAAGTGATTCCGATGATTAGAGAATGTTTATAAGATAGGAAATTGCTAAACTATTACACATGTATGATTTGCGCATGACATTGGTATAAATGAAATGTGTTGGCAGGAAAGAGAGTGAAGAAGAGCGAAAGTGAAGAGGCGGAAACAAGCCAGAAAACTGCAAGGACGACCGGGCAGGCTACTATAATTTCACGTTGTAGCCTGAGTATGTTAAGAGAGTCAATAAATAGCATACGGGAGAGAATTACAGACGAACAGTGGAGGGCAATCAAGTCGACTCCATTCCATCACTTTGCGAAAATTGATGTGATCTACAGCAGCAAGGCGAGGCTGCAGTCGCTCGTCGAGTGCTTTAATGCGGAGTTGCGAGCGTTCGTTTTTTGGGAGGGATTTACGGTTAAGTTCAGATCATAGGAATATTCTGTGGTATTAGGGCTGCAGCACGAGGGCATGCTCGTGCACACGAGGTGTGTGCCAAAATCGCAGTTCAGGGAGAAGTATTTCCAAAATTGCGGCAGTCTGAAAAGGCAAGATATACTGGATCTCATGTGTAGCTTGGCTGGCACCGAGAACAGCCTTGATTTCGCACGGGCGTATGTATTGGCGGTATTCTGCTGCGTCCTCTTCCCGGTGTCGGCTTACACCCTCCCCGATTTTCTTGTCCACCACGTGGACAAGCTGAAGATGCTGAGGGAGTACGCCTGGGGTCTTGCGGCGTATGAATGGGTCGTAGATTCGATGCGGCGGATCAATGAGGAGAATAAGACTTATATCGATGGTTGCACCCTGGGCGTTGTGGTAAGTTCTCTATATTTATCATTTCTGAGAATGGAAAACCATTCTCGTGCATAAGCAACGATATGAAGCTGAACGACGGTGTTATTTTGTAGGGATGGTTCTACGAGCGATTCCCTCACATGGCTGAACCACTCATTGAACCGGTGATACCGAGGTTCGTGCGGTGGAGGGAATCTTTCGGAACAGTGCAGCAGTGTAAGGAGGATCTTGGGGAGCTTCGGAAACATCAGTGTCGTCCCCTGATGATAAGCTCAAAGGAGAGGAAATTTTTGGTCCCCGTGACGGCCGTCCCCCAAAAATATATTGCTGAAGAAGATGATGACGAAGAGGTCGATGATGAGATTCCGATCAGGGTGAAGAAAATAAAGAGGAGGCCAAAGAAGAAGGATGAGGAGGAGGAGAACCGGGTTGAGGTAGACGCCGAGGAACAGGTGGAAAAGGAAACGAGGGAGGTAAATACTTAGTTTTATTTGTTAGCATTAAAACTAATGACAATGCACCCGTATGAAATGCCTTTAACACTGGTATTAATTGACCGTAATGGTTGTATTTTTCTGTTACCCTGGAAGACCGAGAAAGAGGCAGCAGACGAGGAGGTATCAAGCAGTGAGAGGGATGACGAGGAATCTGTGTCCGAGGACTTGAGTAGGCAGGGGGTGAATAAGAAGGTGGTTGTGAAGAGGAAGCCCGTTGCGAAGGCGGTGGTCAGTGATGAGTCGGAGTACGTTGCGGAGTCTTCTGAGGGAACCGACGACAGCGAGGATTATGTGACCAAGAAGGTTGCCCAAGCAGTGGCATATGGAAATGACGAGCCCACAGAAAAGGCAGATAAGAAAAAAGGTATGGTTGAAGAGAGAAATACTAGCAAGGCAATGCAATATTACGAGCCATCTCATGACGAGGTGGCAATCGCAGTGGAGGGAATGTTAATTCTCTCTAATCATAAACCTTCACTTGCTGAGCCGCTTACACTTTTTCCGTTGTCCACAGCTACACAACGGGGAAAGCGTAAAGCGGATCCCCCACTTTATTCACCGGAGACTCGCAGTAAGAAAAAGCTTGTCAACAGAAAGTTGGAACTTGACGCCCCTCCTCCTCTTCCCAAAAAATATGCTTCGCGAAGGGACATGGAGGAGGAATTGTGCTATCGGTATTCGCACCGAAGGGGATACGCCGGCGTGAATAGTATCTCGGAGGAAGAAAGAACACTGCTGGAACAGTTCATCGATGCACCTGGCACGAGGTATTTACTTTCTGTAGAACTTGTATTGTTTGGACTATCTGAATGGTATTGTTTAGTATGTTGACTGGTATTATTTGGTTGGTGGATTGTTTTTCAGGCAGTGGTCACGTATGGAGCGAGGGCATCTTCGCCGTCCTACCATCGAGCATTCTTCTGCTTCTGTTTGATGAAGCGGTATGCAACGACCTAGTTTCGGCATACATTTCTCTGTTGTGCAGCGATCGGTTTCGCCAAGCCAATGATATACCCACGAAAGTTGGGTTTATCAGTGCGTATACAGCGGTAAACATTAATAATTTTATACAGTCAATGGTTAGCCTATTTGTAGATTTAATTTTGAAAATTGAATTACTACACAGACCAGTATACTGGAGATGTATCCAAAGACGAAGAGCGAACTAACGGGCGCGCAGTATGAGGACCTGTTTAAATCACATCTTTGGTCAACAGGGCATGAAGAGTTTGAGAGGCTGAGCATGTTGATGACGGGAGGGCTGGATTATATCCTGGTGCCCGTGAATACTCAATACCACTGGCTCTTGGTGGTTCTGGACCCCAAGGTCTTGGAAATTGTAGTCTACAATTCTCAATGGCATCCAGACTACGTTTCCCCCACAGCTAAAATTGTAAGTAACCGTGTTCATATTGGTACACAGAGAAATCACTTCTTGGTACTATTCATGTAAATGATTGGTATTATGTCCTACGTATGATTTGTATGTATCCTGTAATCTATCTGTATTGAAACAGGCAAATTTCCTAAGATGGTACATGAAGCAGACCCATGGAATGGAATTCCAAGATCGGGTTGGGTACAGAAGGGCGTGCCGGCAGCAGGGGGACACGTCCGTGGACTGTGGGGTCCACGTCATGTGGTGGGCAGAGGCGTTCGTTCGGAACGATGTTGACTACTGGGGCATGGAGAAAAAGCTGATATAAAGGCGTACCGGGCTAGGGTGGCGCTTCGACTCCTGAATGATGCTAAATCGGCCCAGACCATTGTTCAGACTGATGAGGGGCGTACTACGGAGGCGACGGGCATCGCTGACGGACAGACGACGGATCCCATGGCTGAGGCGCAAGATCGGGGAATGGAGGTCGAGCCCACTGACATCGATGAGGGGCGGTCGACACATCCCAGTGTCGATGAGTCGTCTGGGGTGGAGGAGACTCATACGATGGAGGAGGAGCCCATTGGCACAGTGCAGGGGACGGATGCCACTAATGAGGAGCAAGCACGGACGATGGAGGAGCCCATTGGCACAGAGCAGGGGGCGGATGCCACTAATGAGGAGCACGCACGGACGATGGAGGAGGAGCCCATTGGCACAGAGCAGGGGGCGGATGCCACTACGATGGAGGAGGAGCCCCAGGGAAAAGAGCAGGGGGCGGATGCCACTAATGAGGAGCTCGCACGGACGACGGAGGAGGAGCCGACTGCTGTGGAGCATGCTATGACGATGGGGGAGCAGACAATGGGGGACGCCCCTAGGATGACGGCTGCCGATCCCATTGATCATGCTAGGGCATATCGGGAGAGTGCTCTATCTCCTATTCCACTAGCTGCATACGCTCCGATGGTCCTAGGCTTGCCCGTACCGCCGCAAATCCCTTCATGGCCCCGTGCCAAGCGAAAAGTCGTCAAAGAAGTTAAGCCTGTCTCTACAGTGGCTACTACTGTTGCCCAGACCGAGCCAATACCAATGCCGGATGCCCCAGCAGTTCCCGCACCCACTCCGGATGCCCCAGCAGATCCCACACCCACTCCGGATGCCCCAGCAGATCCCGCGCCCACCACTGATGCTTCCAAGCCGAATGACGATGACGCCTCTTCCAGTCATGACCTGAATTGGTTGATGGATTATGATCACTAGTTGGATTATTTAATGAGTATTTATGCAATTTTTATGTGTTGATGGATTGACTTGTACTGTTTTGACTTTTGAATGGTTCATGGTTGTAGCTGGACAATTGTGGTGATGTTGGTTATTTGTTGGTATTGTCCTAGGTAATGAATGGTATTTTATGTTGAACAATCGTATTCGCCTCTAATGACTTGGATAATATTCACACATTATCATTGATGTTAAGCTAAACGATGTGTATAATGTTGAAACAAAAGTAGCTCATTGGATTAAACTAAGTAATCTTGGAATACAATTAACTATGTTCATCAACTTGATGTTCCTAGAATTGTTCATATAAGTGTTGTTATACTGCATAAATGGAGAAAGTAAGAGTTGAAAATGGCTAAGTGCTGTTCATTAGGTTCGATGTGGCTAATGGTTGGGGATGGTGTTCCTACAAGGGGTGAAAATCTGTAAAATGAAGCAGTTCTCAGTAAATTCGCAACAATAAGCTTCAACAACACCCTTAACAACAATAAACCTTATAATGGTATGAATCGAGAATGTCAATGATATAGATAGTGACAGACATTAGTACCTGTGCGCTTATATAATGGTATTAAGTTCTTATATTATTGGTATACTAGCTAATCCACATAGTTGATCATATTAAACGCCGAAACAGCGCCCAATTGCATCTTTACATAGGCCACCTTTATAGTTTAATTTGCCTCCAACGATAATAGCGATTAAGTGGCATCAAATAGTGTAAGATATCATGTGTGAGTGAGTAAGATGTTATAAGTGTGACCCTTCCATTCACATACCTAAGTACCCATCCATTCAAAACATCAATGCAAGAACCATTATTACTTTATATGTTTGTTCATGAGTGACCCTGCAATTTTTTCCCTGTGACCAGTTGACTTGATCACTTATGACCAATGCGTGTTGATCAATGACTTGATTAATTCTGACTTCATGGATGTGTTGAACAACAACCGTATTATCCCACAATTGTTGGTATTATGCGCCCATCACATTAGTGTTTTCTTGGCCCGTTGACTTGTATTTTTTTAATTCTGTCCTATAAAACCCTGTAAAGTGTAAATATGATGTGCAATACTCTTGTTCGTGAACCACGTCATCTGAAACCGATCATTTCATTGCATTCAAAATGGTATCATATATTGAAGCCATCCTCATAGAGGATAGATTCAAGTACTGAAACCATGCAAAACCCAAAACAATACTTGTTCGTCAACAAAAATATGCATCAACAACAAAACACCAGTTGACATCAAAAATAACACCAGTCTTGGCATAATGGAACGACGCAGCTGAATCACCCGGCATATCTGTGTGCTTCCTTGCAGGTGCGTTTGTTATGACCTGCTTTTCCGCACATGTGGCAGGTGTTCTTGCCCGATTGAACCTGCGATGGGATTCGCTTTTTCTTTCTCCGGCCAGGCTGCACCCGAACGTCCGGTGGGAGTATAAAGTCTTCGTCATTCTCATCTACGACGTTATCACCACCCATCATCAAATGATATATCACTGCTTCGTATGTCGCCCTGAAATACTCAGTGGTGTAGTAAGGATTGCAGTAGTCATAAATATTGCACTGCAGTTTCTCGATCGCAGCACACCCGTGCTTACAGGGCAGCCTGAATAATTGCCAGTAGCCACACGTGCATGTCCACTTTTCCACATCAACGGCGTATAGGGTGGCCCTCTCCCGGACTTCAAACAAGGAGCCCGTTGCGCGCTGCAGCTCAAGTTCGCCGGATGCCAGGTAATTGCCGTTCAATATCTTCTCCGGCACCGTAGCCAATCTTCCTTACATTCTTGCACCTTCCTCTCTTTTATCGTTCATCATCTTCATAACCTGTCTTCGAATTTCATCGAGCATTGCATACGGACCGTAGCCCCTTGCTTTCACAATCCAACTATTCCAACTCTCGATGAGGTTTGTGTTCATGACACCCCATTTTTTTCCCGTGAACAGCGCATTCGCCCAATTTTGGGGTTCTGAATTTTCAAGGAACGTACCAGCTGAGGGCATCACTTCAAGGATGGTATTGAGATGCTTGAACATTTCGTCATATGTCGGAGCGTACGCAGCCGCCTTCAGCACCCCTGACCAGTGATCCTTATTCTTGTATGGATACTTACGAAGCACCTGTAATCGTAGTTCATATATACCAGTCACTGAAAAGGATAGTACCAATTTTATAAAAAACCATGTACCATTCAAGATTATAGTTATATGATACAGTACTAGTAAAACTCACATCCTTTTTAAAGTTATCAACGAGGTGTCGCAGGCATACGCCATGGTGACTCCCATTAAAAATGGTTGGGATAGCTTTCATGAGACCTGAGTGCCGGTCAGTGTAAAAACTGTATTCGGACCAGTTCTCTTCTGTATCACCACCTAGTATAGACCTCAGCCGGAGACAAAACCACTCCCAGTTCTCATCAGTCTCTCCGTCAACAACTGTTAAAAAAAAACAACACGGTCATGAGAGCACAAATCCCAAACGACATCCCTTCTCTTCAAAAACTCTAATATCATGAAATTTACGTACCTGCGAATGCAAGCGTTATGAACCCAGCATTTGCATCCTTACCAACAGCGCCAAGTATTGCGCCTTTCCACTTATTTTTAATATGGGTCCCATCGAGCTCAATAAGCGTACGGCATCCTCTCTTGAACCCTTCAATGCAACCTGCTATTGAAATGAAAACCCTTTGGAACTTTCCGGATTCAGGAAACACCTCCAAGTCAGCTCCGGGGTTCGATGCTGTCAAGCGGCTGCAAAATAGCCGGAGCTTGTCAAATGAATCTTTATCGTCTCCATGTAACTCCTTAATCGCAATCTCCCGTGCGTTCCACCCTACGCGATAGGTAATGTCCACTTTGAATGCAGCGTGAATGTCCGCGATAGCCATGTTCGCATTGTAATTCGGGTTCCGCCGCACTTTATCTTTTATGAAAGCCGCTACCCATGTCGCATTCGCATTTGGGTGAGTCCTCGATTGCAAATTATTAACGCCGCAACGGTGAGTCAGCGTGCATGTGCGGATCGCAAATGAGTTGTCAGACTTGTGTAATGATGCATATATGCGCCAACCGCATCCTTCCGTCGTGCATTTTACGTATATTCTGCTTTTGTTGTTGTGAACGAATTCATATCCACGCCAAAGAGAAATACAATGATTTGCCACGACCTTCCGGAAATGATCCTGATTCCTGAACCTTTGTCCTACTCCCTTTATTGCATTGGCCCAAAAAACCCTCTGATCCTCCTCGTCCTCGGTATCTTCGTCGTCCATGTCATCCTGTGCTACAGTGTGTTCTCTGAAGTACAAGTTACTTGATACTTAAAAACTAGTTACATTCAGTAGCCGTGCCAGTGACGTGCAAGTATAACATTAGTCTTATGCGCAAACTATACTAGTGTTGTGCACAGAAAACACCGATGTTGTTAACCACTTCCCTGTTTCAACAATCATGGTCCTATTTCGCAGATTGCCAGATACTATTAAAAGATATAGCTATGATCGCAACCATGCATCATTAACGCAAATAATATCATTCATACGCTCGCATACAACCAAATATTAAACGATAAGGAACTCAATGCAATTTCCTAAAAGACTTACACGATCGTGTTTCTTGCTTCCCGGTCCCTCACATTCATCTTCCCAAATGCCAGTCCCTTTGCTCGATTCAAGTTCGACATCCGTCTCACATCGTCATCATTCATTATCTCCATTGTGTAGCCCCCGTCGGGTTCATCGTAGTGGAGCGTGTGTGTTGTTGCACATACAGTAGCCCACTTCTCCGTCACCTTTCCGTACACATCCGCGAGGGCATCGTCATCCCTTATCCGCACGAGATGGGTTTGTCCGTTGTAATGGCAAAATAACATGACGTCTCGCCCACCACCTTGCTCCCTCGTTGCCATCTTCCTCACCCCTACCCACTTCCAAAAACCCTGTAGAAAACCCTAAATAACAGCCTCCCCAAACCCTAACCTTCTTCCAGCCACCAAACCCTAAATAACAGCCCTAAACCCTCTTAAAGCCTTCTCCTTCCACCCACCAAACCCTAATCTACTCCCCGCCGCTTGACCCCCACTGTGCGTGCTTTCGGCCTCCTAAAAAGGCTTCTTCAACAAGCTTCCCACCCTGTGCGCCTGGAAATCGAAGCCGACCCGCTTGCTGCGCTCTTCCGCCGGAGAACGACAACGCCAGGTCGCCGCCGCCGTCCCCTCCCTTCCGCCGGTTGTTGCTTCGAAGCCAAGTTTTGGAGCTTCTCACCTCATTAATGGCTTCTTCGATGGGTACGATGAAGAAGAAGAAGAACGGGAGCTTTGAATCCCAAAACAAAAATTCTTTTTGTCCCACTCTCTCTCCACACAGTCTCTCACTTCATTTATGTAGGAAATGACAAAAAGCAGGGTTATTCTTGTTCATTCACAACTTAATTACATTATTCATTTAAAAAAAATGGCCAGGTCCTGATATGGTATGTATTTCGTATATTGGTGTTAATACGGAATGTATTTGGTATGCTGGTCTTGTATTGGGAGTATTTTGTGCTGCTGGCCTTTTTTAATAATAACCCCAACTTAAAAGGCAAAAAAAAAAAGTTTCATAATTATCAAACAATTAATTTTAATTATACATTTATACCTATACTTTATTCATTTAAAAAAACCATTAAATGTATTAAAGTAATACTCTGTAAACAATCGTAATTCAATAGAAAAATATCACACTAAAAAAAAAAAAACCAAACATTTTCTTTCTTCTTACGGTCTCCATATTCCTCCTAGTTTCTGTAGTGTGCTATTTTGCTTGGCTTGTAATGGAGCGCATTTAAAGCACAATATACTATAGTGCATCACTCTAAGTTTGTAGTGAGCGAAAAACCAAATTGTATTTAATGCAAAATGAATAGTTACAAGGACACCACCGATAATGCACAACACTCCATATATATATTTAGTCGGTTTTTGGATGGATTTTTTATTTGATTTGGGAATTTAATGGGCTACTGCTCAAGGAGTGTTTTATTTTTATTTAATTTTTATTTTTTTTTTTAGAAATAGGGTATGATGTGTGTAATAAGAGCTTTTCTTGGAAGAACGGATGGGTGTAATGACTTGGCACTTTGGCAAGTAGAAGTAGAATTTTTTTTTTTTTTTTTTAGCTTGAACAGCCATGAAAGGCCAGTGAAATGGGTAAATACAGCAAATGAAAAGAGCAAGCAAAAACTATACACAAAAAGCAAAATCAAGGCGGGGAATCACTACGAAGTAACTCTAGCTTCGGGGAAACCATGTTCCGGCGAAGTTGGCTGCAAGTAGATTTCTTACCGAACCGGGGGAAAGACCTAGGTCGTGTAGAACGTTTTATTGTCCACTCCCAAGCGCGCTAGGCCATCCGCCACCGCGTTTCCTTCCCGACAAATGTGATCAAAGTAACATGTGTGGAAGGAATCACGGAGATCATCAATCTGGAGGAGATGAGCAGCAAGTGCATGAGTAATATTCCTTGGTGATTTGATCAAGCATACGACCTCCATTGAATCACACAAACATAAAATGTCTGTAATCCCCAAGTCTGCTTGCTGAAGACCAGCTAGAACTCCTGCCACCTCAGCATGCAGGATCGAAACATCCCCAATAAACCCTGTGACAGGCTGACAGCCCCCATCTATTGTCCGAAATGCGCCCTTATGACAGCTCCAAAACCCGCCCTGGTCATGCAGCCTGGATCCATCCGAGTGTAGAAACACTCATTTCCATCCTCCCATGTTCCAAGAAATGAGACTGAGGGAATGGATCATGCAACCCCAATTTTCTTTTACTCTTCCCCAATTCGGTCGCTCTCGACAGATCAATCAGATAGCCAAAATGAACACATCTCCAAAGGCTTTAAACATTGCAGAAAGCCAGAATCTAATGTCATTAGTGTCCATGCTGTTAATATCATAAGGGATTGAGACATTGAGTGACCTCCAAACTTGATGTGTCCATGTACAATAGAACAAGCAGTGTGACCAAGTTTCAATAGAAGTAGAATTGAATGTTCATACTTAATAATAGTACTCCCTCCGTCCCGCGAATTGCGGCTCGTTTCTTTTGGACACGGTAATTTATGTGGTGGGGTGTGGTGAGGTTTAGTGGTTAAAGTGATGTGGATATTTGTGTTTAAAATTTTAATGAATTTTGACTTTTTTTATTGTTTAACTTTGACAAAATATTATTGTAATGATTTAATTAGAGAAAAATATTCAAGTGTGATATTGTTAGAATCGTCTAGATGTCTAGATTTAGAATATATATTTTATATAATTTTTATTTGTACCAATTTTAAAATATGGAGAATTAAAGAAATGCAAGGGGCTTTATGTAGAAAAATAAAAATGTACTGGAAGTTGTGCAGAATAATAAACGTGATTATTTTTAATAGGATTTAGAAACCATTAAGATTCTAAATTTCTAATTAAGCCGCATGGGACGGAGTGAGTAGTATTTAAATTCGAATCATACAGTTTTCCGCTATTTGCTGTAAGTGGAACCAGGGGAAAATGTAAAACACAAACAGTACTACAAGTCTGCAACAGAAGGTACAATAAAGACGTAATGAGCTATGAAGGTGGCGTGTTGCAGTCCTCTGCCCCAGTCGGAGACACGTCCTTGTTTTTGCTCAGACCACCTGCGAAAAAAAAAAATCCCCAAATCACTTTCATCCCTCTCCAATTTGGCGAAGTTTTTAATCCCTATACGACACCATTTCCTTATTCGATTCCACTCAATCTTCATGCTTCTACAGTTACAAGCCGTTCTTCAATCTTGCTCCATTGCCAGCCCACCGTTTTCCAGCAAACCCATCACGCCGACGATAGCAGATCTTTCGTACCGTAATTGGGTTCAACAAAGATCACGGGAGTACTGGAAAATAGTAAATTGGGATCTTATTTTTCATTTTTAGAAATATATATATATATATATATATATATATATATTGTGAATTGTGTTGCGATGATGGTGGCATCGGCGACGGAGGTGGGTGTGGTTGTTGCGGCGACGCCGGATTCGTACAGGGGAATCTCGGATAACGCGAAGGGGCTGGTTCTGGCGTTGTCGTCCAGTATTTTCATCGGCGCCAGCTTCATTGTCAAGAAAAAGGGATTAAAGAAAGCCGGTGCTTCGGGCGTCAGGGCTGGTAAATTTCGATTCAGTTGTAGTTCTGTGGTGACTATATTTTGACTTGGCTTTTTTGGGGAAGTTGAAAATTGGGGGAACCTCGGGAGTTGGAATTGGATAATAATAGTAACTGGTGTTCATTAGTCAACATTTTATCATATGTTTTCATGGTCAAGATCTTGAATTCTTGAGCTTCGCTTTGGTTCTGTAGATTTCTTGTTAGTTTAGTTACATTCTGTACATTCTGTTCTTGGATTCTCATTAATTAGTATCAAGAGAATCAAGCTTTAGTGCCGGATCTGTTTGTCGATTGTGAAAATTCCTTTCCGAATCCGAGTTTAAGCTTTAAGAAATGGTTATTCTTTCTGATTATTGCATTCATTTTGTGTCTGGGTCGATGATGTAAATTTTATAGTAAATCAAGAAACAATAGTCTTACTAATTTTTCTTCTACAGGTTTTGGAGGGTATTCATATTTATATGAGCCACTGTGGTGGATGGGCATGATAACCAGTAAGTTATACATATTTGTTTCTCCCTTTTAACTGAGAACTCATGTCATCTTGAGTACCTATGTTTTTATCAAAGCACAATGCTCAAACTGCACATTGTTGATGGAAAAAGAGAGCTATTGAGCTAATATGAATGATTTATTGTGATTTTGATAGACAGAGCACCATTTCTTCATCTGCATACGTTCTCCTTAGATCTTTATTTCCTCTTATTTGATAAGCAACATATTCACAAATTTCCTCACTTGATGTATGTTCCCTCCCATTTTTGTAAGAGACTTTTCCCAGATTACTAATCTGTTGTTTTGGTTGCCGTTGCTATAGTGGTGGTTGGAGAGATTGCAAATTTTGCAGCTTATGCATTTGCTCCTGCAATACTTGTTACTCCTCTTGGTGCACTTAGCATTATTATCAGGTATGATTTCAAGTTGAAGACCTTAGCAATAGGTTTACTCCGGTGGTGCCTTTGTTGAGGTTTCTGTTTGACTTGAAATATTGCAGCGCCATACTTGCACATATTATCTTGGAGGAGAAGCTGCACTCCTTTGGTATTCTTGGCTGTGTTTTGTGCGTTGTGGGGTCCATGGCAATTGTCCTCCATGCTCCACAGGAACGCGAGATTGAATCTGTCAGGGAAGTATGGGATCTTGCCACCGAACCAGGTATATTTACATATCAACTTTCATACTTGTGATTAGCACTTTGTCTATTTATCCATGAAGACTTAGTGACCTTTGATATTCCCTGCAGCATTTCTCATATATGCAGCTGTCGTGATAACCATCGCTGTCATTATAATATTCCATTACATCCCACAATATGGCCAAACTCATATACTGTTCTACGTTGGTGTTTGTTCGCTAGTTGGTTCATTGTCGGTACGCCTTCCTTGTTTTGATATGGGCCCCTATAATTTGATATTTATTCCCATTATGTATTGACATAAAAGGCATGAAATGATAGTTTATGTATGCTTGAATTTGTTATAAATGCCTTGACAGGTTATGAGTGTCAAAGCTCTGAGTATTGCAATTAAGCTCACATTATTGGGGATGAATCAGCTGAGGTATCCCCAAACATGGGTCTTTGCTATGGTGGTCACCGTTTGTGTCCTCACACAAATGAATTATCTAAACATGGTAAATAATCATTCTCCCAGCTGATGAATCCTCTTGGTCCCAAGTGAAGTTTTTTAAAATGGATTGCCGCCCCTATTGGATATTAAGCATGATCGTGATACAACTAAAAGCAAATAACATAATTACCGCTCTGACATTATTCATAAAATTTTACATCGAAACAGCACTTTATACCTGGCAACTTCATGCCATTTTTTCTTTGCTTATGATCTGTAAAGAACTGTAAGATTACTGAATACTGGATACCTGCCTCTTTAATATTTCCTGGCTCATGGTTTCAGTGCTTATCACTTCTCTGTACTTTGTATTCCATTTTATTCTTTTTTTTAAAAAATTTATAAATGGTGAATCTTAAATGCAGGCTCTTGACATGTTCAATACCGCTGTAGTTTCTCCAATTTACTATGCCCTGTTCACATCCTTAACAATATTGGCGAGCGTGATAATGTTCAAGGTAATCATTCTACTCGCAGGACTACACTTGAATTGTAATTTTGATGATACAACTGAAAATCAGGTTTCAATAAGCTTTCTTAGACTGGTGAAAGTGACAGAGAGTCGAATGTCCTTGTGGTCACTTTTGATACTCAGTATAATTTACTATTGCATAATCAAAAGCACAATTTTTTTAGCATTTAGCAAATAATTTCATATTACTCCTCAATTTCCCCTAGTTTAATCAATAGAAAGAACCTTACACATAGGCATCAAGACTAACATTGTATTAACACAAGCAGGACTGGGACAGGCAGAATCCAACACAAATTATAACAGAGATGTGTGGATTTGTAACCATTCTTTCTGGGACCTTTCTTCTTCACAAAACAAAGGACATGGCTGAAGGTATCTTATGCTGAATCCCTTTATTGGACTTTATGTCATAATCTTTCTTCTGTCGCACATTACTGTTTTCTATTACCTTTGGTTTAAACACTAGCTCATGGCAGTTGGTTCCAAGTAATTTATTGGCATTTACTCCATCTGTGGTATCACAGGGTTAATAATGCCTACGGTGCCCATAAGAGTTGTTCCTAAACTTGCAGATATAGAAGATGGATTTGGGGAAGAAGGCGTACCCCTGAGGCATCAAGAAACAATGCGAAAATTGTGATGTATGTATAATTTTGTTTTAGGTTGCAAGTGTATATTTTTGTGTCCCAAAGTAAGTTCCAAGAATGAGGCTACTCGGGAGTAGGCAAGTAGGCAAATAGCACACAAGCAAATGTGATCATTTTTTAGTATCCAGACAGAATTTTTGCTTTGGGTGAAATGGAAAGAAGGGTTTATTCACATGAGATGAGTCAAAATGCGTCAAACTCTCTGCACCTTTATTTAATTTTTAAAATTCACTTGGCTGTTTTTTGGTTGAATGCTAATTATATTATGCATTTCTGTTAATAGGAGAAACATTTTTTGTGTGTCCACGTTGGTTCAGTTTCATACTCTTGCAGTGTGCAAACCCAATCTGTTAGAACAGGTAACTTAGAAATGATACGAAAACAATCAATATGCTAAGAGCAATTTTTTTATTTTAGCCTACTACAATAGTTATTTGGGCTATGTATTTTAATATTTGATAACTTTTAAGTAACCTAAAAACGTAGATTTTTATAGTTTTCTGTTTTATGACTATTAATATACTGTATGATATTTATTACTCTTTTCGTTTGAAACGTTGTATTTAGACTTTTTAATTGTTCATTATACATAAGTGGAATCTTATTGAATTTATCTTTTTGCATAGTTTTATAATTGTTACTTCTATACATTTTAAGATATTAGGGGTATATGTTAAATAAATGTTTCAGACTGTGTATCCAAAAGTTTTGAGGCATTTTAAATAGGATAAAAGGAAGCAATATAATACTATTAATTCAATTGTATATATACAAGTATGATACAATGATGTATAGATAGATACTTCACTAAGATAAAATGTACACTTTTTATAACAGTTATAAAACATACACACAATTTCAAAAAAAATAAATAAATATTGGGCGTTCCCCGTGATGTTATTCGGCCTTTGTTGGATAGCATCTGTTGGATAGAGATGCTCGCGGTATTGCGTCCTTAGGATTCGCTAGAGATGAGTTGGACCGTGCTGTTGGTTGTTGGTTAGCAGTGGTGTGAGGGTTGCTTCTTTTTCGTTGCGCGGTAAAGTTGACGCACAAGCGTCGGTAAAGAGATAAAAGCTACAAATTCTACAGACATGGGATTAAAGGAAGATAATAAAATAAAAAGCAATAAACTCGGAAGCGGGGAAAGCAAACCCCCGCCATATCGGCTGAAATGAGAGGTTGCACCTCATCCAGAGGGAACGCTCATGTCGTAAAGAACTCAAGTGTATTAGCTCCCCGTTTTGCCAAGGCATCCGCCACAGAGTTGCCTTCACGGAAGATGTGGAACCAACGAGCACCAAAGGAAAGATATAATGATACATCGGAAGATCCTTATCCAACAGTCGCAAAGCCTCCATGGTATCCGATTTTTCGTTGCTGTTTTGCTTTCTCTTTTTTTGTTTTTTTTATTTATTTATTTTCTTTTGTTTCCTTGTTTGTTTTTTTAGGAGTCATTAAGGGTCTGAAAAATAAAAGGATGGTGGAAGTTAATGCCACACAATTTACTTACAAAGAAAATGATGGTGGAAGCTAATGCCACACAATTTACTTACAAAGGAAATAAAGGAAGAGATAGGAGGCTGGTAAACCTCAACCTTCCCTTGAAGAAGTCTATGAACTTAATCAATTTTTTTTGGTAAGCGAAACTTAATCAATTGGGGCTTGCCTTAGGCTGTGTTAAAACAACAATAAATAAATAAATAAATACTACTACTATCGTATATGGCCGCTGCTACTCCACTGATTTGTAATTGAATTTCCAAAATCTTTTATATACTGCCTCCGTTTCTTTTTAAATTTAAATGGCACATTTTAATTTTTGTTACTGTTAATTAAGTAGCTTTGACTCGATATTTTAGTACAATTATATAAAATAAAATATAGTGAAATGAGATCTTGTTGGATTCCTCTAATCGCATAGATTTAGAAAATTAAATTTTTATAATTTTTAGTTATATAGAATTTGAGTTATTACGTGAAATGTGGGTCCGTAGCACTTATTTAGGAACGGAGAAGTATAAAATTCCTTAATTAAAATGTAGAGTGCGTAAGCCGTAACTCAGTAGTTATCAGGGAGGAAGATGGAGCAGCCCACAACACAAGTCGTCGTCTCCAAGATTCAATTTTTATTCTTTCTTCTTCTTCGGGCCTGATCATCCTCACCACTTCAATTTCTTCAAATTCCTCCCTCCATGGACGCAACTGCATCAACTACGAATTTCGTCACTAAATTCAAGAAGGCATCTCTTCTTTGGCTGGAGGGTTTCCGGGAGGCTTGCTGCCTTCACCGCGTCGTCATATATTGCCTAAGGTCTTGACACTTTATCAAGCCTAATTGATGCTTTAGGTTTGCATATTTCGATTGTTTGAATAACAAGTTGACTCCTTTTTTTATTTTATTTTTATTTTTTAAAAAAATTGAAGGTCAAGAGAGCTCGCTGTCCGTACTGGACAATGTTTCCTTTTGAACGGATTCATCTTCTTGGGAAGGTTTTCTCTCAAATCCTCTCGCAACTACGTATTTTTGCTTTCATTTTGTTTCCAGGACTCGATCAAAACAATTACTCAATGAATATCCTTACTGAATTCATTCCTCTTTAGGATTTTATCCACGTGTGAGTAATGTAGCAATATCATGGAATATATCTGAGACTACTATTTTCTTCATGTCACGTGATGGGTTCTTGTTTTTGTGGTATACTGTGCTGCAACTTAATGCTAATGCAAATGAAAGATATTCTACCAATAATTGAACCGAAGAGTTCACGTAAAAGTACCATGACTGATTATAACTATGTTTTGTGGCAGTATATTTGTTCTAAGATCTGTTGTCATCCCCACACTGCAATGGGTGTTGCCGGATGATTGCTCTCAGATTAATTATGGAGGATCATGTTCACTTGGGGGTATTTTCAGATTCTATTCCTTCTTACGACTTGGGCTGGTTCAGTTCTTCTATGTGAGTTATAGTTTATTCTTTTGTAATGATATGTCAGTGTTTGTCACAAACTTATTGTGTAGAATTAATTGCATGTAACAAAAAGTTATCAATTCATAGTACATGTTTCTTGTTGCTGTTGGAAATTGCCAATCACTGAAGTAGAGATGACCTAGTCTATATATGCATCTTTGTGGGGAGGGGTTCTGGTCTTTCCACGTTTCATATATTTTTAAAAATTCTAAAGCTGGTTTGTCCCTCACGATAGATTGTTGAGTTATTAATCATAGTTTTTTTTAAAGTAATACCTGGATTTTTGAGTGCTTTATACTGCATCTAGAGTGCTGAATCACACTAAAATCTTATATTATTGTGTGTGTGTGGTTTTTATTTTATTTTTTACTTTTTTACTTTTTTTTTCTTGCTTTCAGATTTTTAATTATTCAGATGAATTGAATTTTTCAGTGTCTTGTAAGTTGCAGACTTGCAGTGATCGTCATGCAGTTGGTGATCATAAATAGTAGTTTTCTAGGTTTCTCTTTTGTCAATTTTAGTCCCTTTTTTATAACTTACAGTTTCCAACTTCCAAATTATCCAAAACACCATTATGGGGCATCTTTTATGTTGTTCTGTGTTGATGAAAGTAGTTTGTGTCTAAGCCTTGAATAATTGAATGATTTGTTTGCCATAATTCCATTTTGTTCTCGACTTAGCTAATGTATTACTCTGTACTTCTAACAGGTATCCTGGTTCTTTCCAATGTACATATCCAGCTTCATTATAAGTACCATATGGTATTCTCCCTCCGTTTCATTTTCTTCTTGCTTTGACTTATTCTGTTTGAGCCTATATTTACGGAATAAACTTGTTACCTGCTTCACATAATTCTTTGTATTGTAGTCGATGCATCATGCATAGCAAGTGACATAGATGATACATATTTATGAGACCTGCAATCTAGTGCCTCATATGGAATTGGTTGCTTCTGCTTTTGTTTATAGGCTAGCAGAATTATATCTCTTTTTTAACTAGTGTCTAGCTTGTCCTCAATTTTCCATTCCCACATAGAAAAAGCATTGGGATTGAATTTTCTAGAGATTCTAATCTTGCATGGCACACCATGACTTCTAATCAACCCACTTAGTTAGAGGTTCTTTAACGGGTCAGGGTTGAGTGGTAACCCTTGACACATAGGCGGACCTACATAGACTCTTGTTGGTTAACATGACTTTACTGGAATTGATGAAATTGAGTTTTTAAGCTAGAATTTTTTCATGTTTGGCATGATGTTGCCACTCAATTTTTGTGATGCCACCACTATCTCCAATTCCAACCTAGCTTTTCTCAATATTTTGTGTTTCCACCACTATCCCCAGACCCAACCTAATTTTCATCAATTTTTGTGAAACTACCAACAATATTTGTTGGATCCGCAACTGCCCCACGGGTTTAAGGATTAGCATGAATTATTTGTTGGATCCGCAGCTGCCCCACAGGCTTAAAGATTAGCATGAATTATTTCATGTCCTAGTTATAGTGCAGCATTTTGCAACTTAAGCCAGAAAATTTTGATGCTTACAGAATTGCAACTTCAATTATCTACTTTGTGTTCTAGAAAAATGACTGTTGTGTTATATTTTCTCTGTGTTGTGCACTTTGTTCATCCAATATTCCTTTTGATTTTCATTCAGGTATAATGACATTGCAAAGTATGGGTATTTTGCAATAGAGGAGTGTGGATCTTCTGGTTCAGATCCATCCGGCCAAAAGGACTCATCTGTGTCAGCAAAGAAGAGTACTAGTGATCAGGGTACTGATATTGGGGGGTGCGTCTCAATGTCCAATATTATTTTATATTTTTATTTTATTTTTAACTACTACTTTTCCTCTGCATCGTATGACCTACCCTGAGTTTTAAATTATTCATGCGAAAATCACCTGCTATATGCTTCTCTTCAGTGTAGTGATTAATATGGCTGAACAGGTGTATTCACTTCTGTTGCTAGGTTTCTTCTTCCTCGAGGTTATAATCCATTTGACCATTAGCCACGTTGCTAATTCTTAATTCCACCTTAATATGGATTATAGTATCACCGTTTTGTTGTCTGCAGGTCTTTGTGATTGGATTCATCCCTTTCATTGGGAAGGCGCTAAACTTTTTGTTACTTACGTGGATGTATGCTTATTATTGTTTTGAGTGAGTCATGATACTTATGCCCCTGTTCCTTTTATTCCTTTGAACTTGATGAAAGATAATTGAGTTACGATACTCTTATGTTTCATGTGTTTGTTAGGTATAAATGGAATTATTCTCGCTTGAGTTTGGATAAGAGGTTGGAGTTCTTTGAATCCAACTGGCCGTTTTTTGCTGGCTTTGGTAAGAATCTTGTGATCTGATGTTTTCTGATTACAATCTGATCACTTTCCATTGTGAAATCGTCCTTGATAAGTGATAGCATACATGTGTATGTTGTCTTTAATTTATGCTACTAATGGTATCATAAAATGAATATTGTGATGCATTTGGCTTCATGGTGCCCGGCGAAATTTAATCCCATGAATTTTTTTGTCAATATCCCTTGTACAAAAAAAATTGTACAGTTCTCTTGATAGATTGCTGCAACTGACAATTTGCAGGAAGTCCATGTGTTCTGGCTGCATTCTTTTTCTCTCCCCTTGTTAGTTATGGAGTCATGGCTATGTTATACCCTTTGGTATGGGCTCTCTCTCTCTCTCTCTCACACACACACACACACACAAACATGACACAATACATTTGCGTGTATGAATCTGTGTTAGTTGGAATGCCATGTATATACTTTAAACAAACTACGAATTTTTCTTCTTTTTTGTCTGTTAAATTGCTACTTAAATTGGGTTTGGTGCAAAAACTTAAAATAAAAGCCGGGGATATGAATGTGATTGTTTTCAAGTGGGTTATCATCATGTACTGATTATGGTAGTTTTTTGACGTAGTGTGTGGATTCTTTCCACTATATTGGCTTCGCTATCTCAAGAGAAAAATAAAATACTGCCAAGTGCCTGGAGTATCCATCTCATGGGGTTGCTTCTTGTAATGAATATATAGTTTTTCAATCTCATCTTTTGAACCTTGAAGAGTCTCGGTAATCTTTTACTTATATAGCATCGGTTTGCAGTTTCACTAGAAATTCCATAATCACAGGAAATGTCAAGGTGCTCACCACCCAAATGCTTGTGATTTTTGTGTGGTCGATTAACTTATTTACTTTTTACATTTAGTTAACTATTGAAACTTCTATCTCAAGTTTGAAGCTTTTTCTTGGTTTAGTTTGATTTTCATGATACTCATCTTGTCAATCTACATCAAGAAATACAACTAGGTTTTCACACAATCATTCTTTTGGTCAAAATATTTTCTCGTATGATGAATTATCCAGTCCATTTGCTAAAGATAAGATGTCCTAATTACTGCCCTTTGTCCTAGTTTGTTCTGACTGCTGCAGGCACGGAAGCGGACAAAGTCATTGCTTATTGGAGAAATAAATGGAAGGGCGTGGAATTGGGAAGAATTCCAATATTTCGCTTAGCTGATTATCTATCGTAAGCCTTCTGCTTCATGAACCCTTGCTAAACTCGTTAGAAGTTTCCACAAAAACCTTTTATGAATATTGAGTTAGAAAAATACAGTCAGGACAAAAATATACAGTCAGGTCTGTGGATTACAAACGACATCATGAAGTAAAACGTCGCATGCTTAATTAGCACAACTGAACTCCCATATGCTACATGAACTTTACTTTGCATTTTCTTATCAAAAACCTTTTTCTTTATACGAATGATTTAAACTTGAGTCAAGTAGTTGGCTTCTTCAAACTTGGGTGACTGACTGATAGAAACTTTCGCATTGTTTCAGTATGAAAGTGCTGTCTTTCTTCCCCATCAAGCCTCGCCACCAAGTAAATGACCAGAAAGTCCTCTGATCTTCTACCTGGAAAGTTTCGATTCATCAACAATGCGCGTACATGCCTGAGTGTGGATGCCCAGTGACTCATTTTGTGATCGAGGCATTTCAAGTTGACAGCAATGTTCGTGCCTTCGTGCTATGCTTCCAGGATTGAGAAGGTGCACGCGCGCGCATATTCAGCTGTCGTCGTGAATGTTATTGGGGTTAGGACGCTTTTGTATAGTCTGTATTATCTGTCCGTATGGTGAAACAAGAACAGGTCTGCTGTGTAATTATTATTATTATTATTATTATTATTATTATTATTATTATTATTTTGCTGGGAATATGTGATATAACTCTATGTACATAACATACCCATAGTAGTATCTGTTTGGTCTTAACATTGTTTTGGGCAATGAACAGCGTGCATTCTTTACCTTAAAGAAATACTTCCTCCTGTTTTAAAAAATGTTAACATTTGCATAGTAAACACTAGTCATTGAGTAACTTTGATTCGACTTCTTAACACAGTTACATAAGATAAAATATAGTCAAGTGTGATATTGTTAGATTCGTCTAATCACGCTGTTTTATAATATTAAAGTTTTATAATTTTTTATTTTATAAAATTTGAGATATTACTCTTTTAAAAATATAGTATATTAGATTGCGTAAAAACAAGGAATGTTAACATTTTCTGAATAACGAGAGTAATTGTTTATGGGAACTTATTCTAGCCATCATTGAATAAATTGGTTATAATGAACGGAGTTATTCGAAAAATTTGTAGTGGGTTGTTTGACTTCATTATTAATGGGATCGAATGCAAACATAACGTGAGTGCTCGACGTTTTTCAATTTTGGACCCTAGTTTGTTTAAATATTTGGGAATTTTTTTCTTGACTCGTCAAACTGCTTGGATATATACATTATATAATAAGTTTTTAGCATACTTCCTCCGTTCCCAAATATTGTTGACATTTGAAAAAAAGTTAATATTCACACACAGACTTCCACTTAAAGTTTTATTATAGTTATACAAGTTAAAATATAGTCAAGTGAGATCTTGTTAGATTTGTCTCGTCGTGTAGTTTTTAAATATCAAACTTCTAGAATTTTTACTTATACCGAACTTAAGTTATTAATGATTTAAAATGTGCATTGGACTGCGTGAAAAATTAGTTTGTAATAAACATTTGAAAACGGAGGAAGTATTTTTGCTGATCGAAGAAAACTCTTATCTTCCCTCAACTTAATACGCTATTTCGCAAAAAAAAAAAAAAAAAAAAAAAAAAACTTAATACGATATTAAATTTGGGCGTAGATCTCATCAAGGGATTAAAAATTTAACAAAAATATTTAAGGTTGAATTGCTTTGAATTAGTAGACTTACCAAAACAAAACTTGATAAAAATATAGTATGACACTCCACCCCACTTATTTAATTGATCATTTTTTACGCACCTTTAGGCCCCTGATCTGGTCTGATTTGAATTTGTCTGGTCTGGTCTGAATGTTTCTTGTCTTGTCTGATTCCATTTGGTCTGGTCTGATCTTATTTTTTCTATATTATTATAATGATTTGATCTGATCTGGTCTGGTCTGGTGTGATCTTATTTAATCTGGTCTGATTTTAATATTTCTTATCTGATCTGGTCTGATCTGATTTTTATAAAAAAAAATAAGTAATAATGCATGAGTTAAGAATACCAAGCGTATTCTCTTTCATTTCACTTCACTTTACAATCCACTGGGCATCACTTCACTTCTCTATCATAAAGTTAAGTAATGATTTTCGTTTGGCTAGCAAGGAATTTGGTTCAGTTGGCAGGCACCAATGGTCTGATAAGCACAGCCATTGGGAGAAGCCAGTTGAGGGTTGGTTTATGTTGAATTGTGATGGGAATTGCATTGGCAACCTTGGTCGTATGGATGGCATTCCCCGGATAGTAAGGGTGATTGGCAGGGTGGCATTCGGGTTAAAAGAAAGATGGTGGATTCAATTCAAGCGGAAGCATGGGGCATTGTTTATGGTCTTCAAATGGCCTGGGAACTCGACATCCAGAAACTTGAAGTGGAGACTGATTGCAGCCAAGTGGTGGACCTTCTTGACACCGATGTTGATCTTCCTGGTCCTCTCTCCGAGCCTATTTCAAGGATCAAAGACATGAAGCTTTGGCAATGGGAGCTCATTTTTAGGTCTATTCCTCGCAATCTCAACAAAGTTGCTGACCTATTCCTACGTGATCGAAATTTTCCTGAGGGGGTTTCTTTCCTTGTTCGTCCTCCCGAGTGTATTTGGGAGTCTTTACAACTTGATTTTGTCAGTGTACAAACATTCCAATCTCTTGAATAACATGGCTTCGGCTTCGGATATTGTTCCCTGGAGATTTTCAGATTACATGGGTCCGATTCTGGCCATCTTGCGGTTTGGAGGAAATGTTTTGGTGCAACATGTCATGAGAGAGGTGAATGACTGTGCAGATCTTTGGGCAAGAAGAGGCGCGAATGGTGAAGAAAAAATTGAGACTTGGTTCTGATATCTGATGTTTTCTGCAGTACTGTGTAATATAGTGATTTCTCTTTGTCTGTTTTAGAAATTGGTGAATTGTGGTTGAGATGTTTCAGTTCCTGGGCGTGACTTGTTCTTTAGCTCAGTGGAAATGCTTTTTGTAACTTTTGTATCTTTGGCAGCGCAATAATATTACCTTTTGCCCACAAAAAAAAAAACATGGCTTCGGCCCTCATTTCCTCCGAAAAAAAAAGTATATAACACTTTTTTTTTAAAAAAAAAATCCGGGATAGGAGGATCGTTGCCATATTATACCAATATTTGATAAGTTTGGTACATCAATATAGACATTTAATTTTAAAAAGTATAGGCTGCATTTAATTTGATATTGTTATTGTACAATTAAACTCAATTTTATTGTAAAAATATAATTAAAAAAATAATAATCTATAATTTTCTTAGCTTCTAATTTTATTTTCCTTCACCCATAATTTAATAATGTTAACGTTTGCATAGTAAGTACTATTCATTAATGTATAACTTTCGTTCGACTTTTTAAAAAGTTACATAAAATAAAATATTGTCAAGTGAGATGTTACATTTTCGTCTAATCACATAGTTTTAGATATTAAACTTTTATGATTTCTATTTTCTACAATTTGAGATATTAATCGTTAAATATTTACATTGAATTGCCTGAAAACATGAAATGTTAATATCATTAGATTACGGAGGGATTACATATTTTCAAGATGTTAATAGACAAATAAATAGTACTTCCTCCTTTTTTTTTATTAGCTACGTTTGACAAATATCTACTGTTCACTCATATACTTTGACTTAAAGTTTTATCATGGTTATACAAGTTAAAATATAGACAAGTGGGATACTGTTAGATGCATCTTGTCTAATAGTTTTTAAATATAGAACTTTTAGAATTTTTACTTATACCGACTTTGAGTTATTAATAGTTTAAAATATGCAATGAACCGTGTACTGGGTGTGTCCGTAGCAAACTTAAAAACAGATGAAGTATATGGTACTGTGTGAAAAAAGTGACCTATATTTATGCGAAAGGGTTCCTGACCTGGAACTTAATTCCACAGTATATACTGGATTGAGTTACAACCGTTAGATTAAAAATTATAGTAGTTGTAGGGTAGAGATCATGTGAGGGTAAAAATGTAATTGTGATGTTTATTATTTTATTCTGTATTAGTTTTAAATTATCTTTGCACTGGGTTCTGCTTTTACAGAATGAGTAATGATTAAGCTGCGAAATAATCATCACCAGAGACAAAACACGATTGGAGGAGCAGAAGACAACTTTTCAAATTCAGATTCAATGAAACTTCATACATTTTTAATTATAGAAGAGAAAACAAAAACTCTAAATCCAATTACGCTTAATATGAAAATTATTTCTATTGGCATTCTGTTTGAAATTCTTTTGCATTCTGTTTTCCATTAATTGACATTCTATTTGAGACGACTAAACATTCTATTCAACGCTAAACATTCTGAACATTCTGTTTGACATTTTTAGACATTCTGTTTTCCATTTATTAACATTCTGTTTGACATTCTTTGACATTCAGACAGGATCTCCAAATTCAATTAAGCTTAATAAGAAAATTATTTCTATTAACATTCTGTTTGACATTCTTATACATTCTGTTTTCCATTGATTGACATTCTGTTTGGCACAACATTTTGTTCAACGCTAAACATTTAAACATTCTGTTTGACATTCTTAAACATTTTGTTTTCCATTAATTAATATTCTGTTTGGCATTCTTTGACATTCTATTTTCCATTTATTGACATTCTGTTTGACATGATTGGACATTTTGTTTGACATTCACTGACATTCTGTTTTTCAGTGATTGACCTTCAGTTAGGCATTCTCCGGCCTTTTCTTCTCCTAACTCTGAAAAATTTTTTATTTTGCCACTCATGGTGGTTTCTGCCCAAAAATCAATTCTCGATTACAAAACTCTGTGTATTCAGCATGAAAGAATCATAGCAAAATTCGTGTTCAGAAATAAAGTGATGATTGACCCGACCGTTTTTTTTTTATTATGTAAATTCATGACCATATAGAAAAAGACTCAATTATCCCTACACTCAATATAAACCATTAAATCCAAATTCTATCTAACGGTTCAAAAAAACCCCAGTATATACTTCGCAGGAACCAAATTGATATTTATGGCCCCATTGAGTACAATTCTTTTTTATTTTTGAAAAAAAAAATTAAAACAAAATTGTTGGGAGAGGGAGTAGTTCAGTAGTATCCTTACCCCACATATAGGCTATAGCCTTGTGTTGACACTTTTGTGAAAGACATAACGAGGGAGGGAGTATATAAATGCAAAACTATTCCAAAATTCAGACAGCTTTTCAAGATATTTACCTCTTTCTGCAAAACCACACTCAGACCCTTCATTGAAAACAGTTCCAATCTCGACGCTAAATTTAATAAGATGAATTATTGTTGAGATGATAGTAGGACTGATGAAATCCTTGGGAATTGTGGATCTTCACTACTCACCATAACTTATGATCATTACCTAATCATTCATTCAATCTTTTAATCTGAATTATTCTGAATGCCCATCTTCATCGTCTTCTTCGCTCTCTGTCGCCCCTTCATTTTGATTTTCCGAGTTCATGTTCAACCCGCTTCTTGAGTACGCGTTCACGGCTGCCAACATTCCCAAGTTCGACTCCGCCGCCGGAGCCACGCCCAATCCCAAATTCTGCGATGGCGTCAGGATTGATCCAAGCTGCAGGTCATTATTCCCTCTTCCACCGCCGAATTCCAGATTCGATGGGTAATTGAATCTCGGCACGAATTGAAGCGGCGCTTGAACGCTGTTCGCCGCGGCGAATGGCCACATTTGAGGTGCCTCCGACGGCTGTCCTGAGGAGGTTTCTGGAGGAGGTTGCCCACCGTTGCCGGCGGTCACGGGAAGCATCCAGAAGGTGCTGCCGGAGGCGCCGCTGCTCGGGGCTGGTGTCACAGCCCACATAGCGGCGGCGGGGATCACGTTGGTGTGTCTCAATAGGTTTCCCGCAGATTGTTCCGCTACCGCAGGCGGCGGAGTTGGTTTGAATTGCTTGTTGGACGGCGAGCTTGGACCTTCGCCGTCTTGGGAGTTATTGATACATTCGTCCTTAAATAGATCCTCTCTGTACCTCTTCCGGAGGTAATTCTCCGTCTCCTCGCTGCCACCGCCGTCCGCAGCTTGAACTGGTTGCAGAATATGAGGCTGTGGCTGCTGATGGTGGTGAAACCCTAACATTTGGGGAAAAATTTCCTCATAAGGACGCCCCAATCCAATCGCGCCGTGAAACAAATGCGGCGCGGACTTGGACGGCGGCGCGGACATGGTGGCGCCGCTGCTACGTAGAGAAACGTTCAGCGTGGAGAAATTGGCCGGAATTGTGCCGGTACCGGTGGCGGCAATGATCGCCGGCTCGGATTGCTGCAGCAACCACTCAATCGTCTCCCCGTCGGATTTGTGGCCCAGCTCTCTAGTGAGCTGGAAAACCCTGGCGGCACAGGCCACGGGCATCCGGATGCGGCGGCCGCGTCCGTCCACTTTGGTGTGGCGATCCTTGGTGGGTTTCTTGCGCGGCGGTTGTTGCAGTTGGGATTGTTCCTGCTGGCTCTGTTGTGGTTGTACTAGTAGTAGGTTTTTCTTGGATGAATCGTCGTCGTCAATTAGGGTTTCTGATCTGGTGGCAACGTCGACGAGAGGCAGAGGAGGCGCGTGTTGGGAGGAGGCGGTGAGGGGAGATGATCGGAGGTGAGGGGGATTATTGAAGTAATTGTGGGAAGCGGCGGTGGCGGTGGAGGATAGTGGTGGTGGTGGTGGATTGGCCGGTTGGGGTGACTTTGGAGTATGGTGGTCCATTTGTTATGTGGGTGGGGCAATCAAGGAATTTTCTTTTTTCTTTCTTGGTGGTGGGTTCTCAATTTCAATTTCAACTAGTATGATGATAAATTTTCTTTTTCATTAGCTTTTCTAGTACTATTTCTTTAATTTTTCCCTTTCCTATTTTAGAGAGAGCATTGTGTACAAGCTAAGGGTCTCATTTTCCCAATCATTTTTAATGATTTTATACATGATATTGTTTGGATGTCAGCATATTCACAAGCATATAGCGAATTGAAATAATATATTATCTCACAGTCCTCTCTCTGAATCTGTTATTTGCTAGCAAATCTGCTGATTCCCAAACATTTTCTATATCTTGTTCAAATTGTCAGTAAGTAATCACTTTGTCGATCGAGCTTTACAGCTTTTAATTTGAGATAATCTAACCATAAATATTCTTTGTTTTTTTTGGTGAACTATTCTTTGTTTTTCACATAATTAATCGATTAAATCTATTAATTTTACCAACAACTAAAATTTATAAGTTAATATTTAATTGTGAAACAATTACTCCCTCCGTCCCGCGAAAGTTGACGCGTATTTCTTTTTGAGCTGTCCCACGAAATTTGACACGTTTCCTTTTTTAGATAAATTAAATTAATATAAATATAATTAGAATCTTAATGGTTACTAAAAAGTAAAAACCCATTAAAATAATTACTTTAACTATTCTGCACAACTCCCAATATACTTTTATTTTTCTATACAAATCCCTTACATTTCTTTAATTCTCCATATCTCAAAATAGGTACAAATAAAAATTATATAAAATATATATTCTAAAACTAGATACCTAGACGATATTAACAAGATCACACTTGAATATTTTTTTTCTAATTAAATCATTACCATAATATTAAATCAAAGTTAAACAATAAGTAAAGTGAAAATTCATTAAAATTTTAAACACAAATACCCACAACACTTTAATCATTAAACCCCACTACATAAATTACCGTGCTCAAAAAAAACGTGTCAACTTTCGCGGGACGAGGGAGTACTATTTATCAACCCCTATGGAGATATACGGAGTAGTATTAATTAATGAGAATTGGCAAGCAAATAGTAGTAGTACTAGTCAGGGAAGGGGCTTTGGAAATCTTGCATTAAATTTGTGTGGTACAGGGGTGAGAATAAGCCAGACTACCCGACAGGGATCTACTGTCTAGTCTATCGAAGGCCAGGTCAGACCATGCTTCTTTTATAGACAGGCTAGGCTTAGGCTAATTTAAAAGCCTATTTAGCTAAATAGGCCCAGACCAGGCTTCATTAAAAGCCTTTTAGGCCTACCAGGCCGGCTTATTTATCATATATTATTAGCCTATTTATGTTTATTACATAGGAATTTGTCGTATAAAATAAATTATTAATTTGATCGTATATATAAATTTTTAAAATATTTTTGAGTCTTTTCCTCGTATATAAATAATTCAACCCCGTATATAAATAGTTTTCGATGAAAACTTGCCAAAGTGAAGAAATTATGTCTTCTACCTAATGATTACATCCGGATATATATAAAAAAATTTAAACTTATTTCTGAAACAGGCTTAATCAGACTTTTAAAAGACTTATAGGCTAACCTATTTAACTAAATAGGCCAGACTTAGGCTTATAACATAGGCCTATCAAAGGTAATAGGTCAGGCTCGAACCTTAAAAAATCGACGTAGGCCCAGGCCGTACAAACCTAGGTCTAGCCCGGTCTAGCCTATTTCCATCCTTAGATACATGCTCCGCCGTACTTTTCTTTGTTTGGATTGACTGTTGCCTCGGTTTCACACTTTCACTTTCACACATGCCTGTTTTGGAAACCCCAGGATCATTACACCAATGATGATTTTTTGTGGTGTCTGGTGGTGTGGACCTGGACCTCCACCCACGATGAAGAAGCTCATTGTGGACTGACTCCTTGGGAAATATGGAATGTGAAGGGCATTTTTTTGTTTTTCCCATTTTTCAAATTTTACGGTCTTTGTCTCTTTGCCTTCTTGTTTGCATAACATCGGCTACAGATGAGTTAAATGTCATTCGTATTGATTTTAGCTAAAGACATTACACTGTAGTTTGAGTAATAATATAGTGTATATATTACAAATAATAAGCATGCATTTGACAATAAATAAAATAGAAATAGTAAAATTATCAACCATTTAGCAATAATTTTCTTTCCAACTTATATAATAATATATTTAAACACATCTACGTACATACATAGGCTTGTATTTCTAGTAGTTTCGAGGTATTGGCTAATGAGAATTTATTTATATCTCTAGAACTTGACACAATATTAATATCCGAGTAGAGTGGCGATCGAGATGAACCCAAGTTTAAATTAAGTAAACGATTCACTGCATGTTTGTATTGCGTTGAGGCGGCTTCACTCATACATATTCCTAATACTAGTATAACATCATTCACCGCCTAATTTTCACTATTTATTCTTCTTTTTTTAATTTATTTTTTATTTTTCTGAACAACTTATATAGGATTCCTATAATTCATTTATTTACTTGATTAAATTTAATAATTTTTTAAGAATAATTAATAAAATGATAGATGCATTGAAATATTTATTAGTTATGATGAAATAAATTTTTATTTTTAAAATGATCGTAACGTAATTATTCTTAAAACTCAACACGAGCTTTGAGAAATTTTCTTTCTTCAACTATATATATATATATATATATATATATAAATAAATAAAGAATATGGAATATTATAAGTATATACTCCCTCCGTTTTTTTAAGTGTTACGTTTTGATTTTTTTTACTGTTCATTATAGTACTTTGATTTCTATTTTTGTTATAGTTATAGAAGATAAAATATATCCAAGTGAGATCTTGTTGGATTCGTTTCATTTTGTAGTTTTTAAATATCAAATTTTTAAATTTTTTATTAATACCGAATATGAGTTGTTAATTATTGAAAATATACACTGACATACGTGCAAATAAAAAAGTAAGTGTAACCTTAAAAGAAAAAAAGTGAGGAAGTATAATAATACCATTTGCACTGGTTAGTCACTCTATTCATAAACGTTGAATGAATGAATATAATATAACTAGTCATTGGCCAGTCTGGTGCATGTTCAGAATTTTTTATGTACTAGTTTTTTTGCCCGCGCGTTGCGCACGGGTGGTGACCTTTTTTTTAATAAATAAATAAATAAAATTTGTTAAGTTAAGAAACAAAATAAATAGAAGACAAAATCGAAAGTAAGCAATATAATATATTTTCGTTATAGCCAATTAAGGGCCTTTGATTGGCCTTTTTGCCTTGATTGTTGACGCCTTTGTGCATGAGTTTTTTTATTTTATTTATTTATTTATTTTTTGCTTTCACTTCATATTCAAAATGCATAATTAAGGCAATTCACCTTATAATTTGACTTTTCTCTGTTTCAAAGAGGAGCCAACTCCGTATCCATATGCATGAACAATCTCTAAATTCAAGGTTGGCCAATAGTTGGTGGAAGGGTTATAAATTACTGTATATGTTTCAGAGACATCGCGAAGGCCAGTATGACTTTGCTGTTTATGTAGTCTATTGAATTGATCATAGTATTCAACACATAATCTATTTACAATTTAGTAAGGGGCAATTGATTGCAAATGAATCAATGAATCAATGAAAATATTCGGACATTATTAGGTATACAAATGAATCAATTAAAAATGATACTAATCAGTAAAAATATACATATATATGAAATAAAAATACATATGAGAAGTAAGTTTATTCAGGACATTCTGTAGGATAATCAATATTCCATCAACAACTATTTCTGCGAAAGTGTTTCAAATGCGCTGCTTTATAATTGTTCAAAAAATGAAGGAATACCAATTTTAGGACTCGAAAAATTAGATATAAATACTCACAATAAATTTAAATTTTCACATTAGATATCATTCTAACAGTCTCTACCAAAAAATAGCACAAACTGAGTCATGGGCACAAATCACCCAAAAAATATAATTAAAAAAATAAAAATAAAAACAAAAATAAAATAAAAGAAAACTTCCACTAATACAGCCATATCCAAAATATTTTACACAACAAATAATTCACTTCAAGTATAAGATTAAATAATGTATGCTATGTGTACATAGCTCAGTTCCTTGTTTCATCAAATCTATTTGCATGTGAGTCTCAACTGCAACACACATGGATCTCAATATGTTGGAGATATTCGGGAATGAAGAGAACCAATGGAGGTAAATCAATAAATGAAAAATAATCACAATGAGAACCAATATAAATTAACCGATGTTCAGTTTCCTCTTACATGTGCAAGTGCCACACTTTTTGCCTCTAAAAATGCCGACTCCAGAGCTTTGATCCAATGAATCTCTAATTGATTCCAATTTTTCTTCCAAACTGTAACAAAATGCATCATAAGCAAAGCATCAGAAAACGAATTGAGTTCCCAATATAGTACATAGGATAATAGCTCAAATATATACTACCAAAAAAATCCCAAATGTGATTGTCCAAAAAATAGTGCATATGCTTGTGCTCACTTCCATTTCATGTATATAAGTAATAATAATTATCATAGAATACCTGAACTCGAAAAAAGGAAAGTGAATGTTATCTTAAGCATCATACCATCCAGTATTTGAAAAATCTTAAAATCCTCAATGAAATTTATTGAATTGCTACGGTAGGGGCCATCACCATCTGCAGAGACAGTAAAATGCCACATTTGGATGGTGAAGCTTTGATAGAATTCAAGCTTCTTGCGAAAGGTCTTTTATCTGCGGAGAAAAAGAAAATATTAGTTTATATGTCAATTCAATACAGGGGCTACCAAGTGCATTTAGAGTGCAAGGGATTAAGAAAATAAGTATGTCCATGTACTTAGTTAAGCAAAATTTAGCCATAGAGGTTAGACCCTGAGGTTTCATTACTTTCTCTTCATTGTAATTGAGCAGTTAATTGACATACTATTTAAAAATATTCTTGCTCTCGAATACATTGAGAATATTTAACATAAACTAAATCTAAGCATGGATCCAGAAAGTAGGGAAAATAGTTGTGAATCATGAAGAAAACCAAAGTAGTGAAGTGATAGGAACACTTGTTAAAATGTAATAAGCAAATTGTGTTTATAGAATTGTTTATAGAACCTTTCTAATGCACTATATTATTGATTTGAAGTATCTAATGCACTATATATACATATAGAAATCGTACAACTGCATGATTAAGAATGTGGGCAGATAAAATAAGATAAAACTCGATACAATACATAGCAAGCGAGCATGCTCACATATGGAAAATTTATTTGTGGGATGGGAAAATTGACCATAGCCCTAACCTGATCAAGGATGCCTTTGAAAGCCAAAAGCATGAATGATCATACTCTTCAAGGTGGAACCGAAAGCTACAAAAGTAGACTTAAAGGTATACCAGCCATGCTGGTGCTTGTTGGTAGTCCATGTTTCTCCTTGAGGTATTGGCATTCAATGAATATAACCACACTCAAGTATGCATCTAAAGTGCAAGCAGGGAATTGACATTGTAATTCTTTAGAGTATCGAATAATCAAGAAGCATTGGATAATAATTTGCAGGAAGCAACCAACCACCGTAGCAGATTACATACCATAAAAAATTAAATTTTTGTTAATGAAAAAGCAAGCAATAAAAAACAACACTACAAATGCAAATACTGATGACTGATGAGGCTTCACATGAATCCAAAAACCTGTCGAATGCAAATCCCCCCTAACCAACCGAATTCTTGAACAAACCCCTGCCATTACTTAATTTATACCTATATTTTATTGATTGATGTATGGACTTATGGAGCACATCATCTTAGGGTCAAGTTGAAAGTAGCATAGCAGCATAATTCCTAATCAGTAATCTACAACAGTTTATCCAGATTACTCTTGATTGGGAACTGGGACGCTTCTCACCAACACAACAAAACTCCTGTTAGTGGCTAACCAGCAGAATCTCACTTGCTAAGGTATGCCCAAATGCAATATACTTCAGTTATCATCCACAGTATAACCTTAAATCCAAAAGCACCACAACGATTTGAAATATTAAAACCATCTACCCAAGATCAAAATTAGTGTGACAGGTAGCAAATGCCAAAAATTCCAGATTGCATAATGAGGCTGGTCATTACTCTCTAAAGTAGATGATAAACCTAGGGTTAGGTAAATCTATAATCTATTGATAAATAAACTTTTGGACAAAAATATGGCACATACTTAAAAAATATGCAGTTATAACTTGGTCATATTTTTTGATGATATTTACTGCAACTTGTAAGCGATTATGGAAAAGCAGACTGCAAGTATGCATAACTCTGAGAATATAGATGTAGAGCAAATTTTTGAGGCAGAGGAGGTCCAGTTGGTACTTTAGTTCCGGAAGGATTCTGTAGAGCATGCTGTGTACATGATACACTTGCATTTCTTAGAGCCATAAGGATTCCATAGAGCAGGCTCAGATAAAAACTAACCTAAAAAATGGTATATGAGTTTTGAAGTATGATTTAAATCTAACATGATGTACGATAGCTAGAAGCTCCAACTTTCTCTGACCTAATTTATCGCAGAATACAATAATGACATTTAAGTACAGCTAGAGCAGATACACTTTATTTAATACTGTATCATATGCAATTTTAATCCTTGTAACTTTTTAGCTCAATAGGATCAGAAAAAGGCTGAATATTGCATCAAATTATATTAGCCAATTATTAAGCTTCACAACATATCAAATAATAAATACAATACTCCACCAGACACTCAATTTGCATGGGCACCTAAATGATATATAGAATATTTGAGGGAATTGCTTCAAGATACAACTATAATAAAATCACTTTAATTGAATTCAACAATGAAAACAAAGCTTGATTGCCAATGCTCATTAAGCATCACCCATAATTGCAAATTCACTAAGCAACTTGCAGATTGCCAAACACAAATTTTATAAATACTATTTGGTAGATTGTCGAGAATATATCAAATATAAATGTCATTCAAAAGATTGAATGAATCCTTGAGAGAGAGATCGAGCCAGGAAAAAATCTCAAAACATAGTCATTTTACGAACACCTTGTATGCTGTCTAATTAATTTCCTATAGATCATCCACACATTAACATGTTCAAACATTTGGAAATTGTCTCCACAAACCAAAAACTATTTGAAAAATTGATAGTAACACATCAACTAAACAGAATGAATATAGAATAGCACTAAGCATGTTTTTGGCTGAAACAATGAAGAGAATGTGATAGGCACAGTTTCTATGTGCTTTCATTGAGGTGCATATTTGATTAGCTCTATATAGTGTAACGAAATCAGTTGTTGTATGCTGGAACAATCCAAATGGATATTTTTTCTTAAAAAAACAATGAAAGAAAAAGAAAAGAAAAAAGAAAAACATACGAAATTTAAGAGAATCCTTAGCTGAAGGCCGCGGCCGTGACAGTAGATGCACACATGTAGCAATCCGAGCAAGAGATGTGGAGGAACTCGCGACCGATAGGAATGAAGGTGGAAAAAGGCAGAAGAAAATCGACAGATACAAATCGTGAGAAGAGAGACGAAGATAGATTGAATTCCAGACAACAGAAGAAGAGAGGCAGCGAGACTGTGAACACAGGGAATAGAATAGTGGGAATGAATCGAAATGGACGGCAAGAGATTGATAGTACTGTAATCGGGTGGCTATTGATTTTTTGAGTGAAGTGATTTTACTCTTTAACCCATCGGTTAGGGTTTAAATGGACATTTTGAAAGGAAATTATAGTTAAGCCCAAAATAAAATATTTTTTATATGAGGAATGGTAAAGAATTATAAGGGTAAATCAGGTATTACAGGAAAAATTTCTTCTAGGATTTATTATAGTATTGATGATGATTGATAACTATATAAAATTTGAATAAGACAACTTAAAATTTATGCCACATTTTTTAAAATATAGTATTATCATTTTTAAATAGAACAAATTTTAAAATATGACATATAGCACCAAATTAAATTTATGTAACAACTAATAAAAGGCCTCAGCCCGAATTTTCACCAAAAACAAATTAGGGGAAAAAAATAATAAAAAAAAATAAAAAGGAGTAACCTAACGTCCTAACCCATAGAGGGAGCAGGTTGCAATCATTAGTACTTCTATTAGTTTAGGAATTTAATAAAATTATACATGAAAAGCGAAAATTACAAAAAGCCCATGAGGAATAATGGGCATTTTGGCCCAATTTGGATGGGTCTTAATTAATTTGAAGCCCAATAACGAAATGGTCTCATCAATTTGGGGGAGTGTAATAATACAAGTACGGTCTTCGTCGTAAATTTCAGGTTTCGGGTCGTGTTCGTGTCGGTTCATCAGATTGTATAATATTTCAGGTCGGGTTTTGGGTCGATCTAATTTGGGAGAAAACCCAAAATGAATAAATCCAAACTTGAAATTTTTCGTGTCGTTAGAATTCGTTTTTCGGGTTATAGGCAAAATTTATAAAATTTAAGATTTCGAGTCGTGTTCGTATTAGGTTGAGCGGAGCAGGTGGAATAATATTTTAGGTCAGTTTCGGGTCGACCCGATTTAGAAAAAACTCAAAATGACTAAACCCAAACCTGAAATTTTGTGTCGGACCTAAAATTTTTTGTATAAGTCGGATTAGTTTTTTCGGGTTCGTGTCCTACTTAGTTTTTTCGGATTAGTTTTTTCGTGTCCTACTTCTTTCATATTGAACCGGTCTACTGTTCTAATTTGATTTACTCCTTAAAACCTAAGTCCAAACCCTAATTTTGGTTGATGAATTTCTCTCCCGGTGATTCGTGAGAATCCCATGGAGGCTCACTTTGCTCATAACCTGTTCGATAGACGCCCCATTGCCAAATCCAAAGCACCAGCTGTTAAGTGGTTCAAAGAGTGGTAAGCAAGAAAGTTGTCATTTCATTTTCTATAGAAATCAATACCACTGTAGCACTTTGTTTCCTAGTCGTTTCGCAGGATTTCTGATGGGTAGATTTACTGTTTTATTCTTTTAATTTTCGCCAAACGATGGGTATTGGGTTTTGTGATCGATCATTGCCATGGATGCTTCCGTACCAATCATGAATTGGGCGACCCATTTTTTAGGTGTTTTGAATTTTGTGACTGGTGAGGCTTATGTTACTCTGTTAGAGTGACATCTCGGTTAATGCTGTTATGTGCTGATTGTATTGATACGGAGTGTATTTGAAGAGTCCTTGTTTATATGGTCCTTCTGGTCGTGAAGTGTTCTAGGATCATTGCGGCAGCTGTTGGTAGAAAATTATATTTTGAATTGGTTTTATATTGGTATCTCAAAAAAATGTTTAGTGTAGTTTTATATTGGAATAAATAAGGTATTAGTTAGGGAGTGCTTCTTTGTTGAGTTTTGAGTTTCGATCATGTTATATCCAATGCTAATTTTCTTTGTTGAGATCTGCTAACTTCAAAGTTTTTGTGTGGATTTTATTTGTTCCCAACTTTTGGCCTTTTGGATGACCATATTGTTCACGTCTCTTTGATAGGGTGCCACAGGATGTCGTTGCAACTGGTGGGAAATGCTATGTTTTGAAATGGGTTAATGGTTTGTATCGTACCCTTTGTTCTTAGACCATTGAAGCTGCTGGTTTTAACTTTTAAGTGACTTCTGTTAATTTTACTGCATAATGATTTTCTTTTTTGCATTCTTATTAATCACAATCAACTGTCTGCCTTTATTTACTATTTGGGGCATTTTTTATGGCATAAATGCACTTTTCTTGCTCTTAGATACAATGGATCGGCAACTTCAGTTGGAACATAAATTTACATTTCTGTAGTATTTTTGCTTTAACATAATCCATTATGTTTGATTTATATGAAGTATCATTCAAACTCCCATTAATAATGAAATATAGGGACTCATCCTCTGGAGAATATTGGTCACTTTATCCAGAGGTGATGTCCCACAACTGTAGGAGATGAGAACGAATCATGCCTTCTATGGGTGTGGATACCTCTTCCTTATATATGTGTGTTTTAAAGTCATGATGGGGTTGGCCCAAAGCATATAATATTTACAAGTGGGTGTGACCACGACATTACAAATGGTATCATAGCATGTATCTAGGTTGGTGGACCACCGTAGACGCTGGGCTCCTAGGGGGGTGAATTGTGATATCTCACATTAGTTGGAGAGAGAATGAATCATGTCTATGTGTTTGGACCTCTCCCTTGTAGACGAGTTTTAAAGTTGTCAGGGGATTAACCCAAAAAACCGGACAATATCTACGAATGGGTGTGACTGAGACGTTACAAGAGTATATTGGTGACTAGAGAAGTTGGTTAAGAACTAACTGCCATATTGGTCCTTCCATATAATCTAGAATAGAAACTCTGGCTGAATCCATGTTAACCTCTCGTGCATGAGGGAAGCAGCACACAATCAATTTTTTTTTCAATTTTTTTTGAGTTATGGTAGTACTCTGAATTTCTTTTCTGATGCTTCAGTTATTGTACCACTCATTTGATGTCCTTTTCAGCCTTCCTTTTGGTCAAAGAGACATGGCATTGTTCATTTTTTTTTCTTTTTTTTTCTTTGTTCTTTTTTAATACGCCCTGGTCATTTATTGTTACTTCTTGAATCCTTTTTTCTGGCCATTCCACTATTGAAAATATGAGTCATGAGATACTAGGTGTTACGAGATGAATTCAAATTTTCTTCTATGCTTTTCAGAGGCCACACTGAAAACCTTGAAGGAGAAAACTGAAGAACCACAACATGTAGAACCTGAGCCTGAACCAACAACAGAAGTTCTTTTCCTTTGTAGCTATGAAGGCTGTGGAAAGACATTCATTGATGCGGGTGCCTTAAGGAAGCATTCTCACATCCATGGAGAGAGACAGTACATTTGCCATTATGAAAATTGTGGAAAGGTAATTATTTCATCACTGTAATATGGGAGGGCAACCTTGTTCTCTGACATGGAGCCTGTCCATGAAAATTTCTTGCTTCAAATGCTTAATTTCTCCTTGATTTTTGTAATCTGATTTTGGTAGTTTTCATGGGCTTCAGCTAATAAGTAGGAACAACTTAATTGAAGTATTTAGAATATAAAAAAGAGGTCATATTTTTGTCAAGTTCTTTTTTTTTGCCTTTTTTTTAGCACTCAATATCTAAGTTATGGTTTATTTCGCAGAAATTCTTGGATAGTTCAAAACTCAAGAGGCATTTTTTAATCCATACCGGAGAGAGAGACTTTGTGTGCCCACATGAAGGTTGTGGTAAGGTGAGTAATCACGCATACCTTCTTCAGAGAGTTCCTATACATATATATATGTATATATTTAGAGAGATATATACTTGTATGCATATAATTATTCAAATTCAAGCCATGAGACTAGTAGATGAAGTTGTACCTCATGTATGTTGAACCATTATCGCTCTTTATTGTCAAATGTCTGCACTCTGATTACTTGTTAAGGCTTAAGGCATCTATCTAGGTTATTTTGTAGCTCGCATTCTTCTATTATCCTGATCTTGACAAAATCATTTCGTGCAGGCATTTTCTCTTGATTTCAATCTGAGGTCGCATATGAAGACTCATTCTCAGGAGAACTATCACATTTGTCCCTATCCCGAGTGTGGGAAAAGATATGCTCATGAGTACAAGCTGAAGAATCACATCTCATCGCATCATGAAAAGGTTTGCTAGCTTTATTCATTTGCATCCATTTCATATTGTCACTAATGCTTGTCCGTGTCCATCTATTTGTGTTATGATATGATTGTGTTTTTTGCTGCTACTTGCCTGGGGCATAATTCTGGCAGCTTATGCAGAACATCATGGAACCGACCACCACCGCTAAATACACCCCCCCGGTAGAAAAACCAGCAAAGGCTCCAAAAGCCTCAACAGGAGCCACAGGCCCCGCATCAGCAGAGCGCCCATATGCCTGTCCGTACGAGGGTTGTGAGAAAGCCTACATCCACGAATACAAGCTAAATCTTCATCTGCGGAGGGAACACCCTGGACATTTCCCTGATGAGAATGCCAAGAATGCACAGGCTAACAATGACAATGAAATGGATGAAGGGAGTGATCTAGATGTGTATGCTGGAAAACGAAGCACTGGTAAAGCCCAGAAACATAGCAGGCCAAAACCGAATATAAAGATGCCCGCAGCTAAAGTTACTCGCAAGACTCCATCCGCTGCTGCTCCTCCGGCCAATGTGAATGTAGTGAAGAAACCTTGGCCAACCAAGGAGGAGATATACGAGGATGATAGTGAAGAGACGGAAGAGGAACGGGACAATGTTGGAGAGGGCTGGAGGTATGCAGAAAATAATAATAACGAGGATGATGACGAAGAGACTGAATATGAAGACTGATACATTTATCTGGTGGTGTTGGTATTATTGCCTACCTTGTGTTATATAGTTGTATTTGTATATCGGTGTTAGATGTGGACAGTTGACTTAAGGTAGGCTGTGTAGTTTACGAAGGATCGATTGGAAACATATTTTTGCCTGGGTAAAGAAGTGTTCGATAATCTTTGCCAAGTTAGCCAAGAAGGATTAACTGAAGATCTGGATACGAAAAAATGTTTTGATGAATTATATAATTGGTGCACCAAATAAGACTCATGGACGTAAGGTTAGAGGGGTGGCAAAAAAGCTCATGCCCGATTGTAAAAATTGAATTTTCGATTCTATTTCAGTGCACAATTATACTACCCCCGTCCCCACCAAATAATATGTTTTATACTTTGACAATATTCACCGTTTAAATTTAATTCAAATTTTTATTATAGTTTGTAAGAAAAACATAGTTAAGTGAAATATTTAAATTTTTATTATAGTTGTGTAAGAAAAGCATAGTTAAGTGAAATCTCGTTAGATTCGTCTAATCTTTTTTAGACAATCAAATTTTGATAATATTTTATTGTACACAATTTAAGTTATTAACCGTTAAAAATATGTATTAGCATACGTGCTGTGTGGGTCCATAACAAAATAAAAATAATTATCAAAACCCCTAGTTTAATGAGTTGACAATTAACCCTAAACTTAGTCGAGAGGACTATATTCTATATATAGTAAGGAATCCGGTGGCAATTGACCCCTAAATTTGATAGTACTACAGCAAGATTCATGGTTATCCCTTACTGTATAGTGCAGTTTATAAAGTTTAAACCTGCCCAATGTTTTCAGTATATTCTGTGACTGATGTGTCCTCCAAATAAGTGGGAGGAGAACAACCACATTATTTTGGAATGTGCTGCAAAATTTATATTCGTAAATGCATTATCTGCCCCCAAACGGATAGTATGTTTTTGAAGAAGCCCCCAAAACCGTGAAGTAACAATGATATCAAAATAGGGACGACAAAAAAAAAATAAATCCCTTTTGTCCCGCGAGCAAGACGAGAACCAAATAGGATAGTGCAGATATTCAAATAGTAGTATTTTGTCTTGTAGAAATGATCTTGCAGCAAATCACAATTCATAACCAGGGGGGAAAATAAACATCTTTCCGATCAGTAGAATCCATCTAATGAGACTTGACATACTCTTGAACTATGTGAAGGCCCTCACTTTCTTCCCCATAATCCTGCAAAAAATTATTCAACCATGAGGATTGAGGAGTATTCAGCTTCCAGTAAACTTTAGGAGTATCCCATGTAGAAAATCTAGGTACTGAGAAACTATGTTTCATTGAAATGAACCATGAGGATTGGGGAGTATTCAGCTTCCAGTTAACACTAAGAGTATATCATGTAGAAAATCTAGGGCTTCGAGAAACTATGTTTGATTGAAATGTGACTTGGGTACCTTCACCACCACACAGGAGCAGCCCACGACCTTCCTGGCCTTTCCTTCAGAATCAATTTTACACAGCTGAAAGCAGATCAAAAATAAGAAACAACAAGTTTAGGTAAAGTAATGATCGACAGACAGAGAGGTCAGAGTATATGGATTCAGTATATATGCATGAAATGAAGAAATTGTGAGAGATTTTAATCCATTATCATCAGTTGCCCCCAAATGCTACACCGAAAGTTGAGGGTCGCCGAAGGTCGCTGAACATTATGTAGTTCACAATTTTACTTTCATTTGATCCTTAAAAGGAAAAAAAAAAAAAAAAAAAAAAATTGAGAGAAATTATTACGTTCACATGTTTCCTCCTGAGATGTTTGGGTAGATATGACAACAGGCCAACCTATCCAAATTCAACTGAAGGAATAATATACTTATATAGGGTGCTGCATTCATCTCTGAGGCATAGAGTTAAGTGCCAAAGAGCCAAACTTCAGCCCCATTAACTAGTCCCAAAGACTACTAGCCTATTTGGATGGGCTTCTAGAGAGTGCTTTTAACTCCTGATTAAAATAAAGAATAAAAAATAGCATTTTCTAAAATAAACTATTCAAAAAAATATTGACATTGTCCATAGCTTATTTATATGTATGTTCAAATATTATAATTTGCTTGAATGGATTAATATTAAAAAGAGTGTTCTTATTTTGAAGCAGAGGTCAAATGCAGGCTACAAAGCCCATCCAAACAGTCCCTAATACAGCTTTTAACTAGCCATTAAAGCCAAGGTACAATAAAATCAAGAAAAGGCAAGTTGAAGTTACTTACCCCAGCCCACTCTCCAAGCGTTTTAGCACTTGGCACTGTTATCAAGCTGACATTATGGTCAGCACACAGTGCCTTAACCAATTTAACATAATCTGCCTGGTCACAGTCCTCAGCCAAAACACAGAGCTGACCCGCATGCTTCTCAATAACCTTGGCAGATTCATGGAGCCCTCGAGAAAGGCCGCCATGGGCCCTGGATTTCCTCAGGACCAGCTGCAGAGCGGTCATGATATCCATGGGCTCTCCAAGGGCTGGTGCTGGAGCATCAGCAACTGCAACCGGAGCATCCTCACTGCAATGTGATGAAATAAAATATATTAGAAACCAATCAAAGAAGAAGCAAAAAAAATAGGATCAATAAATTGTTCAACTCTTCCACTTCCACATTTTCTAGATATTCACATGATAATGTGGAAGAGAGATTTCTCAATAAAAAAATTGAGGTGATGCATGATGAAGAAGAGTGAATCATAAAGTTGTGTTTACAACCTTAGCCAACTTGCTTAAAAACAGGAGTACACAGGGAACATATTCACACTAGATGTTATTGGAAACATGCAGTCTAAGAACTACTGATGGATGCATTGGCATCTTTACAAAATTGTATAGTACTCCGACACTCTTTAGAATATTACACTTCTCTATGGGCCTGTGTTTCCTTTTTTGGATACTCTCTCCTGTGTTTCCTTTTTTGGATACTCTCTCCACCAAAAACTCATGTCTTGTTTCCCACTTTACCTTAAATCATTGTGCTAAAATTAAGGCCACTTCGAGTAAATACAAATGCCCAACGTAAAACGGAAGAACCCATACAAATCACATCATAAAGGCATACAAGGAAAACAAAAAAATTGGGGGCAAGAAAACAAAACGGACATGCTGAAACGAACCCACATTTGATCACTGCAACCCAACTAAGATGAAAAAACATATCTTGACACCACTTCAAGCTGAAATTGCATGAAAGTTAATCTAAAAGGGTGTAAAGTTCCCATTTACCCGGACATTTTTCTCCTTTATATAAACCCTCGAAGCTTCTAACCTGTGGCCACAAGCGGGGAAGAAAATAAATAAAATAAAGTCAGGGAAAGAATCTAAATTCTCAATTATGTCAAAGCGATCGCTTTACAAATTGAAAAAGGAAACAGATAGGTGCCAGAAACCACACAAAACAATAATCAAGCCAACGATTATCCAAAATTACCAGCAATTCTCATGCTCGCCGATCAATTCAAAAGAATAAATTCAATGCACAATCCATCCATATACCAAATGAAAAGACATTGATCATACCGATATATTTGAAGTAGAAGCTGCGGCAGCGGCGTCAATACTTAGCAGAGTCGGTAAGGAAATGGCAAATGGCAAAAATGCACACAATCCAGCCAGGATTTTTATAGGAGCGGGATGGGATGGATGCACATCATAAGCCCTAAGTCTGATAAACTACGAAAATGCCCTTGGCAAAAAGCTAAATAAAATCAAAATAATTTTGCACCAGCCGGGAATCGAACCCGGGTCTGTACCGTGGCAGGGTACTATTCTACCACTAGACCACTGGTGCTATATGCTTTCAGGTACTTATAAGTAGATTAAATCTTTTTGACAAATTTTCGAAACCAAATACCTGCAATTCGTTGAATGCAAAGCTCCTTGGCACCGCATTGATCCCAAATTTTCGGGAACACAATTGATGCTTTCTTGGATTCTCAATTTCCGATTCGTTAAGTTAAATCCTTTTTTATTTAATTAAAAAGAAAATCTCAAGTTTAAACGAAAAAATCTACGAAAACTAGCATGCATTGCTTTGATTCTCGCTCCGAACGCCTGCCTATATATAGTTGTTTGTGTATTGTTTGCTTCACGCGGAGGGGTAATGCTCGGTGTGCGATGTGTTGAGCAGAATAAGGGTTTTGAGGAAAAGTAAGCCCTACACAATTGTTCATCGGAAGATTTCGGGGAAAGGATTTATATCTTGTGGCTAATATGGGACTATTTAGTGTGGTTCTGATGTTGGTGGTGTTTAGTAGGGAGTGCATTTGGTGGCCAGCTTGTGAGTTTCTTATTTGGCTTGCAATTGTGCATATTTTATTGTGAATAATTGTGCATGAGTTCAATGACTTGTTGGATTGGCTAATTCCCATGTTCTTATGATGGTGAATTCTTTTCAGTTGTTTTGCAGATGGCTATGATCCATTGGATCCTAGTGGGAACATCACCATCAGATGGGATGTCTTGCAAGAAAGTTTTGATGGCACAAAAGATGTAGGTTTTTTCTCTTTATAGGTTATGAGTTTTGTGCCCATATTTCAGTAACATTGGGAGTGTTTTTCATTTCTACTGCTGTGAGTTTGTGACTCAACGTTCTGCTAAGTTTTGCTTGATGAATTGATTGATCTGATGGTGAAATTAGCATTTAGGTAGCGCGGATATATCCGTAGCAGGGAAGGCCATTGTATGATTGAGTTTCATGATTTATGATATGTATGGGTTGATCATTAGGAAGCCTTTCTCATTGGGTCCACAGCCTCTGATCATTGCTTCAAATTTTGAAATCAGTAACCCCTTATCCCTATTTCCTTTCAGATTATGTTATCAATCATAAATTACCAGTTATTCCGGCATGTAGAGTTACCTGGATGGAAGTTGAGTTGGGCGTGGCAGCACGATGAAGTGATATGGAATACATTGGGTGCTGAGGCCACTCAGCAGGGAAACTGTTCTGCATTCTCAGGAGACTGCTGCCCCATTGCTGAGAAGGCGCCTGTAATAATTGACCTTTTGCCTGGTACTCCCTAAAACAAGCAGGTCGCGAATTGCTGCAGAGGTGGAGTGCTCTCATCAATGACCCAAGACACATCAAACTATCTTGCTGCTTTTCAGATGCATATTGGAAAGGCAAGTCTGTTTGGTCTGCCTGCAATGCCGGTGAATTTCACCCTTGGACTTCCTGGATATACATGTGGTGACCCTGTCCAGGTCCGGCCAACCAAATTTCCAGAAGACCATGGCCGGAGAATGACACAAGCCCTAGGTAAAACATCCGACATCTAATGTTCCTTGTATAAGTGTGTCCATGTTGATTTGGGTGAATTATCACTTCAAAGTCATGTTCCCAATTATGTTTGATTAACATATGTTGCTTCTTCTGATTCAGCTACATGGAATGTGATTTGCACCTATTCTCAGTTCCTGGCTTTGCCTGCGCCAACCTGCTGTGTTTCCTTGTCTGCATTTTACAACAAGACAATCATTTCATGCCCAAAATGTAGCTGCGCTTGCCAGGGACAACCAGTGGCAAAGTGTGTAAGGTAATGGCACATTACCATCATTGCTTAATCAAAACCAATCTTTTTGCTGCTCTGACACCTCAAAATTAATATCAACAACAAAATCTGCAGGGCTGGAGAACTCCCTCCCATACTGCAGTTAGATCAAAATGAACCACCCAAGCCCGTGGTCCAATGCTCCGATCATATGTGCCCAATAAAAGTGCACTGGCACATTAAGCTGAGTTACAAACTGTATTGGAGAGTCAAAATAACAGTGATGAACTTGAACCATGTCAAAAACTACAGTGAGTGGAGGTGGTCTTGCACCCGAATCTCAGAAACGTTACACGGGTCTTCAGTTTCAACTACAAGCCCCTCAATGTATACGGCAACATAAGTAGGATCTCAGTCATTGACCATTGTGATGAAAGTTGCCATATCCTTACCCAATTTCTAACATTGTGTTTGTTGCATATACTTTTCAGATGACACTGGAATGTTTTCGGGATTAAGTACTGCAACGACCTGCTTCTGCAGTGGGGTGAGAATGGGAATGTGCAGACAGAGATGCTGCTGGAAAAGGTGCCCGGGAACTTTACATTTAGGGAAGGATGGGCGTTTCCAAGGAAGGTATCCTTCAATGGGGATGAGTGCGTTAATGCCCTCTCCCGATGATTATCCGAGGCTTCCAAACACGGGTAATTTTCATGTACCAGCAGTGGTTCCTTTGATTCTTGTTATGTTTCTGTTTGTAGAATTTATCTTGAATGTGTAATATATGCAACAGATCGCACATTTCTTCATACATGATTTAATTAAGAATTTAAGGCCATATCTTAGAAAGATTGCTGTAATATATGTGCTGCAGGCCTGCAGTGAATGGAGCTGACTGCTGAGCAGAGTGTTTCTATTTTGACTCATATTTAGACTTGAATGAGCTAAATATGGTTCAATTTTATTTTCCTTTTTTACCTTCAATTCAAAACAAATTGGCCACAAGCATCATTACACGTATTGGCTCTGATTAATGTATGGTAGGATATATTGTCGTTTGATTAAATACCATTCTTTTAATTTTTTTTTTTTTTATTCTTAAACACCTATACAGGTTAGGAAATATTATTTTTTTAAGTTGAAATCTGCGTAAATTATTTTCTATTTTTGCTATAACTATAATGCATGGTTTTGCAAAGGGTAAAACAGAATGTAAATTCATAATACTCATTTTAAATTTCGTAAGAATGTTTTATTGTCACGTAATTCATCTCAGATAAAAATGAAAATTAAATTCACTAGACTTTATATGATTTTTAAGAAAATCAGTGGTCCAAAATTAATAAATTAATTTGGTAGGAAGGTCCCTTTCAACCTATAGATATTACACCAACCTTTTTAGGCTCGATATTAAATAATATCCACTTTGGCTTAGGGTGGTTTAGACCAAATTATGACTTACAATAAAATGTCATAGACCTAACAATTCATAGCCATTCAATGACCAAACAAAAGGATCTACAATAAATTAGTAGCATAGAATTGACAATTCACGGCCATTCAATGCCAAATTGCCAATCATGATACTATTGTTTTTAATCAAGTTAAGTATTTTATTTTATAACAACACATGTTTTCTTTTTAAAGAGACCAAAAAGGAAAAGATATAATGATACAGTAGAACCAAAGAAATAAAAAGGCAACAAAGTTGTAGAGCCTGCGGTAGGTCACCCACTCCTGAGGCCTCAACAAGCAGATTGGTCCCCAAATCATTATGGAAAAAAAAAAGCCAATAATATCAAGAACATGAAAGACCAAAACACCATAAAAAAATGCAATGACATCAATTATATATGCTCTGTGATCAAGTTCCACTGTTAGCTTTCAAAACATAAGTAGACAAATTCCACCACAAGTATACATAAACTTGGGAGAAGAATCAATTCGAAAAACTGCAGCAAGCAAAAAATAAGCTTGGGAGATTAATAGTAATATTTTGGTCATTACCAAGCAACAGCTGCATAAATTGGCAACATCAATACATACTCGCCCTAGTAAATGTATCTCTGTTCCAAGACTAGCATTGTTAACCTGATCCAAAAAACCAAATCCTACAAGACGCTCCGAAACAATAACATCTGTCTCGCATGAGGCGGACAAGGAGAATCGAGAATTCATCACTTTACAGACAAGGATGCTGGCGATAATAATCAGATATAACCACCTCAGATGAGTCGCTGCCCAGAACCACAATAGTTCTTGCGCAGACCACCAGGCGCACACACCAATGATGCTTATGAAATGAAAATGCTGACATACGCATTAAAGAAGAAAGGTAACTGAACATGAAAGCATGCAAACATGGGGGAGGGGGTAGCTAGGGCACAGAACTACAGGCCAAATCCAGTTTATGTCCTGTGCAGGATTAGACCACTTTCTTTTTTCGATGTTGAAATAGTTAGGATGAAGAATGCAGTAGTGCTACCAGGATAGGCTAGTCTACATGTGAAGTTGTCCAGAAACAGAGTCGCGGCCAGCGCTGGTTTCCTTGGGTTTCAGGGAGAGGTTAGCGAATTGTTGATCAAGATCTCTGCTTTTTGTGCGACGGAGGCTGGAAGGTGTTGGCTGTGGGGGCTGCTGCTGTTGCTGATACAAGTTACGCAGCCTTCCAACTTCTCGCTCCAGCACTTCATGTTCCACTGTGTAATACAGTTTTAGATTATAACAACAATAAAAAGAACGATGAAGTAGGACACTAAATGGTTTCAAATTATTACTAAAAGTATCAATAGAGCAAAGGACTTACAATACTTAATAAGTTGCTCTTGAGCTAAATTTTCCAAACGTTGCTTCAGTGCTTTATTCTCCATGCTTAGAATGAGATTCTGCTGGTTGATGAATTCAAGTTCTGCAGATACTTCAGACCCTTCGGCCTGCAATGACCAATTGTTGGGTTATTGGAAGTCGGAGATGAAAAATGTGAAAAATTCCCACGCCACTGGCAAAGCATGGCGAATACTTGCCTGTAAAGCTTGGACATTTCTTTCAAGTTCAGCAATGTATTGAAGCTTCCGGACCCTTGAGCGTTGTGCAAATTGCCTGTATTTGAAGAGAGAATCAGGTTTGTCCTTAAACAATACATGAAAAGACAAGTGCAGAAAACATGCAATACTTGAAAAGGATGGGAAGGCGCATAAGCAAGTACAACAAGGGGTCTGACAAATTGATCTCAAAACCCTCTAGCTACCAGTTCTAAGAAAACAATTGAGTTTTAACTTACTGCTTGGCTCGTTTTGAGTCTGTTTCTGAGGACTTGGAGTAAGAAGAATCTTTTTTCTCAGTAGGGCCTTTTGGATCTTGAGGACCTGATTCGACCAAATCTTTTGCTTCACTCAATAGAGCTAAATTCCCATCCGTATCTTTCATTGGGCTTGTTAATTTGGCATTTTGAATATGGTTATTGCCCCGGGGAGATGGAAGGCCGCGAGGAGGCACTCCAGGTGCATCCCATGGCTTGTTCTTGGTTTTACCTGAAAGATTCTGGTCCACGAAAGAACTTTTCCAAGCACCCCTATACAAATCGAACTCTTGAGAATGCCATGGAGACACTGGAGTTATATTCTTGTACTTACTGTCATCTTGAGTAGTGTAATTCATGCCCATGCTCCCAGCATTGGCAGAGTCAATATATGCAAAAGAATCACTTGATGAGCGGCGATGACATCTCCGCACCGGTGTTTCTGGCTCATCAAGAAGTTCGTCCAACCAAGAAGGTTGTTCCACCATCAAAAAGCTTTCGGAGGAAGTACGTTGGTGTGAATTTCCATCCCTGGGCATTGCCATTGGATGGGCTTTGGGACCAATTGCCGAAGTAGGAATGTATTCAGTGTAGGCTGGAGATATGCTAGGGAATGGACTTTTAGGGGGTAGTAAGGAATTCTTTCCGCTGTACAACATATTTCTAACATTAGAGGGACCCCTGGAGTTTGCCATTGTTGAAGAAACTAATCCTGTAACACAAAAAAAGTGAACGTCCATTAGAGACTATGAAAAATAAAATCAGATTTCTGGCGTCGTTAATTCAACCCAAACATGAAAACACCAATCAACAAATGGCTGTTTTAGAGACCAAATCATATATTCATATTGAATATGTTCATGGTCATTTCTCCATTTCCCTATTAGAACTTAAAGCCTTTCAAGTTCAATTTCATGATTGACATCAAATAGTGGTCCATATAAACCATAAATTTAAAATCAACAGAAGTACAGGAACAAACATTTGTGCAGGATCTAGCCAAAAACTTCATTTTTGTTGCACAGTGAATCTATGTAAACTTAAGCATAACTCAATTCCCAGAAGATATTGCTCTACCGATTTCCAGATTTTATCAGATATGTAATCGAATAATAACATTCAGGCAATTTTATCACAAGCATTATCGTGTAACACAACCTCAGCTAATCAAGATTAGATCAAAGACAATACACACCAATAAAGAAGCAATTTCTTCAAAGATTGGATCAAAGACAAAACACACCAAGAAACAAGCATTTGACCGATATTTTATTCAAGAAAGGAAAACAAACAAACAACAACCAAACAGTGACATGCAATGACCATGAAAAGTGAAAACACCAACCAAGCACACAAAAAGCAGCACTTAATCTTTCAACTTTACTATTCACTGAGGAACAGAGGGTTCACTTATATTCGTCCCAGCAAGCTTCTCTTGTACTTCTATTTATGTTTCCGTTTTCTGTTGTTGCATTGCATGTCTTCACACATACAGTGTGTCCATGCAACATTTGCAGGAGGCGTCCCACACTTCACTATTCCTCTTTAGTCAAACATCACAACTTTCAATCCAAAAAAACATACAGAACCAATCGCCCATTTATTCTCAATCATCTAAACAAACACATACCCTATTTGTTCATCTGAACCCAAATCACGAACAAACATTGCAGCAGCAAAACAACAAACAGATCCAAGACAAGATCCGGTTTCCGTTGATTTCTTCCACTCAACATCACAATGGCAACTGCATTAATCAACAATTCAAAAAACCTAACCCCAAAACTTAGCAACGAAGCAGCATAAACATAATCAATCCTCTTTATGAGTCTGCCATATAAGTCTGCCATATAAATTCCCCAACACAAACCACCAAAAACCCATCAACCCTATCTGAATTTAACTTTCTAGAATCTCCCTTGGAGGAAATTTTCCACGCAGTAGAATCGCCATCACTTACAAAACTCCGACCAAAACAAAAATGAAGAAACATGAAAGCTCGATTCAATCCCCACCAAATCCTTATTTACCCGCGACCACAAATCCCTACAGCATTCTCCAAACCCAAATCAAGATTAAAAATCCCCAACAGAACAAATAACAATCCACAAAAAAAATTCATAAGAATTAAAGCAATATTCGGCCACAAATCACCCACACAATTCTCGAAGAAAAAAATGACACGGAAAAAGAGCTCACCTTCAAGGAGAACTACCGGTAAAGATCTTGGCAATGCGATCCAGAGAAGTCCCAGAGCCCAAAGAATTAGAAATCGAAAAATAAACGCACACCCTTTTTAGGGCTTGTTAATCCCTCAGCGCCCCAATCAATCTTTGCTTCAGCTTTTGGCTTCTAGCTGTGCGTTACTTCCGCTCTCTCTCTCTCCGTAAACCCACTTGGGCAGAAAACGTCAGGGAGTGAAAAGGGTGTGTGGGTTTAGTTGACAGCCATATATGAGATGTCTTTTTATTTATATTTATATATATATATAAAATGAGAAATATAGAAATTGTGTTTGGCTTCAGTAACACAGCTAATACTCCTATTATAACAAAAAATTCAACCCTAACCCCAATACAAGATTCCCTTCTGCCATTTTTAACGGTGGCCAATGAGATTCAGGGGAATTATTCCCTTTTCTGGATCTTATCTTGGTCGTGAATACAAATTCCACTCAAAATCTGATAGTAGTAGTAGTATCGCTTTCTTCTTGAATGGATTTTAGCAAAAAGGATTGCCTTTTAATGGGGGGTTTTGATGAGTGGGAAGTGAGAATGACGTGATTGTTCTTGAGTAGTGGGATTTAACTCACAACTTCACTGGGCACTCGTGTCTCATTTGCATTAATTAATTTATTACAGACGGGAACGGTAATTGTCAATTCACAACAAAGTCTGCTGCCAACTCAAACTAGCTATTATTGATGGGTTTTTTTGTTCATTGTGTTTTGTCCACATTTTTTGGGTTTGTACTTATCAATATCATCATGATAAAGTGCCAAACTTTTAGTTCACCCTACAAATTCCAATTAAGATTTGTGTTTTATCCCTTCACTTATGGAGTAAAATCAAGTATGAATCCATATAGTAGTGATTTTTTTTTTTTTTTCCTTCTTGTCTCCATGTATTTGTTATTACAAATATTTAAAAAATCTTCATAATGTCTCGCGTACCTAAAAGAATTAACACTTTTGTTTGAATTAACTACTTTAATCGTTATGGTTAATGCACTCATACATATTTTAATGTTTTAATCATATATTAGTATGATTGATGGTATGGAATTATGGATATCAACATTTTTATTAATAAAAAGAATCTTTTAAATTAAAGTAATTGAATATTTGTCCCCTAAGAAAATAGAACTAAGATTCTACATACCATAAGAACTCAAAACAAATGTATGAATTCGGAATTAATAATATGTCTAAATTTCGAGCAAACTGACAGCAGAAAGTTGCAATGCGGGACAGTGATCTGGTCCCCATTAATCACACTTTGGGAATTGAATTAATTTCGTGTATTTAAATTTTCCACCATATAATTCTTTTTTTACAACTCATGACAGCAATTCAAATTTTCCATATATGTAAAACAAAATTTCTTGGGTTTTCACTGCTGTTTTTCTCTTTTGTATCATACACATTCGTACGTTATTCAACTGCAATAATAATACTCTATTTTAATTATGTTGGCCTGGCTGTGACAGCATTTTTACAGCTCATTGATGTCTGGTGGTGGTGAAGTTCTTTTGGACTTTTGGTTCAATTTTTTTTAGGGTGAAAGATCACTGTGGCCTGTCAGTAATTTTCAGTGACTTTTCTGCCCGCCGCTTTACGGAAGTTAGTTTTTTACCCGAAAAGACTGAAAATCCTTTGGCCCGGATGCTTGGCCCGGCCCGGGCCAAGTAGAAATACCCGGGCCAAGTGTAATCCAGGCTTATCCAAATTATTTTTGATTAGAGGTGCTTGGCCCGGAAGAATTATGCTTGGCCCGCCCGGGCCAAGCTGTAGAAGGACCGGGCCAAGTAGAAATGGATAACTTGGCCCGTGCCTTTTGCTTGGCCCGGGTCTTTTTGCTTGGCCCGCGCCTTAATTTATCCGGGCCAAGCCCATTTCCATTTTTTTCTTTTGTGCTTGGCCCGGGTACTTAATGCTTGGCCCGGAAGAATTATGCTTGGCCCGAAGGACTGGGCCAAGTAGAAATGGATAACTTGGCCCGTGCCTTTTGCTTGGCCCGTGTCCTTTTGCTTGGCCCGCGCCTTAATTTATCCGGGCCAAGCCCATTTCCATTTTTTTCTTCTGTGCTTGGCCCGGGTATTTTAACGCTTGGCCCGTGAATTTTAATGTCCGGGCCAAGCCCATTTCCATTTCTTTTCTTTTTAAATTTACAGATTATCTATATATATATATATATATTAAATCATTAGTAAACAACTCATCATAAATTTAATCGGGTGTCTCCATTTTAAATTTTTAATTTTTATAGATTTTTAAATTTTTTAATTTATTATTTTTTTCGCATTTATTTATTTATTCATTATAGATTTTATGTGTTTGAAATATATGGAATTTTTAATTTATATTAACATTCACTCTTAAATATATTTTAAAGTTTTGAAATTGAAATTGTTCATTTTTTATTTTATCTTTATAATTTTGTATTTTTTTATTTACTAAGTTTAAATTTTTGCATTTAATTATTTATTCATTATATATTTTCAATTTTTAAAATATATGTAATTTTCAATTTATATGAAATTCCCACAATGTTCATTTTAAAAAATGTTTGAAATTTGAAATTTGAAATTTTATTTTTATCTATTTTGAATTATATTACTTTGCATTCTTTATTTTATCTATTTTAGATTTTATTATTTTCCACTTTTTATTTTATTTATTTTAGATTTTAATCCTGAATTTATTATTTATTTATACATTTTCAGTTTTTATACCATTTGATTATTAGGGATGTCAACTTTACCCGTAGGGTCGGGTAACCCTTCGGGTAATCGGGTATCGGGCACGGGTATGGTAGAAATAATCGGGTAACAGGTAGGTTATTACCTGAAACCGAAATAAATCATATCGGATGCGGGTAGCGTATGGATTTCATATATTACCCGATTACCCTACCCGATACCCAATTAAATATATTTTTATTTATTTATCTATATATATATATAGATATGTAACGTTCGCAAAAATATGTCACTGCTCCGAAAATTAATATATAATTATATATTTACTAAAAATAATAATAATTGTAGTAGTACTACTACTAATCTATATATCTATATATCTATATATTATATTATTATATATAAAAATAATATAGTCTAATTTTCCCCCACTTTCCCACCCCCTTTTTTCAACACCTCATCCAACTTTTCTTCCCCAATTTCAACAACCTCACTCACATATATATTATGTAATATACTATTTGAATTTTTAAAATATATAAATTTTACTTCCCGTGCAATACCCGGGTAGTAGTAGTAATAATAATAATAATAATAATAATAATAATAATAATAATAATAATAATAATAATAATAAGAGATAATAACTAAAATATGCCACCAGAAGGAGTCATTTCCACTTTTGGGCCACCACATTTTGATTTAGGAAAATGAGTCATTAGAAGGATTCCGGGCCTAAATTTAGGCCATTGGGCTGGAATTCCGGGCCTAAATTTAGGCAATGATGAGGTGTAATTTGATATTTTAAAAAGTATAAGGGTATAAATTTTAAATAAATAAAGTTTAGGTGTATTTTTGTAAAAAAAAATTAAGATTATAAATGGCCAAACTTGATAGGTTCATAGTTATATTTTATATTTAATTGTTTACTTTAGGCTATTATTTGCGAAAAACAAAATGATAAATGATGTTTGATTGAATTAACACGTTTTATACCCTGTTTGGACATGCAACATGATCACTTAATATTAGAGTTTTCTTGGGTAAAAATATTGCTACAATCCCAATCTATTTATGATTACCGTAAATCTTTACTTATTGTTTATACTAATATACTCATTATATTCTTTTACAGTACAAATTATTTATAAAAATAGTTGTATAACAATTTACTCTGAACTAATATACCATCAGTTAATTGTTTTATACTTCCACACTCTTTTTTTTTTTTGCATAATTTGGAACTTAGCAGAAACGCTGGGTAGTAGAAGCATTTTGGCAAACAGTTGTAAGGCATCTATATACAAGCTTCTTTAACGAAAAGTTTGCGTTGATGTGGCAAAGGATTTAGAATCATAACAGGGGATAAGAACTAAAAGCAGAATCAGAATGAAGATATAAAATGACCGAATCAGATGCCGAAATGATAGAGCAAAGTAAAAGCCAAAGCAAAGCGAAAGGAATAAACTCCAAGGAGGAAACATTTAGTTATAATAAGGCAGCGCTTACCGTTTGGGTGTGTTTACAAGGTTCGGCGGATCTTTTGTGGACTCAGGCGCGACGGGAGCGATTGTATTGGGACGGATTGGATTCTGTTGGTTAGGGTTATTTATTGGGGGAAGTAGATAAAAGTAGAGGCAGGGGAAGGGGGAAATGCAGGTCAGTGTTATTTCTTCAGATGTCAGGGGCATTAGATGTCTTAGGGGGGTCTGTGGGAAAATTCACGGGGCTATAGTGGGGGGCCACAAGTCTAATAAATTAAATTTGCCTCAGACTTCCACTGAATCACGCAATCCAGTGCACAATTTAAATTACTAATAATCAAGTTGGGTACAAGTAAAAATTGTAAAATTTTAATATTTAAAAACTATTCGACGAGCCAAATCTAACAAGATCTTACTTTGTTATATTTTAACTTATATAACTATTATAAAACTTAAAGTCAAAGTGCGTGAGTGAATATTATCAAATGTCCAATTGTTACAATTTATAGAACGGATGGAGTAGTCTTCTTCTATTTCAATATAAAAATAGAAATATATATATATATATATCCAATAATCCTTATATATTTCAATATAAAATAAAAATACATGTGAAATTCGGAACAAATTGTTATACAATTTTTTTTATAAATAATTTATTCTGTAAAAGAATATTATAAGTATTTTAGTATACACAATATTTAAAGATTTGTGATAATAATAAATAGTTTGGTTGTAGCAATATTTTTACAAAAAAAAACTCTAATATTAGGTGAGCATGCTACATGTTCAAACATGGTACAAAACATGTGAATTCAATCAAACATCATTTACCATTTTATTTGTCACAAAAAATAGCATAAAATAAACAATTAAACATAAATAAAGAGTTCTAATTAATTGTTATTTGAACTAATCCCAAAATATAACCCTAAACTTATCAAGTTTGGTGATTTATGCCTTGAATTTTATTTGACAAAAAATACATCTAAACTTTATTTAGTTTAAAAATTCCACCCTTCTACGTTTTAAAATATCAAATTCAATCTCATCAATTCTAAAAATATCGTATTTTGGTCTTAAGAATTTGAAAAGAATCTGATTTCACGTATTAACGTTTGAAAAGTTTCGCATTAGTGCAACAACGTGAAAACATTGTATTTAGTAATTAATTTTTCCTTTTAAGTTAAATACAAAAAAAATATTAAATGTATATATTATAAATTCTTTTATATAATATATTATGTCCAATATATATTTTAGAGGTAATAATTAAAATAGGCCACCAGAATGAGTCATTTCCACTTTTTGGCCACGATATTTTGATTTAGGAAAAAGAGCCATTAGAAGGATTTCGGGCCTGAATTTAGGCCATTAGGCTGGAATTCGGGCTGCGATGACCTAAAAGTGGAAATGACTCATTCTGGTGGCCTATTTTAGTTTTTTGAATTATTTTTTATTTATTTAATTAAAATAAATAATACTCATTCCGTCATTATTTATGTTCTACTTTCTTTTTTTCTTGTTCCAATATTTTTATTTCCATTTTAAAAATAATTAAATATTAAGTACCAAATATCCCCATCATATCGTATTAATAAATAAATAGATTAAACTTTCAAACACATTACCACTAATAATTCTCATCCAACCTACAACCATATATCAGTAAATCACACATAAATAAATAAATTTAAATTATAAATTCATTACAACCACATTATATAAATTCTTAAGCTACATTTTTTAATCCTAATATATCCTTGTATTTAATACTAATTATCCCTACATAAAGTATCATGTCCTAAAATTTTGGGATACTTATATAAAACATGTTTATTTTTTACTTTATAATTTATTTGAATATATGTTTGTTTTACTTATTTTATAATATATTTGAATTAATATTTTTTTATATTACTCCATTCGTCACATTATTAGTGTTAAAAAAGGTAACTTAAACATTTATATAATATGATTTTAATGAGTTTACAATTTTAATTTATTTATTTATGTATGATTTACTGATATGTGGTTGTGGAGTGGACTGGAATTATTAATGGTAGAGGGTAATTTGAAAGTCTAATATATTTATTTATTAATGTCAGGTGATGGGTAGGTTTGAAGATTAATATTTAATTATTTTTAAATGAAAATAAAATAAAAATATTGTAACAAGAAAAAAATAGGACATAAATAATGACAAAATGAGTATTATTTATTTTAATTACATAAAAAAAAAATAATTGAAAAAAACTAAAATAAGCCACCAGAAGGAGTCATTTCCATTTTTAGGTCATCACAGCCCGAATTCCAGCCCAATGGCCTAAATTCAGGCCCGAAATCCTTCTAATGGCCTATTTTCCTAAATCAAAATAATGTGGCCTAAAAGTGAAAATGACTCATTCTAGTGGCCTATTTTAGTTATTACCTCTATATTTTATTAGTCATATTAAAGTTTGAATCCAAAATATTACATAAAAAATATAATAAATTAAAAAAATAGTAAGATTTATATTTAATAAAATTTATATTTACCTAAAAAATATAATAAATTAATATACTTTAGTTAGTCTATCAAAATTTATATTTAATTAAAAAAGTATAATCCGCTATAGTAAGATTAATCAAATTTTAAACATAATTTTTAGTAGGTTTAACTATAAAATTTAATATCATTAAAAAAATTTAATTAACTGTATAATAGATAGACAAAAATTGATAAAAAAAATATTTTTTAATTATAGATGTAGATATGATTATAATTATAATTATTATATTATTAATTAACATATTTTTGGAAACTGTTTTTCGGTTGAATTATTAATATTAGTATTTTAATTTTTCTAATTATTTAATCTATATATAATCTATATAATAAATTCTGAATACTTTTTTGCCTGTGCAGACTTTTTTGCCTGATAGTTACTAAGTAATCACTGAGTAATGCCACATCATCAGACACATCATCAATATCTATATTTAGAAAATAAATCTATCTATTAATATAACAAAATCTTGAAAAAATCTTCATAATAATAAGGGGAAAAAAAGAGATAATTTTTTTTAAAAAAAAAAGCAAAAAAAGAAGAACAAAAGAAAACAAGGAAAAAAAAAGAAAAAGGGAAAAAATAGAAGAAAAGGAAAAAATATTGTAGGAAAAGAAAAAAAGAGAAAAAAACTTTATACAAATAACTATTTATAATACAGATTATTTTGTTTATAAAATATTTATACAAAATAACAAATTTGAAGAATAAAAAAATATAATAATAATAATAATAATAATAATAATAATAATAATAATAATAATAATAATAATAATAATAATAATAATAATAATAGGCCACCAGAAGAGTCATTTCCATTTTTGAGCCATGATATTTTGAATTAGGGAAATAGGCCATTAGAAGGATTTCGGGCCTGAATTTAAGTTATTTCCACCTCACCGTGATCAACTGCTTCTGTTAAGTTTCGATTCGAAGATTCGAAAATGGGCAGTTACAGAGAGGTTGTTGGATGAAGTTCCAACAATGATTCGAAGGAGGCACACTCGATAAATATCACCTACACGTAAAGAGGAATCTATAAGCAATGTTTGGAATGTGCAGGAGCAAGAAGAAGTTGTAACAACCAATGGGACATTTGCCAATGTGCTATCCTCGATGCTTGTTTTGAGTAATGATATACAGACCTAGTACACAACAATTCTCTTTTCAATTATCTCTTTATACTTCTTCTCTTTTTAATAATCTCTTTTTTTTTTCTTCCAAATTTCGTAACAGTTCAATAGATTATGCGTAAATTAATAAAGTTACAAAATTAGACAAGTAATTTTGTGTATTACACCATTCAATAGTATTTAATTTATACAGTAGTTGTGTGGTGTAATTGTTTAAGTTATTATTAAAATCGAGACTAATTTTTCTGGTGTTTAACTGCAGTTACTAGTTTATTAACGTATATTCACTGATGGGGAATGGGAGAAATCGAAAAATATCACCTCACCGTGATCAACCGCTTCCGTTAAATTTCGATTCTAAGGGATTTGGAAAGTGGACAGTTACGAAAAGGTTGTTGGATCAATTTTCAACAATAATCGGAGGATGCGTGTTCGGCAAATATCACTTGTACGAGAAAGATGAACCTATAAGCAATGTTCGGAATGTGTATGGACAACATAGAGTTGTAAGCACCACTGAAAACCTTGTGCCAATGTGCTTCCTTGATGTGATCATTTCCGTAATGGGTATCTGCAACAATGTAAGTTCATTATGCATCGCCATTATATTATTATTATTATTATTATTATTATTATTATTATTATTATTATTATTATTATTATTATTATTATTATTATTATTATTAACTTTAACCGGTTCTTTAAATATAGCTTATTTTAAGTTTTTTCGTCAATTTATAAGGGAATGGGAGGATTCGGATGCTATGCTTTCATTATATTGCATTTTAGATATAAACCTCTTCGCAAGAAAAGCTGTGAAGAAGCCTTCTGATATATGCTTGATCTCCAAAATATCTCAATGACGGGGCTTCACTTGATGCAATACAATACTTCATTTAAAAACAAGAATGATGTCGTCGAAGAAGTGAAATGATATGTGTTTATTCATTATAATTATTAGTATTAGTATTATAATTTTATAATATAATTTATTCGATCATATGAATCAATTTTCAAGTAAATAATATTCACTACCAAATAAAAAATAAAAGAAAACAAGGAAAAAAGAAAGAGAAAACAAAAGAAAGAAAAAAAAATAGGAAAGGAATGAGAAGAAAAAATAAAATAAAATAAAGAAAAAAAAAACAAAGAAAAAAAAGGAAGAAAAGGAAAAAACAAGGAAAAAAGAAAGAAAAAAAATAAGAAAAAAGAGAAAGAAAAGGAAAAAAAGAAAAACAAAAGAAAACAAGAAAAAAAGAGAAAAATTTATAAAAAAAGCAAAAAAAAAAGAACAAAAGAAAACAAGAAAAAAAAAAGAAAGAAAAAGGAAAAAAATAGAAGAAAAGGAAAAGAAGAAAATTTTGGGAAAAGAAAAAAAAGGAAATATTATACAAATAACTATTTATAATAAAAATTATATAATAATAATAATAATAATAATAATAATAATAATATATTAATAATAATAAATTAGTTGTACGAAGAATTCAAAACTTTTGAGCTAAAAAAAGAATTAAAAAATCTGAAAAAATCCTAAACCCTTTGGCTTAGAAACCCTAAAACCTAACTTGGCAGGTGTATAAATATGTCCGGGCCAAGTGTATATGTCCGGGCCAAGTGCATATGTCCGGGCCAAGCTATCACTCTAAGTATTTTATTAATTAAAGCTTTGGCCCGTGCAATTATATTTGGCCCGGTCCGGGCCAAGTATCCGGGCCAAGGGTTTTTGGTCTTTTTGGGTAAAAAACTAACTTCCGTAAGGCGGCGGGTAGAAAAGCTTCTGGCATTTTCTGACAGGGTAACAGGTACCATTATCTGTTTTTTTTATAGCACACAAAATTGTGCTGTTTGGCCTTTTTTTTTTTGTAATAGTACAGTAACTTTTTATGGTGATGTGTGTCTCAATTTTAAGACAAGAAGGAATGGGGGGAAAAAATCGAGCTCCAAATATTTTATGGTGGCGCATTAGATTTGTATTGTCATGGGACATTCGACAATAGAGTAATAAAAATTCAAAAGGCTTTTGTATGACTCTGGTGAGAATGAACTAAATTGGCAATATACTTCATAGAAACTGCAATAAAATATCGTACTATAGAGTCAGTATACAGTATTTAAAACATTGAAAGTTTGTTCTCTAGTGGGGAAAGGGATAATAAAAACAAAGACAACGACCACAGTGGGAGTCGAACCCACGACCTTCTGATCCGAAGTCAGACGCGCTAATCCACTGCGCTATGCGGTCAGTTGTTGTGATAAAGCTTTTTCAAATGCAATTTATAATGGAGAATTAGTTTTCTTTTCTTTCAACAGCACCTTCTCGAATACTTCCTCCGTTTCCATGAAATTGCAACACTCACTCATTTCACGCAGTCCAATGCACATTTTCAACGATTAATAACTAAAATTGTATATAAGTAAAAGTAATAAAAAGTTGATATTATAAAACTACAAGAAAAGACGATTCCAACAAGATCTCACTTGACTATATTTCCCCTTATATAACTATGATAAAAATTCGAGTCAAAGTTAAACAATGAATAGTAACAAAAAGTGAAATGTTGCAATTTCACAAGAACGGAGGTAGTATTTCTTAGGTGGTGCTTTATATCCAAAATAGTTTTTACAAATATAATATTGACGGTGAGTGACCCTTCAAAATAAATGATACTACTTCCTCCATTCTCATATATTTCTTACGGACCAAATGCGCACGCAGTCCAATGCACAATTTGAATCAATAATAACTCGAGTTCGGTATATGGAAAAATTCTAAAAGTTCGATATTTAAAAACTACACGACGAGACGAATCTAAAAAGATCCATATTGACTATATTTTAACTTGTATAACTATGATATAAAACTTTAAATCAAAGTGAAAAGGTGAATAGTGCCCCAAAATCAAATGTAACCAACATTTGAGAACGGAGGAAGTATATTATAAGAACTTGTTTCAATGATATAGGGGATATTTGGGAGTCAGCGGATTCGCTAGCAGATAGCAGATTCAGAGAGAGAATTGTGAGATGATATGCTGATTGAATCCGCTATATGCTCCTTAATATGTCAGCTTCCAAACATCCCCTTAGTATATTTTAGTCACGTACGTGTTTTGATTTGTGAAATTTAAATGTATATCTCGTTGTTGTTTTTTTTTTTAAGAATGTTGCAATTCAAGTCCTATAAATAGAGTGCCATGAGTAGTCGAATCAAATATGTATTCACTCCCATTGAGCATAATTTTGAAATTGAAACTAGGACCATTGCTTATACTTCATCTCTTTTTGTGACTCGGGTTTAATTCAAGGTCCCGACTACGAAAGGCTTTTGTATAACGATTGCATGGGATTGTCTTATTTGGGACAAAGTAAACTTTTGAATAAATGGCCTTCTTCATCGAAAAGATATACTACTAGTAATTGTGCGTATGTAAACCATATATTGTTAGCAGGAATTAATAATTGTGGATGCAATTAGTTGGTGGCACAAAAACATCCCCATGCAATTGTTTGGCCTCTGTTACTTTGCATTCGAAATTTCGAATGATGGCCTAATGAATAGTGAAATTATTTCAAATTAAATGACGATGGTATTGCATATTTCATTTGATTTGAGGTGCTTATTAATTAAATGATGGCATAATGAACTGTGAAATTATTTCAAATTTGCTACACTATATATAGTATTTATATAAGAAAATCTCCATGATTTTAATACTAGAAAAGTACACTAATAAAATTTTGTTATTACGAGCCTAATTATGTTTTAATATCCTCTTTTGGCGAGCCTACTTATCCGGTTTTCACCAATCACCACCTCCTACATGAACCAGGAAGCCACGAACGTCCGGCGGCAGGTTGTTGCCCGGCCGTCGGCGCCGGTGAATCCACCACTAGTATTGTCAGTGGCGGTACTAGTATATAACCAGGGTGGTCAGTTGACCACCCTGAAATTTTTAAAAAAAAAAAAATTATATTTTTTATTTTTAATGTAAAAATAATATTAGTAATATATAAACCCCAATTTTAATAAATAAGCTATTTTTTCTCAATTTTTTTTCATTCTTTCTCTGATTCCAAACATTTTTTCCTCTTAATTAACTTCAACTGGGAATGGGGACTTGGCCCAGTGATCATGGTCTGATTTTCAACCTTATGGTAGGGTTAGATTCTCACCCGGCCCCGTAGTCCTCTTTATTCCCCTTTGTAATTTGTATAGTTTGAGCTCCCACACACCTTTACCAACACATAAGTGTCAATATTAAAAAAAAAAAAATTCAGCTTAATTATCGACCCAACAGTAACAAAACATATTACATGGAACGGATGTAGAATTAACTAAATTTTTGACCACCCTGGATCGAATTTCTGGTTCGCCACTGAGTATTGTATTTACCTAATGTCGATCTGTTTTTCCCTAATGCATTAAAAATCACAAGCTGAAGAACACAGAATTCATATCATGCATCTAACAACACCAACAAAATCATCATAATTCCGGAATCCAATCCAACAAAACCAAACCACAGAAATCAGATGATTTCATTACGCATTAAACTTAAATCTTTCTTATTAGCACTAATTCCAATTGAAGAACAAACCAAAAATTCAGATAAGATCCAGCTTTTTGAAATCATCGCCGTCGCCGATTAATCAGCCAGTGAGCTCCTCCTCCTTGTGAGTCTCGATGGTGACGTCCGAGGTCGGATAGGCCACGCAGGTCAGCACCCATCCAGCGTCAATCTGTTCGTCCTCGAGGAAGCTTCCGTCGGACTGATCAACGCTCCCGGCCACCACCTTCCCGGCGCACGACGAGCAGGAACCCGCGCGGCACGAGTAAGGCAGCTCCGCGCCTACCTCCTCCGCCTTGTCCAGGATGTAGACGTCGTCCTCGCACTCGAACTCGTACGTTCCTTCCGGAGACACGAGCTTCACGTTGTACGTCGCCATACACGTCACCCTACCACCGGTCTTGACGCCGAACAGAGCAGCCTGCTTGAAATTGGGAAGCGCGCGGAGGCTGGTGACGGCTACGGCCGGCTTGCGTGGGAGCAAGGCGGTGCTGAGCATGGTGGTGGAGAGGGACGCCATTGTAGAGGAAATGGAATTAGGGTTTGCAAAACTGGGGGAATGGGATTGTGGGAAATGCAGAGCTTAAGGCGAGGGGCTTGTGGAAATAGTGTGGCGGGAGGGATAAAGTATCTTATCCGACACGTGGCACCATCCTGTGGCTTGTTCTATCGGGTTATCTTTTTCAGGTATTGTGGTTCATAAAAGCCTTCAAAATTCCTCATTTATTTTTGGCCTTCCAATTTTTTTGAAATTTTATTTGTATACAATTTGAAAAGATAATTAAATAGTTGGTTAATTTTATTTATTCTTATTTAAATGGTATCCGCAAGAAATGTACTGTAATATACAGTTCTTTTCTTATAGACATTATTAGACGACGAAAATGAAATGTATTTGTTCATGAATTTATTAATGACCGTTGAGAATAGTCTCCTTTTATTGGCGGGTCGGACCAGGCCCGACAGAATTCCATTTAGAGTTTTTATTATTATTTTTGGATCAAAAGAATGATTTTGTGAAAGTTATATTACCATAATTACACTTTATATAATTATATATATTATGCAGGGAAATACTTCCTCGATATAAATGTTACGTTGGACTTTTTGATACTATTCACTGTGTAACTTTGATTCAAATTTTTATCATATCTATGAAAGGAAAAAGATAGTCAAGTTAGATCTTGTTAGATTCGTCAAATCTTGTAGTTTTAGACAATCAACTTTTTATAAATTTTTATTATACACAATTTAAGTTATAAACCGTTAAAAATGTGTATCGACAAACGTGTCGGAAGGGAATGTAACAATTATATTGAGACGGATGTAGTATAATTGATCAAAAGACTTGTGTAGCAAAAGTTCAAATCCAATTTCATTCGCCTATATATTTATGATAGAATAAATAAAAAGGAGAGACGGAATATTCGCATGCAAATTCACACATAAATTTGGGCCAGGTTCTTTATAGGCCTTTGATTATAAATGGGCCCAGATGAAGCCCGATAGGTATATGCTAAATTGGACCACAACATATGAAATGGAAAAATTAACACTTTACTCATTTAAATTTTAAAATTTATATAGTTCTCTTTATTTTAATTAGAAAAGTCGGACCTATATTTAATTTCTTCTCCAATTTGTTCATAAAAAAGAATCTTCAATTTTTTTTTTTTTCTTACAGCCAATGAAGGCGGGGAAATAAAAGGAAAAAAGGTAAAGATAAAACAAACACAAAACCGTTAACACCTGGTGAACCAGGTACCAGCTACATCTGCAGTCAAAAGAGGCTTTATGGGGTCTGGGGGAAAAGCCCAGGTCGTGAAGAAGAGTTCATCCGAAGCACCAAGCTTAGCCAATCCATCAGCAACAGCATTCCCTTCTCTCAATATGTGCTCAAAGACACACACCTGAAACTCTCGTTTGGCTGTATCAATCCAAGACAGAAGCGGGGATAGCGAATGAGAGGTATTCATTTTGGATGAGATTAGACGAATGGCATCCATTGAATCGCAACGACAACATACTTCAAGTGCACCATAATTCTTTGCTAACCGGAGGCCGTGCAAGATACCAGTCAACTCAGCTTCAAGAACCGAAACGCTTCCCAAAAACCCTGACGCTCCGAGAATCCACATTCCAGAGTTGTGGCGTAAAACAGCTCCAAATCCGGCCCTTTCTTCATTGACTAAGAAAGACCCATCTGTGTGAACAAAAATACCCTGCCATGATCCCATATTCCACCGAACCAAGCGAGGCTCATGATATCGGGATGCAGTGGGAGAAATAACCCTAAGAAGCTCACATTCAAGATGCCTAACCCGCCGGATGAGGGCCTGAGGAGTAGTGGTTTTAGCTTGGAAAACCCGAAGGTTGCGCTCCCGCCAAACCGACCACAGACATGCCATGAAGAGTGCACCATGCATCTTAAACATAGCATGCAGCCAATAACGAATATCATATTGTGGTATGGAATGAAGATCCGGATGAATATTAATAGATACAGTACTCCATACATGATCTGCCCACGAACAGTAGAATAAACTATGGCACCAGTCATCTTCATCAGTCCCACATATAGTACATAGGGGAGACGAGGTAAGATGGCGGCGATGTCTAAGAGAATTACATGGAAGAGCGGACCAAGAAATGATCCAGAGTATAAGACAAATCTTCTCAGGTAATAGAGAGGTCCAAAGCCACGACCAGCCACCGTTTACGTTCTCAGCCGCCATAAGGAAGGTATATCCTGATTTGGAAGAGTAAAGCCCATCAATGGATTGCTTCCATCGCCACCCATCAGAACAGTCACGGTGTAGCAGAGGAGGAGGGGAGTGCAGCAGATCATGTCTTAAAACAGGAGGTATCAAAGTGAAAACTGACGACAAATCCCAATTGTGGTTAGAAACAATATCACGGACGCAAAGGTCTTGATCGCATGTTTCAATGAAAGGAACTTGAGGACCCAAGGCATGACCACGAAACCAAGGTGTGAACCAAAGAGAGCTGCGCCCATCCCCAAGCATGAACGAATAGCCCCCACACAATCGCAACATAGCCTTATGAATACTTTTCCATGTAAAGGAGCCAGCATGCCTAAATTCGGAGGGAGAGAAACCGTTCAGACAATATTTGGCACGAAGTTCCCTCACCCACAATTTGTCACTGCCAGTAATAAGGCCGTGCCCAAGTTTACCAAGCAAGGAAATATTAATAAGTCGAGACTTGCGAATTCCCAAACCCCCGCAATATCTAGGGGTGGCTATGCGGTCCCATTTCACCAGATTGATCCCACGCCCACTCCGGTCTTTCCAAATAAGGGACCTAATACGAAAGTCAATCCGTTGACAAACTGATTCAGGAAGCCACCCAACTTGCATGCAATAAGTAGGGATCGAAGATAGGACATGCCGGGCCAACGTGATTCTGCCAGGTTTATTAAGAAGCCTCATTGCCCAACAAGATATGCGAGCATCCATTCGTTCTAGGATAAAATCATAGGACCGCACAGAGACTCTCCCATGGTGAATAGGGAAACCAAGATAGGATCCTAATTCATCAGTGAAATTAATACCCGTGGCAGCAGTAAATGAAGATCTTTCCAAAGGGGTAACACGAGTACTGGCAAAAGCTTTAGACTTATTCGAATTAATCTTTAACCCGGACCACTTAGCAAAAGAATCCAGAGTGGAAGCAATACAACTAAAGCTATCAAAATCAGCCAATGAACAGAGAATAAGATCATCGGCAAAGAGAAGATGGGAAATACCAATACCCGCAGGCGAGAGCTTAATGGGCAGCCATTTTCCAAGTTCCGCCTCCCGATGGATGGTGACAGAAAGGCGTTCCATTATAATGTTGAATAAATAGGGTGACAGAGGATCGCCTTGACGAAGACCTCTCTGGGGCCGAAATCCCTCGAGCGGTATCCCGTTCCATAAAATAGAAAATTCAGGAGATGAGATACAGGCCATGATGACTCGCCTCAAAGAGTTGGGAATCTGCATTTGCTGAAGGCATTCATCCAAAAAACTCCAATGAACTTTGTCATATGCCTTTTCGAGGTCTATCTTCATCAATATCGCCCTGTTGTTAGTGCCGCGGCGAGAAAGAGATGATACCAATTCCTGAAGAATGATTGCGTTATCTACAGTACCTCGTCCTGGGAGAAAAGCCGACTGGAGCGAAGAGATGTATTTCTTCATTACAGGCCTGAGCCGATTAACAAGTACTTTAGAGATGAATTTGTACGCCACGTTACAAAGAGTGATTGGGCGGTATTGCTGGATACTCGAAGGGACAGCCACTTTTGGTATTAAGCATATGAAAGCTTTAGCAAGTATTGGATCAAAAAACCCATCTTCAAGGGCCCTACGAACCATAGATAAAATGTCATGACCCACAATAGGCCAATATTTTTTATAAAAGGCCGCTGGGAATCCATCAGGACCTGGAGCCGCAAGGGGCTTAAGTTGAGAAAGTGCGAGAGAGACCTCATCTGAGGTGACTTGTTCAGCAGGAAGCTCACAATCAAAAGCAGACAAAGGCAGCAAGGGTGGTAGCGGGGGTGCTCTGACCGGAGTAACGTCATCAGCAAAAAGAGTACCAAAATATTGCTTAACCGAGTGCTTGAGGACATTCTGATCCGAACACCATGAACCGTCGTCCAACTTGAGTCCAGTAATTTTACTACGATGATGGTGGAATTTTGCTTGGGCGTGGAAATATTTAGTGTTTCGATCTCCCAATCGAATCCAATCATCCCGAGCACGTTGACACCAGAATACCTCTTCTTGCTCCAAAATCATCTGGTAATTTTTTTGAAGTTTCAGTTCTATAATTAGCAGCCTCATAGAGTCAGTAGTTACCAGAGAACGATCAATACCTGCAAGCCTTCGCATGATTCGACGTTTTTTATTTCTTAAGCGTAGAATTTCCCCCTGGCATTGTTGCACAGAAATTTGATGAAGATTATCTAATTTAGTAGTGACAGGATCATGGCTATGTCCCCACGCAGATTCCACCAAATGATGATAGGTTGGCTGATTGGCCCAAATAAGCTCCCAGCGGAAAGGTCGTGCAGTCGAAGTTCGAATGTCAGCTCCGCAAGTCATAAGCAGAGGGGCATGGTCGGAACCCATACGAGGTAATGTGACAATATGACCATTAAGAAAGCAATGGATCCATTCCAAGGAGGCCAGGCCGCGATCAAGAAGTTTTTTAATGAATTGTACACGATTCGCCGCCCGAAACCATGTGAAAATGGATCCCTCAGACCGGACAGGAAACAGACTACAATCAGTTAAGCAAGACCGAAATTCCTCAGCTCGGGACAGAATAAAAATACCGCCTTGGACTTCCGTAGGTACAAGAACTTCATTCCAATCTCCAACAAGGAACCAAGGATGAATAATGCGCTGTCTGAGCTGCCGCAAATATGCCCAATTCATCCGCCTATGGGAATAATTTGGAGATGCATAGACCGCAGTGCAAAACCAAGTGAAATTCCCCTCAGTGCAGGTTAAAGTGATAAACCGTTCATGCAGCTCAAAAATATTACAAGATGCTATGAGCCCCGATTTACCAAGTACCCACAGGCCGCCTGCGCGACCATTGGCCTCCTGAATGGCAATAGGGAAATAACCAAGTCGAAATATGAAGTTCCGAAGGCAGTCATAAGGACCTTGAGGCTCAAATAAACACATCACGGAGGGTTGGTGACAACGGATGTAATCAGAAAGATACCGACGACCATGGGGATTCATGATACCCCTTAAATTCCAAGCAAAAATAGAGAAGCTGTTGAAAGGATTCATATAAACTGAAAGAATGAAGGAATAACCTGGACATCCATAATTGACCAGAAACTAGCTAGGGAAGAAGGCAACGACCCTGCTTTATATATCAGAATCAGGGAGACAAAGCTCGGCGCCCGAAGGGGCCATAATAGAATCTTGAGGTGGGTCACCCCCCTCCTGCAGTGTACCACTGATCTCCATGCCTAAATTTTCCGGCTCTGAAGAAGGTAGCGTAGTATTTTGGCGACTGCAGACATCCTCATCAGCAGCCATATGCGTAGCTAGCTTGTCCTTACAACTATCAACAACTCGCTGAATATCCTTTTCAAGATGTTTATTCAGGGGATGAGTGTCTGAACGAATCCTTTTATTGCCGGGAAGTAGGCGTTTTCTATTGACCAATGGGGCAGACTCACTTGAAGACCCAGCATTAAAATTAACCGGAGCGGAGATACCAGGCCGAGCCTTAGCGTTAACACCAGACACAATGGGCATAGATGAAATGGATTTACCACCTGGGATAGAGGGACCGGAAGCATTGGATTTGGGCATGTTAGACATAGGCTTTTTTTTGGGATTCCGTCTCTTGACAAGCATCCATTCACCCACAGAAGGTAGGTTTGAGGCTTGAGTGTCATCTGTGCATGAATTGGACACAATAACTGATTCATTCTTATGAAAATCTGTTGGGGCAGTTTCAGAAACCGGGGTTGTCGCACCATACTGCAGATTAACTACTCCCTCATTTCTAGCAACAACTCCAACTCTATCTCCGCCACTAGTAGGTGCCGCCGGTGTGTTGGGAATATTATTCGGGGCAGTGGAGCAACGCTCTTGGAGATGGCCGAAGCAGCCGCAACGCATACAAACCATATGAAGACCCTCATAAGCAATCCACACAATTTTGCCTTCAACATCAATTTTCCCCAACAAAGGCTCTTCCAAATTGATTTCAATACACACCCGAGCATACCGACCCCTGTGAATGGCAATCGTGTTCATGTCTACGTTAATCAGCGTACCAATCGCCGCGGCAATGACTCGTAAGCTGTCCTCCTTGTAGAAAGCCTGATTAAGCCCAGGAAAACGAACCCAAGTCTGAATAGTATTCACCTTCGACAACTCCGGATCAAAGGTCCTCGACCACCTCATTACAGCAAGACAATGGTCAAAAACCATCCATGGTCCATTGGTAAGCACTTTCTCTCTATCAGAAGGCAATTAAAACTTAACCAAAAAACACCCGTATCCAACATCCAAAAGATCAAAAGTACCATCTAGTTTCCAAGCTCGAGTAAGTCGATCTTTCATGGCCTGAAACCCAACGTATATTCCAATAGGCTTGAGGACCAAAGTATCTTCCCATGGAGCATATAATTCCTCAAGAACTTTAGGATTAAATCGGACTTTGGGGCAGTGACGATGACCACCAGATTTATTAATAGAAGCTAATTTCTCTTGGAGTAAATCAGAAGTATTAGTATATAATAAATCTAATTATAAAAAAGAGGATTAATAATTTATTATGTCCAAATAATCAAATTCAGAAAACTAATTTTTTTTTTTTATTAAAATCAAGATAATTATTTTGGTGAATTTTAAAATGAACGTTAGATCATATAAAAAAAAAAAACCTTCGAACACTGCAGATACTATAGTGTTATTGTGTAAGCAAATAGCAAGGTGACTAGCTTATGTGGGTTGTGGGGCAGCAAACTCCCACATAAAATAATTTTTTTTTTTTTTTTTTTTTTTACTTTTAGACACATGAATGAGTCCATCAAATTTTAATAATTTTATCTTGGTTAATCATCGAATAACATGTTCTCCGTAAAAATTTCAGAATGTACGACTAATTTACAAATATCAGAAACCAATGCAATTGTAAATTACTTTATGCATCAAGTACCATAAACCCCTCTGGCTCCCCCCCCCCCCCCCCAAAAAAAAGGTACCATAAACCAATATACTTCATATTAGTAAATCAAATACTAACTGCGTACTATCAATATTGGAAAATGCCCATACTGTACAATTAAAACAAATAGAGTATTATTATTATTATTATTCCTCTCATATAAACGAAATGAAAGCTAAACAAACTTTAATTTTTCTTCTTGGGCATATACCTCTGATAATGATGTTATTTTGTCATTTTTTAATAATTTAACGACATGAAGGATTAACTTTGATTGGACTATGCCCTAACTCTGAAAGTATATATTTTTTTGGGTTAGTAACTCTGAAAATATTTGCTACTACTATTAGTAGTAGTATTTTATTATATTTTTTTGCACAAATTGAAAAATCAAATGAAGACAGAAGGCTTCGCAGAGGAGGAAAAAGCACACGAACAGTTACAGAAGTCGTCCAAAACTATACTATGGTTTCAAACATGGTAAAGATTTTTTATTTTTATTTTTATTTTTTTTTTTCAAAAAAAGGGAAAAATTGTTTGCCCAAAGGCCAAAACTTAAAAAGGCATGGTAAAAGAAGCATATACTTACAGTTGCAGACATCATAAATGGAGAATCCAAGATATGGGATAAAAATCTGGATTCTTGATCTTCAGCTTCGTCGCTCAACGACGGCCGTTGGATCCCGTACAATCATCTGGACAACGGGCCCATCCATCGCTCTCTCCTACTATCAATCAATATTGAATTCAATTCATTCTTCGTCGTTCGCCAACAAGTTGTCATAAAGTAATTCTTTCTCCTAAAGTCTCCTTTTTCTGCATTCAATCCATTTTTTAATTGTTGTTTTCAGCGCTGTTGGTCTGCGATTGTTCTCCCCCGAATCTCTTGTTTTCTTATTTTTGGAGTCCTATTTTTTCTTTTCCGTCATGCACATGAGCACACTTGTTGAATAATCCCACTAAAATATATATATATACCTTGCTTTTCTTCGAATCCCTGCAAATGCCAACTTTTTCCTGTTTACCGCTGGAAATTCCGTTCCAGTTCCTGTAAAGGCAGTACGGTTTTTTGTTTTTAATTGGAGTTTTGGGAACCCCTATTCCTCCACCTATTTGGATCGGCGATTGATTGCTAGGGCAATCGATTGCTGCCCGTTTGAATTATTGTTGTGTTTAATCATTTTGTTGGAGAATTTTGGAATTCTTGATTGCGTCAATTGATGTAAGCCCTTTCCAATTGGGTTTTTGGAAATGGCGAATTGAGGATTAATAGGATCGTGGGGGTGTTCCTGTCTCCTCAGATTTGGGGGGTTTTTAGGCTTCTGAATTTCTGGGGTAGTTTTCGTGTGGGTTGAGCTGTTGCTGGGTGTGGATTAGGGTTGAATATATCGAACTTTTGAGTTTGGGGTGTGTGGAAATGGAGAAATACGAACTCGTGAAGGATATAGGGTCTGGGAATTTTGGTGTGGCCAGGCTCATGAGGAACAAGGAGACTAGGGAGCTTGTGGCTATGAAGTACATGGAAAGAGGACACAAGGTTTGCACTTTTTACACTTTATATTGTCAGATCACCGAGTTTTTTTCACTCACTTTTTAGTTTTGGTATCTTTATCCTTTTTGGGTTGTGAATCATTGGATTTCTTCTAGGATGATGTTCAGTCTTTTTAGATTCTGTGTTTTTATTGCTGTTTAGGTTGGTTGTGAACTGATGAGGTGTATATAACTTGGACTTCAACTAGGATTAAGGTGTTTTAATGAATATTTGTGTTTTAGATCGATGAGAATGTGGCGCGCGAGATAATAAATCATCGCTCACTTCGGCATCCCAACATAATTCGGTTCAAGGAGGTGAGCTGTGTTATATCAAGTCTTTCTCTAGGAGTGACTGCAGAGTAGGAATACTCACTAGGGGTTTGGATTGTGAGATGTGCGTAGGTGGTTTTGACGCCCACACATCTAGCTATCGTGATGGAATACGCGGCTGGTGGAGAACTCTTTGAGAGGATCTGCAATGCTGGGAGATTCAGTGAAGATGAGGTGATGTATTCTTCCCACTCACATGGCATGATAATTGAATGAACAGAAGAAACTTACAGTGTTTTTACAGGTTGAATTTTGAAACATGTCTCTCTATCTTTTCAGGCCAGGTACTTCTTTCAGCAGCTTATCTCTGGAGTCAACTATTGCCACTCAATGGTGCGATACACTTGACGCTTTTGTTGGTTCCTTTATGCGCAATGCTGAATTTGCATTACTAGTGATACAGAGTTGTGTTCTTATTGTGCTTTTGTGTTTGTAAACATTCTGTGATCTGCAGCAAATATGCCATCGCGACTTGAAGCTGGAGAACACTCTTCTGGATGGAAGCCCTGCACCACGGCTTAAAATCTGTGATTTTGGTTACTCAAAGGTATTGCCCAACTGCATTGTATTGCTATCACAGTTATGGTTTTATAAGAATGCAAACCGAAAAAACTTATCACAGTATGAGTATTCTGACGATGCTATTCTTGTTGAAGTCATCTTTGCTTCATTCAAGGCCGAAATCAACAGTTGGCACCCCTGCTTATATTGCTCCGGAAGTTCTATCTAGACGGGAATATGATGGAAAGGTAAACATGTTATTCAGTTTTTTCTTGTTGGTCATGTACTCTATTAGCGTTGTTAGCTTCAGGCGATACTTGTGTTAGTTTATTCTCTTGGAAAAATTTCCTAATAAAGTTCCATCCTGTATCATTGATTATTTATATTGCATTCACACTGTATGTTTGGCTATGATTTTTCTTTTTTACTTTCTTCTTGTGGTTACATAATATTGTGAATCATAAATGAGAAATGGTATTGTGAGCTCCTCTCCCTTTTGTTTGTTCCATCATCCAACATCTCTTGCTTTGACCGCCTTTATTGCATTTTTCCACTCCATTCCATGTCTGTAGTTAGACTGTATAAACCAAATTTATGTTATTTTCTTCAACATAGATTTGTTGTTAACTCTGGTTGATTCCTTGTTACCATCCCAGCTGGCTGATGTATGGTCGTGCGGTGTGACCTTATATGTTATGCTGGTCGGGGCATACCCTTTTGAAGATCAGGATGATCCAAAGAACTTCAGGAAAACCATCCAAGTAAGCCCTTTTTCTTTTTGTCTGTCGTCTTGTGAAATTCTTAACCTTTTCTCATATATACATTTGAGTTTTCCTCTAATTAATTCTTTGGTGGTCTTTGCCAGAGGATAATGTCTGTTCAATACAAGATTCCGGACTATGTCCACATATCTCAAGATTGCAGGCATCTTCTCTCTCGCCTCTTCGTGGCCAATCCATCCAGGGTATGAACATTGAACACTCATAACTGTCCTGTGCCCTTTTAAAAGAATTAACGTTAAGATTGGCCTTCACGTTTTTGAATTTGAACAAACGGAAGACATGATCGTTGTGATGTGAATCTTCAAATCTTCTTTTATCAAATAATATCTCATTCTAATACTTTGTGCAGAGAATTTCAATAAAAGACATCAAATCACACCCCTGGTTTCTCAAGAATTTACCAAGGGAATTAACAGATGCTGCTCAAGCAGCATATTACCGCAGGGAAAACCCCACGTATTCCCTTCAATCTGTCGAGGAAATCATGAAAATTGTCGAAGAGGCAAAATCCCCTCCCCCCTCCTCCCGTTCGGTTGGGGGCTTCGGCTGGGGAGGCGAAGAGGACGAAGACAAAGACGAGGAGGATGTAGAGGAATACGAGGAAGACGAAGAAGAAGAAGAAGACGAATACGACAAGCAAGTAAAAGCAGTCCACGCGAGCGGTGAAGTGCGCCTCGTCTAAAACATGTCCACGTTTGTGCCAAACATCCAAAAAGTGGGTTAATCTACTTATGTCGTGAAAAGCTGGGCAGTGTCAAATATGAGTTATGAATATGTAAATGTTTGGTGTCGTGTTGGGAAGGGCTCGTGTCGTTTGTTTGATAGTATTTCAAAGAAAGACACTTTATATGCAGCTGGATTTTCTATATATACGAAGTTGTGCATTGCGTGTGGTCTTTTGTCCGGTACCGAATACTTTCAATTGAAGTATGTATTGTGTCGTCTTGTCAAAACACTCGTTTGTTTTTCTTGTCAAGGTTGTACTGTATTTTCAGTGTATGTCGTTTGCCTCTGGATTTCTGCTTTTTTGTAGTAAAATAAGGAGTGGTAAATACTTTTTTGTAGAGACCTTTTGTTGATGCTGTGGTTTGGATTGGATGTGTTGTTCATTGAATGAATTGTCATTTTCTACCTCTTATTTTCTCTTCTCGTTTGTGGGATAAATACATGTGTTTGAATTTTATTTTACAAAATGTATGAGAAAAAATGTTTATAGCATTACCAGCTGCGGTTGATTTTAAAGTCACGGATCCTTCAATTTAATGATGATATTGATTGATTAATCCCACTAAAATTGAATTAAGTTCAATTAATAGTTACATTACCAGAAGCAAAGTAGTTGCTAAGTGGTATAGATCAACTTAAGCAAACGTCTCTCGAATTTGAGTTTTTGTGTATAGTATTGGCTCAATAAGATACGAGGATACTCAATAATTCACACACGAAAAAAAATGAGTAGTTGCATTTAGGTGAATAACAGGGTATCCCCATGCACATTGGACCCAAGACTAATCCCTCGAGTATCTGCAAGGGCAATTAAGGGCGCCTCTCTCAAAGCGATTTTTTGCATACACAAGGCTCGAACCCGCGACTTGAGCCCCCATCTACTCAAGCCAACGGCTGTTGGTAAAAATGAGTAGTCACATTAATCAACATACTTTTTGAATAGTGGGAATAATTTTTTTTTTTTAAAAAAAAACATTGAAACATATGTGTCCGCAAAGGTGCGCAGGAGTTGGCCGATTGTGAATCGAACCCCCAATCCATAGCTGGAAAAGATAGGGTGATAACCACTGAGGAGTCATGTCCCCATTCCCAAATAGTGGGAATATTGAATATAAAAATAAAATATACTTGTATTTTTTAATTTTAATTAGTGTGAATGTATACTATATATAATAATTAATTAATATAATGTAAATTGAAAATCTTGATTACAAATGTAAAGAAAATCTTAAATTATTTTGGTCTAT
>JAOANR010000004.1:60360227-60370595 GCA_030278955.1 Hygrophila difformis
TTCTTCTTTTTTGCCTCAACCATTCCAGCTTTAAATAGCAGATCTTTTGCATATTTTCGTTGGTTTAAAAACAACCCACCAGGAAAGAAACATGCTTCAATTCCAAGAAAATAGTGCAGTCTCCCCAAATCTTTAAGAGCACAATCCAAACTTAATTGTTGAATTACCTCAGTGACCAAATCATGAGAATTACCAGTGATAATGATATCGTCGACATATACAAGTAACACGACGGTGCATCGAGCCTCTCTCTTGACAAACAAAGATGGATCAGCACGACTGCACAAGAATCCCATTTGCACCAGAAATGAGCTTAGTTTTTCAAACCATGCTCTTGGGGCTTGCTTCAATCCATATAGTGACTTCTTGAGGAGACAAACATGTTGAGGAAAGTTTGGATTAATGAACCCGGGAGGTTGCTCCATATACACTGTTTCAGTTAAGTCGCCATGTAAGAAAGCATTCTTTACATCTAATTGCCTTACCTCCCATCCACACGTGATGGCTACTGATAACACCATCCGAATAGTTCCAAATTTAATTACAGGACTGAAAGTCTCACCATAATCAATTCCAGCTACTTGGTGAAATCCCTTTGCCACTAACCGAGCTTTGTACCTTTCAATTGTACCGTCTGGCTTAAGCTTGGTTTTGTAGACCCAACGACAGCCCAACACATTCATTTGTGAACCCCTTGGAACAAGGCTCCAGGTTTGATTATCATGGAGGGCTCTAATTTCTTCTTGCATAGCTGTCATCCAGTGTGGCGTGCTTAGTGCTTCACGAATAGATCTGGGCTCCAATCTTTGTTTGTTATGCTCAGCTGTATAGCAATGAAAATCATCAAACCGCGTTGATGGACGTTTCTTTCTCTTTCCTCGACCAAGGTCATCGCTCCCTTCATCACTTCTGTCTTGTGATATTGGATTGTTTTCAACAACACTTTCAGGGGGTATACATTGTTGAGTCTCAACCAAGGCTTCCACATGCTTCACCTGCTCATTGTTTTGGTTTTCTGCTTGTGGAACAGCAGTATCAGAAGTCACATCTTGATTTTGAACTCCATATTCATAACTTGGGGCCTTGTTTCTATCCTCATGATGTTCAAATTCCATCTGTTCTGGATAAATGACAGGTTCTGGATAAATGACAGGAGCATGACTACTTATGGATGGTGAAGTATCATTATCTGGGGGAGTGACATTTTCTTCAGCTTGCCAGTCCCTGCGTTCTTTATTTAGGAACATATTAAATGTTGAAATGAACAAGTCTGGACTATGGCTTTCATTTCCAATAGAGCCTGCAAACGGAAAAAGTTGCTCATCAAAAATAACATGGCGAGATATATATATACGCCTGGAAGGAATGTGAAAACATCTGTAGCCTTTATGTAAGTTACTGTAACCAACAAAAACACATGGTAGGGATCTCGGCTGGAACTTATTTGATGCTCGTTGACGAAGATAAGGATAACACCGGCACCCGAACACTTTCAAAGAACCATAATCTGGTTGCTCTTGAAAGAGCCTAAAAAATGGTGTTTCATACTCAAGTACAGACGATGGGAGTCTGTTTATTAGGAAGACTGATGTCATAAAAGACTCTACCCAGAAGCGCAGAGGCATCTTTGAATGAAACATCAAAGTTAGTCCCATCTCAACAATGTGCCTATGCTTTCGCTCGGCCACACCATTTTGTTCGGGTGTATATGGGCATGAAACATGACGTACAATACCACATTCTTCAAGATGTTCCAAAAATTCCTTTCGTATGAATTCACCACCTCCATCACATTGGAAGATCTTAATCTTTCTTGAAAATTGATTCTCAACCATTTTCTGGAACTTGAGAAATGATGGGAACAATTCAGCCTTTTTCTTCATTGGATAAAACCATGTGAACCTAGTTGCATCATCAATGAAAATAACATAATATCGCATGTTTTGACATGAAGCAATAGGTGCAGGACCCCATATATCGCAATGTATTTTGTCCAATAACTCAGAAGCAATATGATCATTTAACTTGAAAGGAAGCTTACAACTTTTTCCCATCTGACAGCTTTCGCAAACAGAGGGATTTTTATTCCAAGAACCAACATCAATACATTTATTTGAATTCAATATACGAATCAACTTAGTATTTGGGTGCCCCATTCGTAAGTGCCACATACTATCTGGTATTTTTCCTGACCGAACAGCTGCCAATGCCTTAATACCATCTTTTTGCAAAGCATATAAGTCCCCTCTTTTAGTGCCCTTCACCATTATCTTCCCTGTTTGTCGATCCTTAACAAAAAAACTATCATCAGTAAATTCTATCGTACAAAAATTGTCCTTGGTAAGTCGACTTACTGACAAGAGATTGTTTGTCAAACCAGGAACAACTAACACATTGTTGAGTTTCAATTCTCTGTTAGTTGTTTTAATCACAGAGTCCCCAATATATTTAATTGGAAGATAATTTCCATTCCCGAAGGTAACATTATCATTCCCTCTATAATCATTTAAATTAGACACCATACCTGCATCAGTAACCATGTGGGATGTGGCACCAGAGTCAATGAAGTAACCTTCATTTCCTTGAGATATTTGCATAACATTTAAAGCTTGTTGTAGACCCTCTTCTGGCTGATAAGAGTAATCCCAACGGTAGAAGCAATTTGCTGCAGTATGATTTGTACGAGAACAAATTTGACATGGTGAACGAGGGCGCTGTTGTATGCGTTGGTTCCGTTGACCTGTATTATTATCTGAGTAGTTGCTTGGAACTTGTGCAGTGGGAGTCATGGATCCTTGAGTTGGGGCCAACCCACTCGGGTTTCCAGTATTATGATTAATGGCTCCAAAACCACGTCCCCTTGAATTGAAAGAGTTAAAACGACGACCTCTTCCTCTTCCAAGGCCTCTACTGCCACGACCATGATTGTTCCGTTGGGCAGTGAATGCAGCAGTAGTATCAATTCGAGTTACCTTAAGTTCCAACTCTTTACTTTCGTCTCCTTCTCGAAGATCATATGCCTCAACAGAATCACAAAATTGTTTAAAGGTGGGAAAAGGTGGCTTGCTAAACATTACCGACCTTATGATCGAGTTTATATCGAGATCCAAGTCCTTGGGCCAACATCAATACCTTATCATCCTCGGCCACTGGTTTATTGATTGCAGCCAGATTATCACAAATTCCTCTGAATGCCTTTATGAATTCCTTGACAGGCTGCTCCTCGCCAAGTCGAAGAGATCGCAATTTGTCCTTCAATTGGAATTCTCGATCCTTGGTAGACTGCATAAACTCGTCTTGTAGTGCAAGCCAAATTCCTCTGGCCGTTTTGCACTCAACCACCAAGGCAACGCAATCTTCCGAGATTGTCGCAATCAGCCACGAACGGAGTAGGGGATCCTTTGCCTTCCATTCAGCATATTTGGGGTTGTCGGCTTCCTCTCCCGCTTCCACAGTTATTTTCGGATTCGGTATATCATTATCAATAAATTGCATAGCATCAACAGAGATGAGCAAATTGGTCATCTGTGTTTTCCAACTCAAAAAGTTCTTTTCTCCAACAAGTTTGATTGTTGAGATAGAAATTAGTTGATGAAGTGAGGATGCCGTAAGAGTAAAACTGGATCCAGTAGTAACTATAGCCATGGAAGAAATAATGATGATTAACGCAGAGGGTAAAAGAAAAAAAAATTATCTAGGCTATTGCTGCTCTGATACCATGAAGAAGAAAAGAATGAGAAGCAACGGCGTTTAATCATCCCAATTACAATGGATGGTACAATGCCTATATATATAGCTATCAAGAGTTAAACCTAGCCCAATGAGAATTATATCAGGCCCATAATAAATCAATTACACCCACAAATATAGCCTAAATTATCTCTCAACACTCACAATGAGAACGACATAATATTTTTTTTATTAAATTCCCCCTCCGTCATAAATTTTTTTTTTAACATTCTATATTTTCACGTAATGCAAAATACATTTTTAAAGAGTAATATATCAAGTTTTACAAAATAAAAATTTAATATTCTAAAATTATGTGATTAGACGAAACTAACAAGATCTCACTTGACTATATTTATCTTATGTAAATGTGTTTAAAAAGTCGAATCAAAATTACTCAAGGAATAGTGTTTACTAGTCAATATTAATATTATTGAATGACGGAGGGAATATATTAATAATTAAAGTAATGTGATTTTTATTCGGATATTTTAATATATTATCACATACAAATTTTCCTACACAACATTATATTCCGAGCCCGATGCATCACGCGGGCGGATAGTTTCAGTAATTATAAAATTTTAAACCATTAGAGGATTAATTAATTCCATTATTTAATTTGGGCTATATTATTAATTGATAAAGAATCCAAACTAAATTAATCCCTAACCACTTGGAATCTTCTTCCCCATGTCTCTGTAATCAATCAATCTCTCCGTTCATCACCACCTGTGCCGTGCCGACACCATCTATTCGACTCCACCGAACTCATCCTTAGCACCACTGTCATCATCATCATCTTCTCCTCCGATCCTACCATCTCCGACGCCATCATCATCCCCGCAGCTACCACCGCCCAACCCTTCCATTTTTCTTCCGGTGCTTACGGCTGCCGGCCTCCTCTCCCATCGCCGTGCTTCTTACCAGCTAGAGGTAGGGGTATTAATTTGGATACGAACCCGAAAAAATGAATCCGATTGAGGTTTGAGTTTAGTCCTTTTGGATTTTTTCAAATCACCCGATACCCAACCTAGAATATTATACTACATGCTCAACCTGATACGAGTACGACCCGAAACCTGAAATTGTGTCAATTTTGGTCTATACAAATGAATCCGAAGGCATGACAAATTCCAGATATGGGTTTGGTCATTTTGATTTTTTTTTTTCCGAAATCAAATCGACTCGAAATCTGACCTAAAATATTATACAACCTAATCAACCCCATACGAATACCATTCGAAACCTAAAATTGATACCCTAGCTAGAGGGGCATCTGTCTGTCACTCTGTCTGTTTTCAATTAAAAAAACACCAAGTAGTAAAAAAAAAAGAAAAAAGAAAAGTGATTGGATGGATTGAAGAAAACAAAAGAAAATAGAATCATAAATAAATAAGTAGGGGAGGGACAACTTATTAAATCAAAGACAAATAGAGAATGCCAATTGAAATGATTGAGAAGAATCTGAATTATAGTTGGTAGAGCAATTACGAATAGGGCCGTAGAAAGAAACAAAAAACAAAACAATAATGATAAGAGGTAATAATTAAAATAGGTCACCAGAATGAGTCATTTCCACTTTTTGGCCACAATATTTTGATTTAGCAAAAATAGCCATTAGAAGGATTTCGGGCCTGAATTTAGGCCATTGGGCTGTAATTCGGACTGTGATGGCCTAAAAATGGAAATGACTCCTTCTGGTGGCCTATTTTAGTTTTTTTGAATTATTTTTTATTTTATTTAATTTAATTAAAATAAATAATACTCCTTCTGTGCTATTATTTATGTCCTCCTTTCTTTTTTCTTGTTCCAACATTTTTTATTTTTATTTTAAAAATAATTAAATATTAATTATCAAATATACCCATCATATCGCACTAATAAATAAATATATTAAACTTTCAAACACATTATCATTAATAATTCTCATCCAACCCACAACCATATATCAGTAAATCACACATCAATAAATAAATTTAAATTGTAAATTCATTACATCATATTATATAAATTCTTAAGCTATATTTTTTAACCCTAATACTTCCTCTGTATTTTATTAATGTTAACGTTTGCATAGTAAACACTATTCATTGAGTAACTTTGATTTGACTTTTTCACACAGTTACATAATATTAAACCATAGTCAAGTGAGATCTTGTTAGATTCGTCTAATCACGTAGTTTTATAATTTTTTTATCTTATAAAATTTGAGATATTACTCTTTAAAAATGGATATTGGATTGCGTGAAAATATGGAATGTTAATTTTTTTTTGAATACGGAGGGAGTATATGCTTATATTTAATACTAAGAGGGTGTTTGGATAAGCTGTTAGAAAATAGATTATCTGATTATTGCGTTTTCAAAACGCAAATAATCAGTTTAACCGCTCAAAATTGGTGCTTCAACCCTGATTATTTGTGTTTTGAAAACGCAATTATCAGATAATTAGTTTCATATCGCTTATCCAAACACCCACTAATTATCCCTACATAAAGTACCATGTCCGAAAATTTTGGGATACTTATAATAAAATATATTTATTTTTTACTTTATAATTTATTTGAATATGCGTTTGTTTTACTTATTTTATAATATATTTGAATTAATATTTATTTTATTTCTTATATTACTCCATTCGTCACATTATTAGTGTTAGAAAAATTTACTTAAAAATTTATATAATATGATTGTAATGAATTTATAATTTTAATTTATTTATTTATGTGTGATTTACTGATATGTGGTTGTGGGATGGACTGAAATTATTAATGGTAGAGGGTAATTTGAAAGTTTAATATATTTATTTATTAATGTAAGATGATGGGTAGGTTTGACGATTAATATTTTATTATTTTTAAAATGAAAATGAAATAAAAATAATGGAACAAGAAAAAAAAAGTAGGACATAAATAATGACACAAAATGAGTATTATTTATTTTAATTACATAAAATAAAAAAATAATTGAAAAAAAACTAAAATAGGCCACCAGAAGGAGTCATTTCTATTTTTAGGTCATCTCAGCCCGAATTCCAGCCCAATGGCCTTAATTCAAGCCCGAAATTCTTCTAATGGCCAATTTTCCTAAATTAAAATATCGTGGCCTAAAAATGGAAATGACTCATTCTGGTGGCCTATTTTAGTTATTACCTCTAATGATAATAATAATAATAATTCCAAAAGACTACAAGGGTAGACATTCAAAGGATAGAGAGCCATTCTTATGATAAAAATGACAAGATGTCCGCTACATAAGGATAGAAAAACATGGGAACAGAAGTCTTCAAAGTAAACGAGGTATGGCTATAGGAAGGAAAGAGACAGATCAAGGTGAAGCAACAAGTCAATTATTTTGACTGATGATAGAAAATTTCAATGTGTTGGCAGAATAATTAACTGAAGAATCATTTAGGCAAGAAAGAGGGTAGAACAGGGTAGGTTCAATTTGTATTTTTTTAAAATAAAAACCAGCTAAACCATGCTCCCTTCATTTTTCTTTTTTTAATTATCTTTTTAAATATTAAAAAACATTCCACAATAATTACTATTTTTAGGTAGTTATACGTAGTTATGTTATATTTTTATTATATTGTCTTTTATTATATATAAATACTAATTTCTCCATAATTTAATGATATTAACATTCCATATTTTGTACGTAATTCAATATAATGTTTGACGATTAATATTATGCTAGATATTCAATTTTTATAATAATAGTATTAAATAATATCCAATCGACGGACTGATCCACTCAGGGCCACATCTAATAATAAATATTAAGTATAAATTAAATATTGTATATATGAAAATTTTATTATCTACTATAAAATTTATTTTCTTTCAAAGTATATACTTATAAAATTTTACAATAATTTTTTTTGTTATAAACAAATACTTAAAGTGTAAGATTATTTTATGTTAGTTTATTTATGTAGACATGTTTTCACCATAAAAACCATAATATTTTTCAACTAAGTATATATTAAAAATTAAAAGGAAGAAAATTTTTAATCAGTAATTTTAATATATTATCATATAGTACTGTACAATTTCTCTACTGTATAATAAAAAAAGTTAGACACTCCACTAGCCTTTTATAGGCAGTTAAAAAAAAAAAAAAAAAAAAAAAAAAAAAAAAAAAAAAAAAAAAAAAAAAAAAAAAGGTTTAAAGACACGGTTACGGGTTTCTATAAAATGCGATTCCAATGCTCTGAGAATGTATACATACCTGTCAAAGTGTAAACCAGATCCGTCTCACAACCACAATGGACCTTCGAGATTCATTCGTCAGACTATCCGACTTCTCCATCTCTCTGGCCCAAACCATAATCGCCACCGACTACACCCTGCAACTGGCCAACTCCAACTTCGTCTTCTCCCCGCCGTCGATCAACGTCGTGGTGGGATTGATTGCGGCCGGCTCCAGTGAGCCACTCTCGAGCGAGTTGCTGCTCGTCCTCAGTTCTAAATCTGCCGACGAACTCAAATCTCGGTCTTCGCAACTAGTGACTCTGCAGTTTGCTGACGGCGAGCCGCTCGGCGGGCCTCGGCTGTCTTTCGCTAACGGGGTTTGGGTTGATCGAAGCCTCAGCATTAAGCCCACCTTCAAGGAAACTGTGGAGAAAGTTTACAGGGTTGCTCCCAATCTTGCCGATTTTAAGAATAAGGTCTCTCCTTTCCTCTCATTTAGTTTAGCTGCTGGTGTATTCTAAGATTACTATTTTCCGTTTCTAAGATTACTATTTTACTCATTGAACATGTCCATTTTTCGTGCCGCGGGTAAATTTTCTACAGAGTTTTCGGTTTAATCACAGAAAGCTGAAGCTTTTATTCATTGTATTCTAAGTACTTTTAAATTGTCGAGTGAATACAAATAGAATACTCCTTCGTGGTGTCATCCCGAGGGCCGGATGAATAGTTATTATCTACATGCTTTGCTGTTTGATCTCGAGCATTATTTGTTTAGAGGTGTCTTGTTAATGTTTTGGATTTCAAATAATTTTAGAGAAACTTAGATTAGAACTCCAAAACCTAAAAAAAAAAAAAAAAAAAAGATTAGAACACCAAAACCTCAAAGTACTAACATATAGAATATGAGAGAGTGTTTATTGAGAATATGTATTTCTACCATCATGAAATTTGAGATATCGAACCTAGGGGTGATATCGAGTCTGAGTTGAGCCCGAGTATCAAACTACTTGAGCTTGACTTAATGGAGAATTTTGGCTACTCGAGCTCGAGTCGAGTAGTCAAGTTCGAGCTCGAGTTCAGCTCGACTCGAGTTCGAGTCAGTGGCGGATCCAGAAACTTTTATTTGGTAGGTCAAATATCATCAAGAGTTAGCAGCTAACATTAGGAAGATGTATTCAATTTAAATTTTGTTACATTTTTTGAACTTATAAAAATCAGTATATTTGGAAAAGTTAGACTTCACTAGAGTTTGTTGACTTTGTATGTTAAACAGAATTCAAAGAAACCTTTTTTGAAAAAAAATTGATATAATTATATTTTTGTGAAGAAATCCATTAAAAAAATTGATATAATTATATTTTTGTGAAGAAATCCATTAAAATTAATGGAGTCTAAGTCATTAGGGTGTTGAATGCCTAAAAATTTTTAAAATTGTTTAAATTTGTATTAAATAGTGAAATTTTTTTAAAGACTTGACTCTTTATTATTGAATAGGTCTCCATTAGAGTTATGAAATCCTTAAAATTTAAATACATTTATAATAAAAACAACCAACATTTTATTAAACTCCTACTCAAATTATTCAACACTTATACTAAAATTACCATATAATTTCTAATTATATCAAAATATTAGTACTAATATTTTATTTTTTATTCTTTTTGGTGGGTCAATTGACCCACCTTGTCCCTTAATAAATACGCCACTGGTTCGAGTATATATATATATATATATATATATATTTTCAATCGAGTCGAGTAGTCGAGCTACTCGAGCTCGATTATTTTTTATTTTTTTATTTTGATTCTCGAGCTCGTGTCAAGTACTCGAGCTTACCGAGTATCTTCTTTTTTCTTTGTTTGCATTTTTCCTTTTAAATTTTTTTTAAAAAAAAGTAAAAAAAAAAAAAGAAAATGAGTCAAGTACTCGATACTCGACTCGACTCGAGTTCAAGTATCATATACATAGGCTCGAGCTCGATACTCGAGTGCCATACTCGACTCAACTCGAATTTTTTGAGTGCGAGTCGAGTTTTTCCGAGTTGAGTTCGAGTAGCTCTACTCGTTAATCACCCCTAATCGAACCATTGTAACACAAAGGGACAAATGTTTATGGTAGGGTTTAAGTTTCCAAGTCATTGTTCGTTGAGTGATGCTGGGCCGCACTCACAGTTTGTGTTTTAGTGTATTTTGGCACACTAAAAATTATGTGGTTAACTGGGCTGCACTAATGTTCCCCTTTTATTGGTATTTTTTTGCTGAACCTTTTATTGGTATTGATGCTGGGCTGCACTATTGTTCCCTTCTCCATTGTTATTTTTTTGTTGTGGAATGTAACCATGTTAACTCAATGCTAACAATTTCCATTTGTTTGTGTTGATGATGATGCACAAAGGCTTTTTTGGTAAGAAGTGAAGTGAAATGCATGGGCCTACAAGGAAA
>JAOANR010000004.1:60371095-60460556 GCA_030278955.1 Hygrophila difformis
AACCGTCTTGTTTCGTCGCAACGATGAAGTAAGCCATTCCGGCGACGGTGGAGACGATGAGAGCCTGTGCCGTCGGATTCAGATTAGCCCTTGCCCATGGCAGCATTCTTGCACTCGCCACCTGCAATCATACCATTTATCAAGTTTCTTTTTTCCCTTTAATTTCTTACAATTATTACACTACATCTGCCAAGAAATTAACATGGTATACTGCAAGAAAAAGTCTCAGGAACATACGGTAGGAATAGCGGTGGCAATGGTGGCAACAGCTGCGGCTTTGGCTCCTGCCATTACTCCCTCTGCAAATTGTAAAAACCCCCATTTTCCAAATTAGGGCAAAATTGTTAAATTGGGATATACAGACGATGACGAAAAACATATGTATACCATGAGAACAGCGTTTGGCAAGAGCGAGCCTCTGGTCGAGGGAAGCCAAAGTGTTTCTGGATTCTGCAACGTTCCGGGCAGCCATTGTTTGACGTTCTTTCTTTCTTGTAAGAAAATGAAATTAGTCTCTGTTTGAGTAGCCGAGTGTATCGAAGATGGTGAAGAGAAAATGGTGGTTGATGATGAATGAGGGGTTTGGGGGTACGTATTTATAGTGGGATTGGGTGTTGGATTGAGGAAAGTATTTGATGGTTTTGAGTCGAATCCGAGGTCGTCACTGTCAGTGGTTTTGTAGTTTATTGTGGTCGGTAAGGTTGCAGGTGATTCTCCAATCTCCATTACTATTGTTTTGGCTTTACCATTTATTTATTATTATTTCTTCCCAGATTCATGAATGAATCACATTACTCATCTCTTCCTATCTCGTACTCATAAAATTACTTTTTTTTCATTATTATTTCAAAAACATATAGTAATTCATACTGTATAGTGTATATTATTATAATCTTATTTATACTAGTACACAGACAAACTCTTTTATAAAAAAGCAAAAAGAAAAAATATTCTAAAGTGGGAGGAAATGGTACCCATTGAGAGTTTTTTTTTTTTTTTTTAATAACATTAATAATTATGTGTGACAAAGATATATGGAGTCCAAACTATACAAATTATAAAAAAAATAAAAAAATAAAAGGGGGTTGAAATCATGTATGTGAGGGGTGAGGTTATCCAATTGTGGTTTTGGGAAACCGTAACACGAAAACCCATACATGAGATATGTTAATAGTACTTGGTGAGGGTGGGGCTAATTTCTTCTGTTTTTTTTAAACAAAGATAAAATATGTGTGATAAAATTATATGAGAGTCAAATCCATACAAATTATAAAAAAAATTAAAGGGAGAAGAATACATTGTAAAATGAAAATCAAACTCCATCCATAAAGTGGAAAGTAAAGAGCTATAGCCACTTAAACCCAGTTTCATTGCGCACAATAAAGTAGTGCAGTACTGCACCCTATTAGTAAACCCAAACAACACTCAAACCCATGGGTTTGGATAAATTCCGGCTGAATGATGCCAAAATACTGTGGGTGCTGCTGCTGCTGCTGCTGCTCATTTCAAATTTTCAATTATTATTTTTCCTACCTAGAATTACGACCATTTAGATTAACTAGTGTCTAGTATTGGGTTGGGTCCATCCATTGAATTGGATTTCACTCACGCTACATGCACGTTTGGAAACAGTATGTATGTACGGTTTATTTTAATACTCCCTCCCTCCCTATTTGAGGGTGAATATTATGCTATTCAGCTATTATTACTAACAATAATAATGGCATTGTATTTGTGCCGGCCTTCTCACGCTATATATCCAAATTCAGAAAATCCAACTCCATATATCTGTTTGCTTGCAATTTTTAAATACAGGCCTAAAGAATAAGAAAATACTACTACTATTATTATTATTATTATTATTATTATTATTATTATTGTCACTTGGTGGTTAAAATGATACAGAGGGAGGGGTGCAGTATGTGCGGCCGGTAACATAAATTACATGTTTTCATTTTATGATTATTGAATGAATCAATTATTATATTAACATTAATATTATTATCACAAAAACAAAGTTGTTAATTAGAGCTGAAGCTGGTATAATATATGATGATACAAGCTGTGTGTGTGTTTATTTTAATATAATGCGTGGCGGATCGAGGGGAAGGAGATTATGATCAGATGACTTGATGATATGTTGCTCGCAAATTGCAAATTGCAGTGCAGACGTAATTACTAGTAAATATGAAACACATCATGAAACCAACAAGGTAGGTTGCTCATCATATATATATATATATATATATATATATATATATGGGATATTGGGAGCACCGAGCTGCAGAGCACGCACGTACCTCATCCACTTCTTGCATCACACGACTATCAGAGTGGCCCTGTTTAGCATATTTGACCATTATATCCGCTAATTTTTAGTGTTTGGTAAAGAGTATATTAGACGAGCAGAATGAGCCAAATCTGCTCAAAACCAGTATCAAACATATATACCTACATGTAACCCCCTAGCTTAATCAATTAAGAGTTAGTTGTCCATTATATTTAAAGGGTCCCCTACCTATATATATATATATATAGCTAGTTTGATTTTTTATACTTCTATTGAGTAGTAATAATATATAGAAGCTTTAATGATAATAATAATATAGTTAGGGCCATGGATTTGGGATTCCAAGAGGCATTAGAGATAAAACCATGGGGGTTAGCCATCTCTTACCATCTAGTAGTACTTAACTTTCAATTAATAATAATAATAATGGTTGGGGCCCATGACTAGATTAGCGCATTTCCAACCCTTGCCCTAGTGGAGTAGTATTTAATTTGAGGTTGTATTGGGCTGTTCCTTACGGTGGGTGTTGTTGGGCCCGTAAATTTCTTGCTCGGCCCATCAACAAAGACGCGTTTTCCGCTAATGCGCCTTCACCAGTGTGGCGAGTGCACGCACACACTCACAGTCACACCCAATTCCTTCAATTTAGGTACAGTTTTTTGGGTAAACGGTGACACTCATGTGTCGGCAAATGTGTATGGGAGCCTAAACCACACAAATTATACTCTCACTAACTTTTCACAATTATAAATTACTTACCTTTCATAATACGAGTACCATTTTTTCCGAAAAAAATAGGGTGGTAGAAATTCATACTACACTTGTTCAAATTAACAAGATAAAGGAAAGGAATCAAATTGCGAATACCAACATGATTGAGTTAATTAGGTGAATTTTAAAAAGTAATAATTGTTCGAATGATGTACATTCAATAATTTGATTGTTTACTACGGTCTATATATGAGAGCTAAACTTAGGCAAAAGTTGTTGGCAAAATGAGTTAAACTTGTACATTGAGTACTTAATAAATTTTGGAAATATTACAATTTCAACCACTAAACGTTTCAATTTGTTCTTGCCACATTATCTTTCTTACATAGTTGTGCACCAAAGTGGCCACTTTTTGACTCAAATACGTAGTGCATAATAATAATAATTAAAGTGTAAGAATAATACAAGTCGCATTTCCCTTCTTTTTTTTCGTTCATCGTATGAACTTGATCACTACTGCACATTATTAATAATTATAATTAATAAATAATCATTCATCCATGTCAGATGTATTTCCCAGGTTAATTAGATATATTAGTCTCAGCCACCCCTTTTGATTAGATAATACTAATATAGTAGGTATTGCCTTATTCAATCTCCAAATACATAGGCAAACAGTATGAATTTGTAGGAGTATAAATTATAAACCAACTGGTTTAAAATAGCTGCTATTTCAACTTAAATTTAAATTTTCTTAATTAAACCAGTTTGCGATCACCTCATGTGATTTAGTTGAAGGTAATTTCATTTTGGGAAACTATCGATCTTTTTCAAATCGAATCAAATAAATCATAAAATATATGTATTTTTTAAAATAAAAAAAAAAACTACTTACCAATAAAGTTGAAAGAAAACTTTTTTTCTGCACTCCATATATACGTTACAAGCACAATTCTATTTTAAGTTTTTAACCACTGTACATGTTCAAGGCTTTAAACCTAACTACATAACGAATTGATGCCTCCATTAACACCAATTTCTAATTATTATTATTATTATTATTGTCAATATTAAACACTAATTAATTGCATGGCTGTACTGTGGCATGAAATAATAAAAACATACAAAAATTAGGGGAAACCCACAAAGCAACTTAAGTAAAGCACACATCCAATGATGGATAAAATCAACTAGAGAGTATTGACAAATTGAAATGACATCCAGCTAATATATACTTCAAGCCAATATAATACTCCCTCCGTTCCAGCTAACGTGTCCTGTTTGACTTTTTGACACTGTTCATTGTTCTACTTTGACTCGATTTTATTGCATGTATATATTTCGAAAAAATAGTCGAGTTTGGTCTTGTTAGAATCGTATAGTCATGTAGTTTTTGAATATATATTTTACATAATTTTTTGTTGTATACATTTTGAGATATTACCGATTAAAAAAGTGCATTGGATTCTGTGTAAAAGTGAAACAAGACAAGTTAAGTGAGACGGAGGGAGTACTAGTATTATATAATTACACAATGATGTTTGAAATTTCTACCAAGCCGTCAATGTTTACTTCTCATATCCCACTCACGTTGACTCCTATGTGTCCCCCCTTATTAGCTTGGACTATTTTGGGTCAAACATAAATTGTTTTAGTGGCTACTCATAAAAAAAGGTGCCTCCTTTATCTGCATGTTGATATTAATACAAATATACAATTACACATTTTGGCGCACACGTTAATTAATCGTTAACTGCCTCAATATAATAATAATAATTAATCACTTATTTTCTTTCTTATTCAACATTATTAAATGCAAGATAACAATTTTAATTTGCTTAAGATGCATGCAACAAAATTATTGCAATGGAACTGCTTTCTATGAATTGCAGAATATACTGAAAAGTTATTCAGCACCATGGAACCTTTTAATATCAGCCAGGCAGCTGGCACTAAAACATATCAGTAACATTCTACTACTTATTATGTTTCTTTTTTTTTTTTCTTTTTTTTTTTTGATAAAACTATAACAAAAAGAAAAGAAGAAAATGCCTTTAAATATTGGAACCAATTTTTATCGCCTATAAATACCCCTATTTTGGGGCCGATTCTCTACACCATTATTCGTTACAAACACCCTTACCAACCTTAACAAAATTCAACAAATCGAGGTTCAGTTTCAACAAATGGGGATGATGAATCTCAATCTGAACTTCAAACTCATGTTCACAATTTCCTTGCTATTATTCCTATCAAACTCAGTAACCCTGTCGTTCGGACAAGGCACGAGGGTAGGATTCTACTCTACATCGTGCCCTCGTGTGGAAACCCTAGTTAAATCCACCGTTCGATCACACTTCAATTCCGACCGGGCGATTGCGCCGGGTCTTCTTAGAATGCACTTTCACGATTGTTTTGTGAACGGTTGCGATGGATCCATTCTGATCGACGGCGCGAACACCGAGAAGACGGCTGGCCCTAACCTTCTCCTCCGAGGGTATGAAGTGATTGAGGACGCCAAGCGCCAACTGGAAGCTGTTTGCCCCGGCGTTGTCTCCTGTGCGGATATTCTTGCTCTAGCTGCTCGTGATTCCGTCGTCCTGGTACGTAATAATTGGGGGCAAATTGTTTTGTGTATTGCGTAATTAGTGGTTAATTATGTTGTGGATCGATCGTGCATGCATGCATACAGGCCGGTGGGGCGAGCTGGGCTGTGCCAACAGGGCGTCGCGACGGGCGAGTATCGTTGGCAACCGATACTTCCAATTTGCCTGCTTTTACAGATTCTGTTGATGTGCAAAAGCAGAAGTTTCTGGATAAAGGCCTCAATACTCAGGATCTCGTCACCCTCGTTGGTATTAATAATTTGTCAATTTATTTTACTATAAATTCAGTAGAATCCAATTTTTGTATAAATGATATATATATATATATATATATATACATATGGAAAAATTTAAAGTTTATTTAACCTAACATTAGGGGGGGGGGGAAAAAAGTCAATAGAAAAAACTACAGTAAAATTTAAACTATATATGTATGAACATGGAACATAATATATGCTATATGCTTGAGATCAATAGAAGAAATTAATTAACATCATGTGTAATTTATAATGCAATGTACAATATAATGATGTTTGTTGTGTAGGTGGACACACGATTGGAACCACGGCGTGCCAATTCTTCGGATACAGACTATACAATTACAACTCAAGCGGCAGCGCAGATCCATCCATCAGTGCATCATTTCTCCCCTCATTGCAGTCACTCTGTCCATCCAACGGCAATGGTTCCCGACTTGTGGGTTTGGACAATGGGAGTGAGAATCGATTCGACAGCTCCTTTTTCAGGAACTTGAGGGATGGGCAGGGGATTTTGGAATCGGATCAGAGGCTATGGACCGACGCCACCACCAGGAGTGTGGTGCAGCGCTACTTGGGGTTGCGGGGCCTGCTAGGCCTCACCTTTAGCGCCGAATTCGGAAGGTCCATGGTGAAGATGAGTAATATTGAGGTGAAAACGGGAGCAAATGGGGAGATTCGCAGGCTTTGCTCAGCTATCAACTGATAAAATTGTAGTGATCTGTAGAAATAGGATATATGCAGATGCTGTGATGTTTGTTGTCACTGTACTTGATTTTAAATAAAAAGTTTCGTGGATTGGAAAACGGAAACAATGCTATAAAAATTTATTTTGTCCAAAGAAAATATGCCTTTAATTCTTTTGTAAAGGTTGACGAGAATACATCTTTGTTAATGGCTATGTATGCACTCTAGTAAGCTTTCATACAAAGAATTTTGTGCGGGTAATTTTATTAAAAATTTCAACAAAAAAAAAATGAATAAATATTTAATTTGTGAAGATTAAGTAAAAACGAATAAATATTTAACTCAGCTATGCGATTTTGGACTTTCTACATTATCCCGGCAGACCCAATTTAATATGGAAAAGGAGACAGAAATCTCTTCAAAGCAGAAGAAATAAGGTCTAATCCTCCTAGTCCATAGTGTAAAAAAAAAAAAAAAAAAACAGAAAGAACCTTGAACTTGATGTCAACAAGACTGTGGCCGTAACAAGAAACAGTAAATCCATTTAAACATTATCCTAAGCTGAATCAATCGAGTTTTTTATAACTTGCTATAAAGCAGGACGTCAAGATTATCTAGCTCCCGCTGAATGAAAACATAAACTGAACCAACAAAAACCACATGAATCCATGTGCATATCCCAAAAAATACACCAGAAGGCAAGCATTTACAAACACACAAGTACTGAAAGAAGCATGCCAAAGATCAAAGGAAATGCGTTCAGAACTGAAATCAAAGCTGCACTGACCCACAATCTATCAAAAAAACCTCATGGCATTTGTATATTCATTTCTACATATGAAGCACAAACAATTGTATCTATGTAAGTATGTAACAACGTATACCCAACCGTATTCTCACAATTTTTAAAGCCCACAACATGTAAAGAAACCAGATATACCTAGTTACGTAATTATATTCATCACTAGGAAACCATTAGTACCTCGGGTTTCTTATCCTTACTTGGCGTGCTAGCATTCGAAACAGAAGCGCCGGCAGTAACTGTTGCTGCATTGGGGGCTTCTCGCGCCCTTGTATCCAGCCGAACCAAACTCCGAGTTGCAAGAATTGCTTGAGGATCCATATCGTGTAAAGCTCTCGCATACATACGCCGCACCGCCTCTGATGCTGCATCCTTTACTTGGCCATCAATCATTGGACCCATCAGACAATGTCCCAAAATTCTCAATACTGGCTGCAGTAATTCCCATGGCAGAGGAATTCTTTCATCCCTTGTGTCGATAACCTTGACGCTTTTCACAACATTTTCGAGCTCATCATCATTGAAAAACCCGATATTCTCATGTGGTTGGCTCAGACCTGGGATGCAGGGGCATTCCTGCCCAGCCCAAATTGTAGCGAATTTACAAAAATCAAATTTTGAGCAATTAGGCATCTGTGAGATTTTCTTGTAGTAGCACTCCAGAGCAACCCCAACAATGGCGGCGCGCTTGGTTGACTTCACACCGATTTGAGCTTCGAGAGGAGGCGACAGAACCCCAAACAAAGTTGTACAATAATTCAAATTAGATTTCCCAGGGGTGTGATAGAGCGAGGGTTGAGAGAGATCGGGAATGTGCACGATTACAGGCTTGCCATTGCGTGCCTTACACTCGCAGGAATAGATGAGTAACAAAACGGCCTCAAAACCAGAGAGTGAGGCCTGACCATCTGCCGGCGGATGATAGATGCGATGAAGGTAAGTGGATGAGATAACGGGGAGATACGCGAGCACGACAGCTCTTAGTTCCGCGTTGGAGGTAAGATAGGTGTCGTAAAGCCAATTGCATAGTGGATCGTCAACTGAACCAGATTGGGCGGAAGAAAGGGCGGCGGAGACGGCGGAGTAGGCTGATTCCGAGAGCAGGAGGGAGCGCGCGGGGGAGTCGGTTTCGGATATGAAGGAAAGAGGATCTTCGTCCTCCGAAGAGGAGGGCAGCAGGGAAGAAAGGAGTTGAATGCGGGAGCGTGCGGCGGAAACGGACTCCCACCATGAGGGGGTAGCATCTGACGGCTTGCCGCTGGGGGGATCGACGGAAGCATTGCTGTTGGAAAAGCGGAGGTGGTCGGAGGAGGAGGGGGATGAGGAAGAGATGGAGTCGCGGCGTAGAACGGAATCCATCAAGATCGGAGGAAATTCGGATTGGATTAGGGTTGCGGTATGAGGGATACTATTAAATGGTGATTGCCGGTGCAGGGGACCAGGCTGTTTAGGTCCGTTAATCTGATCACCGGATGACTTTCGTATCTGCTTATCCCGCAGGTAAATGTTGAATCAATGCTTAATTATGAAACGTCCAGTCTTCCACCCAGCCCTTCCAGTTCCACACTGACACTGGTAGACGTACTAAAATTGTTTCCAGTTTAGCCCCAACAAGGGAAACGGTTTAATTCGGTAAAAGAAAAAAAAAAAATCATAGTAGTGATTATTACCGCATATGCTATTACTATTAATTAGTCTAATTAAAAATAATTAGGGTGTACACTTAAAAATTTATTTGGTTTACACAAAAATCTACTCCAATTATGAAGAGAAATGACAATAAATGATGCATGTGGAAAAAATGTGTATAATAAATTAATAATAATGATGCATCAACTACTTGCTTTAAGGGGATGTAGATGATGGTCAAGTTCTCCGACTCTCAACCTATAGGGATTCGATTCCCCTGTCCCCCCTCTTTATTCATTTATAACTCATGTGACATGAGCTCCTAACACCCTTTTCTAGTTTGCATAGTCATGAAGGAAAAAAAACCTACTTTTGCTTTAGCAATAAAAAAATTACTTTTGCTGTAACAGAAAAAGGAGAGAAAATATAAAAATGGGGTGAGAGAGGCTCGAACTCTCGACCTCAGGATCACTCAAAGCAGCTATGAGACCTACGCGCTAGCCAACTGCGCCACCACCCCATGTTGACCATCCTTCTAAAATATTTATTTTATAAACTAAAAATCCGAATAATGTTTGATCTTTGACTTGCAATAAGCAATTCCATTTTCCAAATGTGTTAATTTTTGAATGTCCTCGTTGAAGCTTGAAGGTATGGTGGAAAGTTAGATTTTATTTATTTTTTTTTGTAATGTTTTTAGATGAATAAATCTTCCTTCACAAATAAGACTTCAAATACCATAACTAAATGAAATTTGTTTTCAGTTTTTGAACATTTTTTTTTTTTTTTTTTTTTTAATCTCAATTGAAGACACAAGTAACCAGGATTCATCCACAGAGAAACTGAAAACCAGTTACCACTGCTTTTGTGCATCCTCACATATTCCTATATGCTTCATATTTTACGAATTCTTGTTTGATTGATCACAAAACAGTAGAGCCATATTCTCCTGTATTGCTTCAAATCTTCAGTAATTCAATCGAATCTTGCCTTTTAACGTTTAGTAAGCCACCAGACAGGTATCATAGACATGATCCACCTACACAACATGACACAAATTCAATGCGTGTATGGCAGGCAACAAAATAATGCAAAAGAGCTTCATGTTTTTTCATCCGGCGGAGGAACAGAATCGATCAGAAGCACAGAAACGAACCACGATCAATCAATCCAGGTCTGAATTACACACTCTCTACACCACAAAGTTCCTTTACACAACATCATTATCAACATTACAAACACATCACAAATCTAAGGGCTGAGGGCTTCAAGGGGCGTCTTCCCTTGCCCCGCCTCGAAGTAGAAGATGAGCATCGCCACCATCGCAATCCTCGCGTGCTTAATCTCGGCAAGCTTCAGTCTGTCCAGCTTCTCCCCATCGGGGATGTAGACTCCATCCTTGAGCGTCCCGGCCAGGGCCAATGGGTCGAAGAATTTCCCGCCGGGATACCCCTGCTCCCCTGTTGCATTGGCGAAATTCTCGGCAGTTTTCGACCAGGGGGTGGCCCATTCCACCGACTGTGAATCCTGGTCGAAGAAATCCACCCACCTCTTGCTCTCCACCCATCCCATCAGCAGAAGCTGAGTCCCCAGAAGCGTGCCGAAGGAGAAGGGCGCCACCGCGCCGGGGGCCGCGCCAGCGAGAAACCAGGGGATGCCGCTCCATGCCTGGCCAATGAAGATGCCCACCACGGCCAACATCGCCCACCGTCCGTGGATGAGCTCGGCCTCCCTGTACCATTTCAGGAACGCCGGATCCTTCCCTAACCCTAGAGGATCGAATCCGTAGTCGCCTGGGAGCCTGCGGATCATCGGGATTTTAGGTAAATGGTAAAAGAACTTATCTTGGTGACATAAAAGTATTCAATTTTGGGGATTAATTAATTGCCAATTCAAGGGGACTTACGATCCGTCGAGCCACTCGGGGTCGACGAGGTTGCCGCCGCCTCGAACACCTGGGAGCCAGGACTTCTTGGGAGAAGCGGCCACCACAATGAGCCTCTTGGGAGCCACTCCGGCGGCGCCGACTCTTGCGGCGATTGGGGCGGCGAACAGGGCCTGGCTCTTCCGGCCGCCGGTCAAGAAGGCGGTTCCCAAGCCATTGAGCAATGCTGCCGATGTGGAAGCCATTGGTGGGTGCTGTGGGACTTCTTGGATGGGGAACTGAGTGTAAGAGATAGATATTATTGGTATATTGTCAATTGTGATCCCACTTAAAGGCCAGGAGGTTATTATGTGAGAAATCAGAGGGAGGAAGGGGCTTGTGGAGTGTGGCGGGGACAAGTAGGATAAGTGAAATCTGGGAACCAAATCTGAGGGTATTCCCTGGATAGATTTCTGACCAATGGGATCAACAAGTCCATCCACATCCCCATGCTGCTTCCATCCACGTGGACCATTTGGTTGACACTAGTTTTCCATTCTTTTGTTGTTAAGTCCTGGATATTCATTCTCTCATGTTCACAAGATTCATGATTCTTGGATCATTTTGGGCCATTTCAAGTTATCAAAATTTCACCGGTTATGGGATGGGAATTGCCCCATCGAGTAAGCACATTGTGGGCAATTGGGCATCAACAAACTGTGGTTCTTGAAGCCCACAAGCATTCCAGGATGAAACTTGCGGGGGGTTATGACATAGTACAACCACATTCAGAACTTCACACTTTGCCCTGAATCATACAAAAATAATGGAAAAATAAATCTTTCAAGTAAAAAAACTTCACTTGAATCCAACCATAAACCCATTAAATTTGAAATGCATTCTGATATTGAAAAAAATCACCACGGTTCAAATAGTTGGTCTTTTAGTCTTTATCAAAGTCCACGACTACCCCCACCAAAATTAGGTAACAAAACACCTTTGCACGACAACCCAAATAATTCAAATTCATAATAAGTATTCCAATATCCAAATATTGAAAAAAAAAAAAAAAACAAACAATGGATGGAAAAACTATATTCACAATAATAACACTTTAAATATTTACCTCAATTACAAATTACTAGTTTTTTTTTTTTTTTGGTCGATTACAAATTACTAGTTGGTGGCCATACCACCATTGCCTAATACATAAATAATTTTCTCTGTTCCTTCTAAAGAGTAAGGCTCTCACAATTTTCCTTTCCTATCAAGAAGTTAGTAGTCAGAAAAGAATTAAACAACAAAAGCAGTTCAGTGGAAACCCGAAAGCTGGTTCTTCTTTTTGTGGGAAGCAATAAAAAGGCAATGTAAGGAAAGAACAAGTGGAGGGTCCATTACCAACCACATTGCATCAACCCCACTACTAATGTAAATTTTCTTTCTTGTGGCTCATTTCTGGCAAGCCCACATTGATGAATCATCGCATTGCCACTTGGAATCCCATACCCTTTAGACATCACATATGCCCTCTTGAGTCTCGGCCTCATGTGATCATGAGAATCCATGGACTCCTTTTTCATTCTTACAACTTAATACAAGAGGGTGGCTGTGGAAAAGCTTATGTGGCCTTTTCTTGAATTCATAGTTTGCAGACATCTGGAGTTGGAACTTTGGGACACTTAAAAGGGGGTGTTGTTCTCTGAGTGCTGTGAGACTAAGAAAAGAATAAAGAAGTGAGGAGGAATTTGAGCAGTGGAAGACATTTGAAAAAAAGAAAGGAGAATTTATTCTAATACATATGCGGATGCTTACCAATTATTGGCTTCTTGGAACTTCAAAAAATAAAATGTAAGGGTACAACTTATTTTTCTATGGTTTATGGTTGGGTACAACCTGGAGTATTTTTTAAAAAATATTTTTTTTTTGTAATTTACTAGTAATAAACAAATTGATCAATCTAGGGTTGCAACAGAATCGGCCGATTCGTGCTTCGATTCGTGATTCGATCCGAAATTTTGCTATTCGTATTCGGAATTTTATGATTCGAATTCGAATGAAACATATTCGATTCGATTCGATAGGTAAACAAATAAGAATACAAAATCTCAATATTCGATTCGATATTCGTTAGTATTCGATTACATATTTATTATATTTTAATAAAATACTATATATATATATATCTATTACTTATATTTAATTAAATTGGTCCAAGCCCAAAATAAGCACAAGAATGTCATTTATAACCTTTCTCATAAGTCTAGCCCAATCTATTACCCATTTAACTATTACCTCCGGCCCAATCATATGTAACTATATAACCCTTTTCCTATTTGTTTTTAGATACAAAGATTAGGGCACAAATTTGAAAATGCGCCGCCCCTCTTTCATTCTCTCCTTCTCTTCTACTTTTCTTCTTTCGTTTGAAAAAGCTGGGTTGTTGTGATGCGGTGATGTTGAAGCTTTGAGGTGGAAGCAGATGCCGATGGAGAGGGCTGAGACCGGCGGCGGATCAGTTGTGTTATGAGCGACGGTAGATGGAGACACGCCGGCGGCAGTGAGAAAGTTACGATGGTGGAGCCGGACGAGACGTTGGCTGTGAAGAGCGGACGGGAGCAGAGCTCTGCTGTGAAGGCTTGACAGCCGGAGGAGCGAGAGAGACGGGCGGCTGTGGAGCTGGAGATGACGGTTGCCAGAGCTGTGTGGTGGTGATGAGATGGCAGAGCTGCGGTGGTGTGGTGGAATATTCATTTCTTCTTGAGATGTTCATATTTGTATATGTTAAAATGAGTTTATAATAAATTTTAGATTTATTTATTTAGAAGTATTTTTTATTTGATGTTGTGAATAATGTAGATGTATTAGTATTTTTTATGTTTTTATTTTTAGCATATTTTTTTATGAATTTCGAATCGAATACTTTCGAATCGAATAGAATAACTACGAATCGAAGCGAATATATTTGAATTCGAATAAAATATTATTGTACCAAAATAATCGAATCGAATATTCGAATCGAAGCGAATAATTCGAATATTTATTTCGAATCGAATACGAATGCTATTTATTATTCGTTTAAAAACCGAATACGAATACGAATATTCGAATATTTTTTCGAATACGAATACGAAATAGTAGTATTCGCTTCGATTCGATTCGTTTGCAACCCTAGATCAATCTAAAACTATTTTCAATGTACGGGGTGGGGGTATATGTATATTGAATGATCAATGATCATATAGTACAAAACTTAAATTAATTTATATTTTATTTTTGTTCTTTTGAAATAATTGAATTAAATACTTGAAATTAAAATTGCATATCATTTTTATTCACGAGTAATATTTTTAGATGGGTCGGTGGATGTACATATTCCTCTTACAAGGAAGGAGCACAAAATTAACCAAAAGAATTTTCTCATGGGTGAAGCTAGAGTATTAGCTTACATTTCATTTGAATTACTAAAACACATCCAAGTTCCATTATCTAATGGATGAAAACTTACCCAAATGATCAAATCCCCAACTTTCAACTTATGATTAGGGATTGGTTCAATTCCCCATGACATGAGTTTCTATTCCTAACTTTTATTTCCTTGTAATTTGTGGCATGAGGTCCCATCAAAGTTCCATTTTCTCTTGCTTCCGCTTCCCCAGAAAAGTTCCATCATCTACTTGTACTTCCTCCGTTTTGATATATTTTAAGATATAGAGTAACTTTGATCAAATTTTTTTAATGAAGATATACAAGATAAAATATAGCAAAGTGAGATCTTATTGGATTCGTCTAATAGCGACGTTTTATAATACTATCAAATTTTTATAATTTTTATTTCTATATAATTTGAGTTATTATGATTCAAATACGTGTCTTGGATTGCGTGAAACGCAGAAATAAAGCAGTTATTAAAAAACAGAGGTAGTATTACATTATTCTTAAATATCCAACTATTACAATAACATGAAATTGTAGTTTGAAGGAGCATCAACAAAATTAAATTTATAATAATATTATTTTTAATGTTAAACAAATATATAAAATTATTTTAAGATACAATTAGAACCTAACTTTAAAGTGAATGTGATGCTTGAAAACACCAAAATATAATCGTTAATGTGATGAATCATGAAAATTGCAAGGTAAAATTCCATTGTCATAAATTAATTACAAACTACTACAATCTTTCTAGAACATAAAATTCTTTACTTAAACTGCAAATAGTCAAAACATTGCAAAGTGGATTTTCTCTCTCTCTTCAATTGGAGCAATGAAACAGAGAAAATTTTCATGTTTTCAGTCAAAAGGGATGATTGGTCACAGTAAAGGCGTCGGGGCTAACCACGTTTTTCGGTTACGAAAAGCAAAACACGCGATATCTTCACGTATCTGATCAACGGTCAGAAAGAGGCGATCTTTCCCCGGATCTTTGCCACGTGCCCATAATTTTATTCTCATTATACCCTCGCTCTTTGTTTTATTTCCACCACTTTCCCTTCCCATATAAATTTCGTAGCGCTCTGCTTTCCCACCGCATCTGTACTTCTTTTCCCCTGCGATTCTCTGCTCTCTTCCTTCTTCAAAAGGCGGAGGCTACACAATGGCAATGAGTTCCACAATCCCTTTTCTGTGCGCCTTCTTCGCGCTCTCAGCTGCGGCGGCCTCGGCAGCACATTCTGCGCCGGCGCCGGGGGCGGATTGCACAAGCTTAGTGATGAATATGGCGGAGTGCTTGTCGTATGTGACGGTCGGGGGAACTGCGAAGAAGCCGGAGGGAACTTGCTGCTCGGGGCTCAAAACTGTGCTGAAAACCGATCCCGAGTGCCTTTGTGAAGCGTTTCAAAGCAGCGCGCAGTTAGGAGTCACGCTTAACGTGACCAAGGCGTTGGCTCTGCCGGCTGCTTGTCATTTGTCTGCGCCTCCTTTTAGCAACTGTGCCAGTAAGTTCTGTTGCTTTTCGAAATCGTAGTCGGTGTGTTATGGATTTGGATTGAACTATTGTTGCGATTTCACAGTTTCACTTTTGTTTGGCTCTTTCAGGGGGAACAGTAGTATATAATCGTACTATTTTTTTAAACTTCTCTCTTGAATTAGACCTAATTCATACCGGGAAATATGCCTCTAATTACTCTTTGCTTAGGGTTTCGGCAAGATCCTACAAACAACAAATCCTACTATGATAGCGTAGAATCGGCTTGCATTGTAGTTTATTTAGTTATTATCTAATTTGTTGATCTCGATACCCTAAAGAGTCATAAGTATATGGTTTAATTACTTGTTTTGGTAATACTGTAGCGTCTGTTTTTGGGGACGCTTCTCTAAATTTCTACCCTAATCTTATTTTAATTTACACTCAACTCTGCATCCATAATATTGAACGGTTTAACAATCACTGACCTTTTTTTTCGCATTTTCTTGTTTTCTTCATTGAACAGTAAGCATGGCCCCTGGTGCTGCCCCAGGTACGCACAATCTTCTCATCATTTCTCAGTTCTTGAAAACATATGATTCAGCTGTGTTCCCTTTTTGAAAAGTGAATCGCCCTTGATTTCTTGTTAGTCATGTGTATCCACCTCGGAACCCTAGTGAAATTGGTTTTCTCAATCCGACTCCAAACAAGATTTTAGACCATTTATTTATTACCTACATGGAGTGAATTTATACACACAACTGCACATGGTGTGAATTTATTATATTCGGTGTTCGTTTCTTTTGAGTTATTTAATTCATTGTTACTTGTTTTTTACTCTGTTCTGTCTTCCTCTGGAGACTTCGTATTCCTCCCTTCTGGATGCAGTCACGTGACTGTGTAGGTTTGTCATTTATTGTTTCCTTTCTTGATGTGGGAAGTCGGGCCAGAAATTATGTACAGAACCCTCTTGTGATTGTATAGGACTCTTGTGATGGACTGATGGGCATCAGTTACCTGTGCCTTCCTTGGTTTCCTTGATCTGAACCGACCTGAGAATTGTATAAAAAGAGTTATCTACTGTTTGCTCTGTTAGAATTTCAGCTGTGTGGTCAATCTTCATCTTAATGGTGACAAATATATTATTCAGTTTTTGTGATTAACCTGCCAGAGTGCCTTGTCTGATTTCAATAGAGAAACTTCATTTTAGGGATGGCATTTGTTTGTTTGATGAGTTGATGAGTAATTAGGATACCCCTTGTGAATAAGGAATCACTGTGACGTTATGATGGCTTTAATCCTGTTGTTTACTGATGATTGATGCTCTGTTTCAGCACTTTCTCCGATGCCGCCATCTCCAAGCTCCTCCATTGCCGGGGCTCCTGAAGGTGGTTCGGGAGCTACTGAAGGCGCCCCGGTTCCCTCTCCTGGTGGTTCAGGGTCTGCTGCCTTGACTTGTTCCATTCAGTTCATGGTTGTCAGCACCATGGTTGCTGCTGCTTCTCTGTCATATGCTTTATTTTGAGAGAGCATCTGATGGGAATTTGCATTTTGCTTGATATCTGAGATTAATGGGGAATTGATGCCCTAGAAAATTATGCTACTGTTATTGTCATTTACTGGTTATATTATGTAGCTTTGTTAGGTATTTTGAGATCATTGGTGCATATAAATGATATAATTATATATCCCATTTGGGCTTTACTGTTTAATCACAGTATGAGAGGGATCAGACTTTGCGTTGATGGTTTGTATTGATGCTTTAAATTGATATGCATTTCACTATGGCCTTTGATTTCTTCCAATCTTCCTCACATGGCCTATGCTTTTTTATCCTGTGGGGCGTTTTGTTTAGTGTGCAAACCTAAAGCCTCATTAGATGTCTTTCTTCTTAAAAAGACGGGTGTGAATTGGATATGTTATTTTTCTTGAGTATAAAAATAGGCCGCGTCTCTTATTACGTTTATTCTTTGAAGAGGTTTTGGTATTATAAAAGCTTATCCTAAAAATTTTAAAATGTTACTCTCTCCATCCCATTCGTTTTTCTCTAAGAGCAAATACAGCAGGTTGTCATTTTCAGGTGCGCTTTTTTTTTTTTTTTTTTCTTTTTTTTTTCCTTCCTTAATTTGGTTATTTTCAAATTTCAGTTGCATCATGTAAAAAAACTGCGGTAAATGAGCGCCTAGTCCCTATTGAAAAAACTTTCTTATTGTCTAAGCCCCATCCCTCAATTCCTTCGAGTTTACGCCCCCATTCCACAATTGACTTCGAGAGAAAGACCCACCCTATTTCACTAATCCCACTAATCCCATTAACCCTTTTAATTCAAATTCCTTAACCGAAGAACGAGAGAAGCGGGAGAGACAACCGAAAAGAACCGAGACTCGAAGGGAAGAAAAGGGAGCGACCTTCTCGTCGACCGAAACCGAGAAGAGAAGAAGCACGCGACGTCGAGGCTCCTGGAAGTTGCTGACGGCGGCGGAATTGGGAGAGGGCAAGTGTGGAAGCTGTCGAACGAAAAAATTGCATAACCTGGGTACTAGGCGGGGATTTGGAATCGCCAAGTGTAGACCGAACTAGGAAGAAGTGGAAGAAGAGGGATTGGGAAGTAATGCCACCAAAGAGGAAGCTCGGTCATTTGGAAGGGGGTGAGCAGAGCAATCCGGGTAAGGGAAATTTCAATAATTTTTGTGCTATTGTTGGTTAAACATGAAATTAGGTTATGACATACATTAAGTTAGGTTTATGAAATGTGTTGTAAATAATATTGGGAATTGATCTTTATGTTGTTTTTGTGGCTATCTACTGTGATTTATAGAAGTGTTGAAATGTGTTGCGTGGGTAATGATTTTGATGAAAGTCTTGAAATTGATCATAACGTGTTCGATGAAATGTTAGAATGGATAATTTGGTGGAAAAGGATAGAGTTTAAGTTATTAGAGTGTTATGTGTGTGGTAGAATGTAGTGTTATGCATTGTTAGATAAGGTTGTTTTCTTGAATGGGAAATGATTGTTTGAAGTGGCATTTTATAGGTGTCACGAAGGAGACTAAAATGCAAGCCCCCCGGTGCTCTGCAAAATATTTACGGGAGCTTGTGGATGAGGTGGAGGTCCGATGGTCTCAAGGTCAAAGAGAAGCCATAGAGGCCACGGGTTTTGGGCATTTGAGAAAGGTGTGCAAGGACAATGCATATCAAGCTCGGTTGCAAGCAGTGCTAGAAACCTTTGAACCGGAAACAAGGAGATTTATAGTGGGAAATGGCATTAGGGTGGAGTTCAAGGCCAAGGAGTTGTCATGCGTGCTTGGGTTGAGGCACGTAGGACATTATATTGAAAAGAGGTTGGAGGACGAGCCTATGATATCGAAGAAGTTTTTTGATGGTAGGTGTAGTGATGTGAAGAGAAATGAAATAGCAAAGGTTCTACGTGACTTGGCAGGGGTAGGGGAGGAGGGGATAGAACGATGCAGTTCTGAGGAGTACGCAAGCATATATGTATTGCTTGTATTTAACTGCCTCCTATTTCCCAACACCGGGTACACAACGCCCAAGTACCTATGGCATTACGCGGAGGATAGCGGGAAAGTGAGGGAGTATGCATGAGGACCGTTCGTGTACTCGTATCTGTTGGAGTCCATGAAATGTTTTGTGGAGGGCAAATCTTCGTACGTGAACGGATGCACAGTAGGGTTAATGGTAAGTATTATATATCGTACAACGAATAATGGGGATTTGTTAGTTTGGTGATGTGGAACTAACCTATGCATTTTGTTGATTCTATTTAATTGTAGGCATGGATGTATGAGAGGATTCCAAAGTATGGCAAGCCAATCCATATTTTGAGATTCCCGAGAGTTACAAGATGGGCGGATAGATCCGGCAAGATTGAAGGATGCAGGGAAGAATTGAGGGAGGTGACACGTGAGGATGTAGCTAGGTTTGTGGCATTGGCGGAGGAGAAGAGACTGTTTCAGCCGGCGAGGGTTCTCACATCGGTACACTCATCCATCTTTACTATTTTATTCTTCTTGTTAATATTGACAAAATATACTGCATACATGTAGGAATCAGAGGGGGAAGCAGATGAGAGAAATTATGAGGAGGAGGAGGAGGTACACGATAATCCAGATGGAGTGCAATTGCTTATCACGACGGATGTGGATGTGGGGAATGAGTTAGATAAGAATAAGGTGGTTGGTGATGTGCCGGCTGGGGAGGTGAGTGAAGGGTTGAAGGAGGTGCGAGTGAATGCGGAAGCGGAAAATGTAGGGTTGAAAGGGAATGAACAGCTGGAGGCGAATGAAGGGATGAATGAGGGGGAAGAGAACGTGGGCATGGAGGATGCAGGGTTGCAGGGGGAAGTAGAGGATGAAGAACAGGGGGATGATGTCCAAGGACCGGGCAAGAAATCGCCCTCCTCACTGGTTAAGAATGTGCAAAGCAGGAAAGATAGGAGGAGAAAGATTGATCCGGATTACACAGATCCGAAGACATCCCCGAGGCCGGTGAGAAAGAGTAAGCGGGCGGTTCCTTGTGAAGATCCGGTAAGTGGATTATATTGTTAAGTGTAATTGTTGGCAATCATTTCTCCATTTTTATTTAATTTGCACAAATTATTTGAATTTAGTCAGTTATAAGTAAGGGTTGAATTGTATAGATTTTACTGGATGAGCTGGAAATAATCGCCATCGGTGATGCTGCCTTCGCCGAGGGGTATAAGGGGATAAGGGATTGGAGCGGGCGAGAGATCGTTGATGATGCGAGGAGGGCGTTGCTTGATCGTTTCATAGATGGAGAGCTTAAAAAGTAAGTGTAAAATATAAAATCATGCCATTATTTTGGTCTAAATTTTGACTGACTTTTGTGGTGCTGATATTGTGCATTTAATGGAAGCCATAGGAGTCTTATGTGGGAGGGGGAAGGTTCTGCAGTGTATACTGATCATTTACTACGTCTGTTGACGAACGAACCTTTAGAAGGTACCGTCATAGATGCGTATTTGGAGATAATTGCATCGGATGACTACCAAAAGCGAGAAGGTTTCCCTTGTCGCGCGGCCTTCTTGAGCACATTGGCAGCGGTGAGTAGTCTGTATAAAAAATATTTTATAATATTCGAAATCAAGTTTGATTGATGTGCTCACATTTTTTTGTTGTAGCAAAACATAGAGACTACAATGCATGAGTTTTATCCACCGGACAAGATTGAGTGGGAAGCTAATGAATGCGAACAATTTTTGAATAAAATGAACGGCTTTTGTGCGAACCAGGTTCGCAAAATATGTCTGATCAAGAGTTCAAGTCAACTGAGGTACATCATATGCCCTATAAATGATGATAACCTCTTTCACTGGCATATGGTGATTCTTGACTTAGAAGATGGCAAGGTGTTTGGCATGAACTCAATGAGGTCCGATCCACGTTTGAAGACACGTCGGAGAAAGCTTGTAAGTGATATTGTAGAAAATAAAAAAAAAAAAATTGGTATTTGGTTGTTGGTTGTTTTATGTGTAGCCCTTTTTTACATGTTTTGGTGAAATTTTGATAGGTAAACTTTTGGAAAGCATGTTGCGAGATGTGGGGGATAAAGATGTCCGGCACATTGAAAGAATTACCTAGTAGGCAACAAGAGTCGGGGTCAATGGATTGCAGTGTGTATGTATGCCTGTGGAGCGAATGCTATGCCCGGAGCGACGCAACATTTTGGCATGATTCGAAGACCGTTTCTATACAAGCATCTAGAGCGCATATTGCTTATACAATCCTAACCGATGCTAAGAGCTTGGTACTAGATTTGATTGGTTGATGTATATGGAAGGTTGTCTTGTGGGAATGTTTAGTATATGTATATGGAAACGTGTAGGTGGATGTGGGCTTTTTGCAAAGTTGAATTCTGATTTTTGAGGGTTTTAGGGCACAAACTTGTTTTAAAGTGTTCAAGAAAGCTAGTAATTGATTATGGTAGTCTTGGTAAATTTGTATTAGACAATTTGGTAAGATTGGTATATGAATGTTGGTAGCATTACACTAAAATGTTACTGTTTTGGTGAGACGCTTATGGGACGGCCCTTAATACCGTCCTTATGGCGTCCCAATTGACATGTCCAAGAAGCTGTCTTGAGAGGACGGCTAGAGGACGGTCACTGTGGACCGTCCTAGCTGAAGCAGGACCTTCGTTTCGATCCAGGATATAAGGGACAGTGGAGTGGACGCTTGAAAAACCGTCCCCCTAGCGTCCCAATTACACTAGCTGAAGCTGTCCTAAGAGGACGGCCAAAGGACGGTCCCCGTGGACCGTCCTTACTGAAGCAGGACCGTTTATCATTGCAGGACATAACGGACGGTGGAACTGACGCTCGGGAAACCGTCCAATGACCGTCCCTAAAGGACTGATGGCAGTTGGGAGGGTCCGTGGATGGTGAGTTGGACGTTCCCCATGGACCGTCCTATACACTCATTGTACTGTTCCGTGAATTGGTAAAGCCACTACATAAAACTTGGTAAATAGGATAGGTTAAACTGGTAAGCTATATGCACAAAACTTTGTAAGTTGTCAGTAGTGTACGTTGGTAAATGGGCTAGTGTCTAATTGGTAATCCCCACTACATAGAACTTGGTAAATATGGTAGGGTTGGAGTGGTAAACTATTAGCACAAAACTTGGTAAGTAATACTAGTCTACATTGGTAAATAGGCTATACTGTCAACTGCTAAGCCCTTTACCAAAAAACTTGGTAAATAGGCTATAGTGTGAGTTGGTAAAACCCTTACATGTATATTGGTAAATTGGCTACAGAGACTATTGGTAAACCCGATACGCAAAAATTGTACTGTTCCGTGAATTGGTAAAGCCACTACATAAACCTTGGTAAATAGGATAGGTTAAACTGGTAATCTATATGCACCAAACTTGGTAAGTTGTCAGTAGTGTAAGTTGGTAAATGGGCTAGTGTCTAATTGGTAATACCCACTACATAGAACTTGGTAAATAAGGTATGGTTGGATTGGTAAACTACATGCAGAAAACTTGGTAAGTTCTCTTTAGTCTACATTGGTAAATAGGCTGTACTGTTAATGGGAAAGCCCTTTTTGGCTAAGGACGGGCACGGTCGTCTGGACGGTCAAAATACCATTTCATGACCGTCCCAACACAGACTGTGAGGGGCAGGTTCTATAGGACGGTTTCGGGACGGTCACGTAGGACCGTCCCGCTCTACCAGGACCGTCTGTTGCAATTAATTTGTATATGGACGGTCCAATTTGACCGTTCCAACACCGTCCCATACTTTCTGAAACATACGACTTGGTAAATAGGATAGTGTTAACCTAGTAAGCTAGATGCACAAAACTTGGTAAGCTGTCATTAGTGTACATTGGTAAATGGGCTATAGTGTAAATTGGTAATCCCTACTACACAGAACTTGGTAAATAGGGTAGGGTTGGATTGGTAAACTATTTGCACGAAACTTGGTAAGTTCGCTTTAGTCTACATTGGTAAATAGGCTATACTCTCAACTGGTAAGCCCTTTGCCAAAAAACTTGGTAAATAGGCTAAAGTGTGAGTTGGTAAAACCTTTACATGTATATTGGTAAATTGGCTAGAGAGACTTGGTAAACCCGATACGCAAAAATTGTACTGTTCCGTGAATTGGTAAACCCACTACATAAGACTTGGTAAATAGGATAGTGTTAACCTGGTAAGCTATATGCACAAAACTTGGTAAGCTGTCATTAGTGTACATTGGTAAATGGGCTATAGTGTAAATTGGTAAACCCTACTACACAGAACTTGGTAAATATGGTAGGGTTGGATTGGTAAACTATTTGCACGAAACTTGGTAAGTTGTCTTTAGTCTACATTGGTAAATAGGCTATACTGTCAATGGGAAAGCCCTTTTGGGCTAAGGACGGGCACGGTCATTTGGACGGTCACAATACCATTTCATGACCGTCCCAACACAGACTAAATGAGGGCAGGTTCGATAGGACGGTTTCGGGACGGTCACGTAGGACCGTCCCGCTCTACCAGGACCGTCTGTTGCAATTAATTTGTATATGGACGGTCCAATTTGACCGTCCCAACACCGTCCCATACTTTCTGAAACATAAGACCTTTTGAACGCACTCCTTCTCCGTCCCATTTAGTAATACCATGAGAGAGATATCATGCTAGATGTTTAAAACACAATAACATTCATAGCATAACAAACTACCATTCACATGTTGCGAAAAAATACCAACACCAATTGTTCCTGCATTGTACTACTTGTCATTCATAGCATAACAAAAGATTGCAAGCATGCCATTAATAGGACAACCACAAGATACTACTCATTCGAACACAAAGTCAGTAAACACTAAAAACTACTTAGGAGGACGGAATCGGTCTATATCAGGGGCTGCTTACTCGTACCGATCCAACATATCACCAATGTCTCTGATATCTCGTTCCATCTCGTTCATTCTGCTGTCCCAGTTTGCCTGCATCTGTGTGAATCGATTATCAATATGATCCTGCATATGTGTGAACCTTGTATCAATGTGAACTCGCAGGTCCTGAAACATCCTACCAAGCTCAGTGTAGTCCATTCCCGCTTGGTGCACGTGCGGCATGGGTGGGGGCATGAGGGCTGGATGGTCCGCGTCCATGGCTTCATGTTGGTCATTTTGTTGTGGCGCAGCGGGTGGCGGTGGTGGTGGCGGTGTTGGGGGACGTTCTGGTGGGACTATAAGAATCAAGCCCCCGTCATCCGCCTCATTTATTGTTGCGGGTGCATTTCTCCCACTTTGTATACGAGCACGTCACTCAGCGAACTTGTGCACCTTGAATGATCCCATCGGTGGCTTCCTCTCTTCGTTTCTGTTAATTTCTACACGGGCTTCTACACACATGCGCCATATGAGATGAATATGAGAGATAGCGAGCGAGGCAGTATGAGATATTTCCAACATATGTCTTCTTATCAAGGAGCCAACATTGATTGTGCCTCCGAACGCCAAGTGGTGTATCAAATCGTATGCATCACGAGTGACATAGTTCTCCCATAGGGTGGGTCTTATGCGTCCGTTCCAAATACATGCGACGAACTTCCATTGAGGATCTAGGCACCGCGTACGGACTTCTAAATTGTTCTTCGTGTTCAAAGACACTGGTTCCTGGGTGCAAAGTGAAGCCCAATCCGGCAACACAGGCACCTCATCCGGAGGTAAACGGAAGATGCCTCCGTTTGGTATGCTGAAATGCTCGTTGATTGCTGCCGATGAGAAATTCACCCTTTTCCCACGTACAAATACATTTGACATGTCATCGTCTGCATCCGGGATGTTTGTAAATACTTCCAACGCTAGATCAATTGGTGCTTCACCTTCCGGATGGAGTGCAAGCTCGTGCTAACCCCACCGATCCACTAAAGGTGCCACCCTATCATCCTGAAGATGTTGCTCCTTAAATGCCCGTTCTCCTACGTATGCCCTCTGATCATGCATTGTGTAATACCTCTCTTGCGCAGCGTCAGTCAGGAACTTCTTATTGTTCAGTCTAGATGGTGCATTCTGTGGCTTACACCCCATTCTTGTTCGTGGGGAACTCTCGTCGTCTTCAACCACTCGAGTGCGCTTCGGGGCCATTAACCATGCCAGGGACAACAAGATTTGCAAGAATCCCATGATAACTGCAAATAAAAATCACAGTAAGAAATTCTGTAGACAGTACTGTATGAAATTCTAGTTTAAACATTTCTTCGAACACCTTAAGTGCGCAATGATAAACCATATCAAACTAATTTTTGAAACCCTAAACATTCCAATAAGAAACCGAAGCCAGGAACTCTCGTCAATCGAACTCTGCTCGCTTCGAACATATGTGTTTTTAAACCCACAATTTTTCGAAACACTAACACACAAATACATTCAAGGATCTAAGTAGAGAAATAAATGTGGCAGGAAGTATGATACCTGAAAGTCCAAAGCGTCGCGGGCAGCAATTTCGTACGAACCGAGCGAGTGCAACGTTGTGGAGAAGTTTAGAGGGGTGAGGCGGTTGTGGAGAAGTTTAGAGGGGTGAGGCGGTTCGATCGATTTAAAAAAAAAAAAACTGATGAAAGGAACCCTAATTATAGGATATTGACATCACCAAGATTTTAAAAAATTACTAGATCGTCCTCTACACCCGGTAAATTAGTATAGAGTAAATTGGTAACAAAATGACTGAACGTGGTAATCGAGCTAAACCCTAAACCCTAAACCCTAAGCATGTGTAGTTCCCCAATTTTTTGAGATTTTAATAATTAAAAAAATATATATATATGCTATGGGACGGGATATTTCTACCATCCAAAGTACCGTCCAAACAATACCAAAACCCTTTCATATCTCCTTTACCAAGTCATTCGCTAGGATTTACCAGTCACGTTAATGCATCTTTACTAATTCTAATATTTCCATGTTACTGTGCTACTGAGTGAATTAGTTACCGCATTTAATCTATTTCGTTTTTGAACTCGTCTATAGCTATGACTACCATACCATGGGATATAACTCCAAATAGACATTACAATGTAACGATAGCTCCTCGAAAAAAATATTTGGTTTACGTTAGTTAGGATAATGTCGTCATTAAAACAAATAATACTTAGGTACACAATTTGAACATTACTACTAGTAATCCAACTATCATCGGAATTTAATCGTCCTATTCACCACGAGATATCTGATAGGGTACAACAGGCTAAAGAAACGAACACCTTAAGTACAAACGTGGAACACTGGTACGGTGTTGGTGTTGGTAGATTATTAACGTAAGTAATGCAACGTGACACGCGATAAGATATGGAGAAACAAACACCCTAATATCAATCGTGGTGATAATACGACAACGATTAGATGGATTGTATGGAGAAACAAACACCCTAGTATCAATCGAGTATGGATTGTATGGAGAAACAAACACCCTAATACGGAACGCTACAACGAGTACGTATACTATTCTCCCGATGTATGCAACGTGACACCTTCGATTAGATGTCCGTTTGTAATACATAACACCCTTTGTACATATATGATCATAATTTTAACTATTTGAGATAATACGACAATGCATATTGCCTTGAGCGGTAATAATATCAACTATTTTCCACCCTAAACCCTCGATCGCATGAAATTACCACTATCTTGGCATGTCACTTACCAATTTATTAGTTGATGTCTTACCAAGTATCCCAAAGTCACTTACCAAATTCCTGATATGATTTACCAACTTCTTCTGACGTTACTTACCACTATCTTGGAATGTCACTACCAATTTAATAGTAGATGTTTTACCAAATATCTTGAAGTCCAAATACGATAATACGTGGTTTACCAAGTTTTTTAAAAGTCACTTACCAACACTATAATATGGTACCAACTTCTTTTGATGTCACTTATCAATTACATTTTTGATTCTTTTAAATTTCGACTACCAGGTTTTTTATTGATACTTACCAAGTTAATGTCGACATTTTTACCAGGTTTTTTTATGGGACTTACCAACATATGAAATTGATTTACCAGGTTTTTTTATGACACATACAAATATAGGAATATGGTTTACCATGTAGGCTTATGCGACTTACCAAGTTTGTTTATATTATTTACCAATTTATTGGTAAATGACAATATCAAAAATACCACGGTAACTGGGAGGCGTCCACAGAAGGTCCGTCCAAGGAGGCTCTGTTTTTTTACAAACGATGGGACGGTACTTGGGACGGCCATCCCAAACGCCCAGGACCGTCCCTAAGCATCCTGTAGTAAACATTAGTGGGGGACGGTATGAGGACGGTCCGTCCCATATCTCCTGTTACAAAGCCTATTATAGAGACGGTATAGGGACGGTCCGTCCGACGACTCCCAGGACCGTCCCTATTATAACTTTCATTCAGGACCTTAAGGACGGTTAGGGGACGGTTAAAATTAACCATCCCTTAACCGTCCTCTGAGCCAGAATTCCCTGACACGAAGGACGGTGCGATGATGGTCGTCCCTTGACTGTCCCAAGACCGTTTATCCTCAGTGATCAGTTTGGTTTACCACATCTACACACAAAATATTACCATAACATTCAATCCTCTTACCACATTTAATTCAACTTGTTTACAAATTCCACAAAAAAGAAGCTTGCCACAAATACTAACCAAACCAAATATCAAACCAACATCCAATTGCAAAAGTACCAAAACGCATTATCCAAATCATGAGTTTCCATTCTCAGTCAAGGCACATGGATACTTTAACTATTCAAAGCATGCCAAACAAGTTAATGTGCATCAAATTATCGACAAAAAATCACATATACCCGACCAGACTACTTTTGCACTCGGGCATTCTTGCAAGTACGTTTGTTGTGTCCGGGCATGTGACATAAACCACAGGTATTCTTACTCCCAACAACTTGGGATGTGATCCGCTTGGTTTTCCTTCGCCCTGGCTGGGATCGCATGTCCGGGGGTCGTATCACTTCGGTCGCCACGACCTCAGGTTCTTCCTCGTGTGTGACAGAGATTGGGTAAATGGCCCCTTCGTACGACTTACGGTACATACGAACACTGTGGTATGGGTCCACATAGTCATACGACGAGAAGTGCAGGTGCGAAATGCACACCAAAGCATGCGAACAAGGAATGCCGGTGACTTGCCATTCTCTGCATGAGCATTCCCATTTGTTGAGGTCGACCACCATCCTCAAAGCACCCTGACGAACCTCGTACAAACCCGGCAACGATCGAATGCAAGACAACGCCCTCGACTTGTCCAAATTGGCTTGAATCTCTATCTCAATTCTGGGGCAAACATTCTTAACCATTTCCGATGCTTCATTCCTTCGTTCGTCCATCATTGTCATCACATTAACCCTAAGCATATCCACCATAGCAGCGGGTGGCAAAACCCTAGCATCTTTCGCCCACTTATTCCAACTCTCCGCTAAATTATTGTTCATCGCGCCCCATCTCATCCTCGGGAAGAATGCATTGGCCCACATCTCTGGTTTCGAACGTGCTATGAATTCCTTGGCATGGTTACCGAATGCATCCACGAGCTTCTTTATGTATTTCTCATAATCGGAGGCAGTAAGAGCATTCGCAGCAAGGTGGAAAATGTTGCACCATTTACTCTTATGGTGCAAGGGATATTTCGACAAAACCTGTTGCATTAGTGAATAAAGCACCATAAGATAAACGATTCGAGCAAGCATCACTGGGACTCGTATACTACAATAGTAAACAAACTTTGGCATACATACGTCAGTCTGAAAATTGTCTATCAAGTGACGGAGACATATTGCATGGGCACAGATTGGGAATACATTGCATACGGCGTTGAGAAGCCCGGCGTGTCTATCCGTGAACAAAACCAACTGCTCGAAAGGGAAATTTTCGCTTTGGGCCTCAAGCGCTCCATAAAGCTTTTGACAGAACCATCCCCAGCTGAAGTCCGTCTCCGCGTCCACGACTACCAGAAACAAGTATAAGATACCCAATCAATTAACAACAACAAGATATACATACCGGCGAATGCTAATGTAAATATGCCGTTGTTCGCGTCCTGCCCAATGGCCGTTAGCATGGTCCCTTTCCACTCCGTCTTAAGATGTGTACCATCAAGAAACAACATCGGACGACAACCACTCAAAAAACCCCTCATGCAAGCGCCCATGCAAATAAACACACGGTGGAATTTCATTGTGTCCGGAAATATTTCCAAGTCGGCGATAGTGCCGGGGTTCGAGGCCTTCAACGATTCGCACATACCCCTAAGTTTGTCAAAGGATTTCTCATCCTTTCCATGGATCTCTCTTAATGCTATCTCTTTCGCCAACCAACCTTTATGGTAGGGTATATCAACCGCAAATTGAATTTTCGCATCAGCTATGGCTTCTCTAGGCGTAAAGCCCGGCGTGCTTCTAACTTTCTCTCTAATGATACTTGCAACCCACTTGGAATTCGCATTTGGATGGCTTGTACTTTTTATGCGGTCGACACCACATGTATGATTAAGGTTGCAATTACGGATGCCAAATGTATCATCCGATTTAAGGAATGCTGCATAAATACGCCATCCACACTCTTCCACCGAACATCTCACTATCACCTTATCCTTCGCATTCTTCACGTATCTAAATCCTCTATTTGTTGCAATGCAATATGACCGCAATACTTCACGGAACTTACCAACACTCTCAAATGTTTGTCCTTCACCATCAATACGTTCAATGCCACCGGATCGTCCCCCCATGGCCTCTTGCTCTATCCGTACCATTGCCAATTGGTTATGGCTTGATGACTCCGGTACATCATCCACCCTACATTTTTTCACAAATTATCTCATTACACAATCTAACCAAAACTTGGCCATTCAAATTATAACCACCGAAGATCTAAAATATCATACCTTCTTCTCTTCGTGTTCGGTACGATGTGAACATTGCACAAGTGTACATTCGTCACCGAGTGATACCACAACATCAACTTTATATCCGTATCACTTTTGATTCGTACCGGTAGCTTGTCCCCGGGAGCTTCGTATTCCAGTGTGTTTAAAAGAGGATCGAACTCGGGCCATCTTTCAAACAATTCAGTATGCACATCCGCCACGGTTGTCTGGTCGTGATGCTTAATGGGTACTTCTCATTCTCATAGTCACATACTACTAGCAGATTAAAGCTACTAAAGCTACTGCTTCCCACTTGCTCCCCACTATTACTCATTTTTTTCACACCTACAAATAAAACAATATTAAAATCAATATGGATACGTACGAAACCCATGCAAATACATTCCTACACCTCTAGGTACAACTAAAACCCACCCATATTGCTTCCTGCTCATAATTGAACATCAACAACTACTAAATTTATTCTACAATGGCATCCCAACCTCACAAAATAAATCAGAAACATTGTAATGACAATACCGAAGCCTCTATGCATCAAATGTCAGTAAATAGCCACTTTAAACTGTTCCTTTCACAAAAACACCACTATTGTTGCCATTGCACATCATTTGAGGTTGTTTTCCTATTCAACATTACGAGAAACATTTCATACAAAGAAGCCCTATTTTTCTTCTTGTTCTCACCTTACAATAGCTAAACATTGTTCTTCTCACAAAAATACGAATTATTATTCTCATTCTACAACATTCCTTAAGGATTTTATCCTCTTCAAGAATGGTAAAAAGTCGGGAAGAAGTTAATAAATAAGCCATATTTTTCTTGTTCTCACCTTCCAATGTCTTCTCCACCGTGCTTGGACGTGTCCCACTGACTCCTCCGCTATGTTTGATCGTTTGCCTTGTGAAGCTCGGTCCTCCTGCTTGCTCGAGCCCTTTGCTAGCGGGAGAATGGAGAGGACGACGATCGAATAGGATGGAACAGGGAGAGACGTTGGAGGGAGAGGGAGTTTAGGGCATTGGGTGTTTCACGTATTTTCTCACAAGGGTATTTGAGTATTTTCCATGTTTGTCTTAGTTAATGTCATTGTTTAGTTTTTTGTTTAAGTTTGCTAATTGGTAGGGCCTAAACTCTAATGATTTAAAATGTGAGATTTTGACTGAAATAAAGTTTGGTTGGTGGGGACTGGGCTGGGGTTTTCCCAAAAAACTGGGGATATCCCAGTTTTAGGACCCCATTTCAAAAAACTGGGAGCGTTCGCTGTGGCTGTGCCCGATTAGAAGTCGATTTGGGCTTCTTGAAGCCCATAAAATAATCCGATATTAGTATCAAAGGCCCATAAACAAATCAATACTCTAATAGTATATTTCAAACAATTAACAAAACGATATGTGAAAACGCTATATCGTTTGCCGCTTTGCTATAGCTTTCTTCCAACGCTAAGCTGGGTCTGCACTCTTCAATTTCTGTTTCCTCTCGGCTGTGGAGCGTAGCCTTCAATTTTCGACAGCGTTTCTCATTCTCACGTAATCTTTGAAAAGTTCATTTGATCTATCTGGAAAGTACTCTTTGAATATTCTGCGGGGAACTAGGGTTTAAGACCACTATATGGCTACATTCGGCGCTACGACAACAAATACGAATCCCAATCGTTCGGCGGAGGTAATTATAGTTATTTTTCGATTTCCCGTGTCCAAAATGGAGTAATTCTTACTGGCAGTTTTGGCTCTTGTTGGGGTTCGAGGATTTTGAACTCTGAAGTCTGATTTGTAGTTTCTCTAAATGTTGTTAAGGTGATTCAACCTCCAAGTGATTCTGTCTCTAGTCTCTGCTTTAGCCCTAAGGCCAATTTTTTGGTTGCTACTTCATGGGATAATCAGGTATAATTGCTTTCCTCGATTTGGTTCGTTAATCAAATTTGTGATGATTGCAATTCTTGAAGTTGAGTTCAGCTCTCTGGCGCGTTATTTCATCTCGTACTTTAAAAAACAGCGTTGGTCTCTTTTCAAGGCCAATATGCTTCAAGTTTCCATACTCAAATAGTACTGGATTAGATGTGCGTAATAGTAGTATTTTATAGTAGAATTTATTTTGTTTTATTTTATTTTTCCTTTTCCTTTTCTTTGACCACACTAACATTGTCTATCTAGCTAAATGGGTGCATTTTTGGCTAATTTTTCCTAGGTACGATGTTGGGAGGTGATCAAATCAGGAGCATCTGTGAACACTGTTCCGAAGGCGTCCATATCACACGAGCATCCGGTAATGTAACCTCCTGTGTTACTTGGTACATGAGCTATACCTCTTGTGTTGTTCATTTTGTAACCTTTTTTACTAGGTCTTGTGCTCTGCCTGGAAGGATGATGGAACAACTGTTTTTTCTGGGGGTTGTGACAAACAAGTGAAAATGTGGCCATTATTGTCTGGTGGCCAGCCTGTGACTGTGGCTATGCATGATGCTCCTATTAAAGAGCTTGCTTGGATCCCTGAAATGAATCTCCTAGCAACAGGAAGCTGGGATAAGACTCTCAGGTAGTTCTTGATGCCATTCGTTGTTTACATGTGAAACTATTAATTTTGAGTTGCTTATTTGATTGGAGGTGCGTCGTTTTTGCATGGGAGAGAATCAAGACTACATTTGTTTTTTTCTGAACCTTGATTAAGCATTGGTGTTCTTCTACTTGGGAGATGCTTGTCACATGTGTAAAAACATCATTATGTTGAAATAGTGCATTCTTTTTGTTTTTTTTCTGAAGATTTGTATGCAAGGAAAATCCACATCTCATCTGTACGAGCAAAACTAAATGCAGTATTTTCACTGTGTACAACAGAACCGATCCTTTTATTTTTTATTTTGACTTGCTACTTGAATTGATGTGTGGTAATCAATTCTCATTGTACTATATTGAGTTTTTTTTAGTTATTGATGTACATTTGGCATGCCAAGATAACAGTCAGTTGTTTGTGCTTGGTATGTCATTCTATGTGCCAATTGATGTGTGTTCTGACCTTGGAGAGTGCAGGCTGATGCCTAGTTTGTATACATGATTTGTTGAGTTTTTTATGATTTCTGATGTCTGATTTCATTATAAGTGCCATTTGTTTGTTCTTAGTATGTCATAACCCTTTTGCTGAAACTACATTATTTCCCAGTCCATTATTTTGATGGGATCACTTGACACAGTTTGTTCCTATCTTTGGGATGTTGGTCACTCTGACACAGTTTCTCTTTGAATTCAGCTAAATCTGAGCAAACTGATCTTTTGTGTATGACATTCATTTTTCTAAGTACTTGCAAAGGGTTGTTGTCAACTTTAGTATGCTTTTATTATTTTCAGGTATTGGGATCTAAGACAGCCGAACCCAACTTGGGTACAGCAGCTTCCTGAGCGTTGCTATGCACTCACTGTAAGGCATCCACTTATGGTTGTTGGCACAGCTGATCGAAATCTTATAGTTTTCAACCTGCAGAACCCTCAGGTAATTTTGGACTCTTAATTTTTTTCGTGCATTCACTAATTTTTTTTTCTGTAATGTCTTGTATCCAAAGGCACACCTGCTCCTTGAATTTTCTTCTTATCTTAGCTCATTGTTAAAACAAGAAGGGTAACTAGAGGCAGGAGCACGTATAGCTTGCCAGCTATACAAGTGAAGACTTCAGGTTCTACCTGTTGAGGAAAGATTAAAAAAGATTTTCTGCACGATCATGTTAGAACTCATCACTTCCCATTAAACACAATGAAAGATCGAACTATTTCTACAGTAACAGTGTAATGATAATTTGAGTGGTGGACTACATTACAACTATGATTATAATGTTGTGATAAAACTATTATTATAATTTAGGAAACTTGATTACACAGTCAAACATAAAAGATATGACAGTACTAATTTCTAAAAGAAATAATTTTCTAAGAGTTCTCTGTGAGAATTTCTACAAGAAAGATTGCCTCAACTCTGAATTGATTCCTAATTTAACTCTGGTGAAATATCACTTCTCTTCTCTGTGCTTGATCTGGAAAGGTATGATTTCCATTGGAGGGACTAGATGTTTTATTAAATTGAAATCGATTATACTATTCCAGATTGATGTTTTGGCTTGTGGTGTAGTTAGTCTTTCAAAGTTTGATAAGCTCGTATTCTCATGAGTATATGTGATTGAGAATGTTATATTGTCTAGTTTACCACTACTTTAAAATGGTAGTTTTTCAGTTGTATGAAGAAGTTCTATTCAAGATATTGTAGATGTCTTGCATTGGAAAAGGATTATAAGAGTCATAGAGCTCTCTCTTCTTTATCTTTCAGGCTTCCTCATTGCTATGAAGCCTATTTTGTGCTTTCAAGATGCTTTTTTGATTTTTCTGTATACATTTTTAAATTATTATTATTATTATTATTATTTTACTTCGATTGTGCTCTTGTGTCATAGTAAATAACTAAATATGCTGTAAGATTTATGATCAGTTAATTCTGCTAGCATAATCATTTGCTTCTTAAATGTGGCAGTCTGAGTTCAAGAGAGTTGTGTCACCATTGAAGTACCAGACCAGATGTTTAGCTGCTTTCCCTGACCAGCAAGGCTTCTTGGTAAGTTTCTCATGTTTAGAATTTGCTTATTCAAATTATCAAATAGTCTTATCACTCTTAACTGCATTCTGTTGGTGCAATTTCTTATTGGTGGCACTTGAGAGGACACCACCTGCAACTTCCCATGAGAAATTAGATGATTGAGAAAACTGTGTGTCAATTACTTGTTGAGCTTCCAAAGCGCCTTTTTTTCGTCCGTTCATTTCCATGATTCTCTTATGCATAGTGGTGAAAGCTGTCTAGTTGACAGATATTATAGTTTTGAAACATAATAAAAAATGAGGGTAAGGGAAGTTCTGGTGTTACATAATGATTCTACTGTTGTTTGCATGCCCAAAAGGGCTCTGATATGAAGAGTATTGAGCATTTCCCTTTCTATTTGAAAACAGAATGAAAATTCTTGATCCATCTGGTGTTCTGCCTTTTTCCTTAACCAGATGTTTTTTCTAAATGCATGGCAATGTCATTCACTTTGCCTTGATTCATGCTTTGTTTTGGAAGCTTCTAATTTTAGGATAAATGCTACTCCTATATTTTATGCCAATTAATAGATCTTTAGGGAAGCAATTACAACCACCTGAACATGATGGGTAAAATATATCCCATCACAAAGATTGTCCTTGGTTGCATTAATTCTTAATTATGATCATTGATGCTTTTGTATTGGCACACAACAAAATAATGCTGCATAACACTGTTTTGCAGGTAGGTTCAATTGAAGGGAGAGTTGGAGTTCACCATCTAGATGAGTCGCAATCAAGCAAAAACTTTACTTTCAAATGCCACAGAGATGGGAATGATATCTACTCTGTCAACTCACTGAATTTTCATCCAGTAAGACTCATTACTCTAGACTATCTTTGAGCCATTCATGCCGACTGCTTAGTGTTTTGTTATATACTGTGAATGTTCTGCGCATTCATCTGAGGTATTTGTTCAACTAATGTTTCTGATCTGTTATCAAATACATGTGGAAGTGTATGGGCGTTTACACTTATTGAAACATTCATTTGGAACAAATTCTCTGAGTCACACTTATTTCATTTGTGTTTGGTTTGTCACTGTAAATATTGTCTCGAGAAAAATAAGACGGGCCTTTTTCTTGAAATTTAAATTCAGCTGTTACATTTATCAGTGTATGCTTAAAGCACTACTCATGCAAGTGGTTTGTTTCTTTTGAAGCTTTGTCCCTGGATTTTATGCATATCATAGCATGCAAATGTGCATAATAAAATGTCATTTACAACAAAGTGTTTCCTATACAATTTCTTTACCTAATAGTTTGGCTGCCTGCACCTTCACAGATTCATCATACTTTTGCCACAGCTGGATCTGATGGAGCCTTCAACTTTTGGGACAAAGATAGCAAACAGCGACTTAAGGTATAAAGATAGTAGCTTATTCCAATATCATTTTTTTCCTGCATCTCTACATTGAGTGTAAACATGCGCCTCACTAAATTTTGTAATCAGGCGATGCTAAGGTGCAATCAACCAATACCTTCCAGCACATTCAACAACGATGGCTCAATCTTTGCATACTCAGTATGTGGCTTGTCTTCTGCTCTTCTTACATTGATGAGAGTGATTAATATTTTTGTGCTATGCGCCTATGCTCAACCACTAATATGCACTTAATATTCAGGTGTGCTATGATTGGAGCAAGGGTGCTGAAAATCACAATCCATCCACTGCCAAGACGTATATTTACCTACACCTCCCACAGGTATACTTGTTTTACCATTTTCAGTATGAGGTTCTATTTTCTGCAACTCTTACTGCCAGCTGCAAATGTCTCAAGTGCTCCCCTGTAAAATTTGTATTTATTCTCTTTCCTTTCCAGGAGGCTGAAGTCAAGGCCAAGCCACGGGCTGGAACGAGTGGGAGAAAGTAAACGACACCTTCCCATTTTAGTGAACAGAAATTATACTTTTGTATGGAAGCTGCTCTACTCTACCTCTTACTACTATGCCCTTGCAACGCGCAATCACACAATCATGTCACATCACGGATGGAAAGATCATCGTGATAGGAGGGATGGTGTAGGTTACCTAGCACTGTGATAGGATGCCCATCACTGGATGGAAATGTTTCCATATGGAGTAATAGGATACTTCTAACTACCATGCATATGCGAACAAGCTTTTTTCCATGTCGGTCATTATGGGGGAATTACTCGTAGGGAGAACGATAGCTGGAAGGCAATCTGGTCGAGCTTGTTTGCCAACCATTCGGGGTATGTTTTAGCCCCCCGGGGATTTATTTTGAATGCATTCACTGATGTTAGGATGGTATAATATGAGTGGGATTGCATTTGGTATTTGATTATGACGAGCTTTTGTTGCATTTGGTATAAATAATCATATGTTTAAAACGATGTTAGTGAATAGTAATCACCAATTCTCTTCAAAGAGTCATTCAGATCCTGGCTACAATCCTCCCCCCCTATACCCCTAATCATCATTAATTTTGTACAACATTAGAACATTGGAAAGTCAAGAAAAACTGTGTAAGTAGCCACAGAATATGCATCATATAGGGTGGGTGCAAGTTATTGATAACACTAAAGTAATTCCTACTCTACTCTACATGTACATTTACTTCATTTGGGACCAATCCCCATTAATAATGGTTTCTCAATTATCAAGGAACTAAATCCTCGTTTGGTGGATGCGTTTTGTATTGTGTGATGCATATCATCCTCCCAACTTGTTTTGCCAGAGCGATGGTTAGACCAAAAATAGCATTCAATTATATATGGCCTTGATGGTAATTAACAACAAAAACCATCATCATATATTTATGTAAAACAATAAACCATATTGAAAGAAAAAGGCGAGAGACTAAAAAGATGCCATAGATTCTTTTCTTTTGTTTTATTAAACCAGACACACCACACAGTTGTGCTTCCACAAAAGGAATTTCCAGATTCTCTCGGAAGCGTGTTAGGCGTCAGTCAATACGGATATGTATGTATGTATGCACTGGGCGTTTGGCGCAACTACTATGGATATATATCAAAATTGAAATGGATCAATTCCAACATTTATAGCTCATATCTTCCATGTATTTAATTCCTACTATTATTTTCGAAAATTAACTTGGTTCCATTCATTTTGTTTCTATAGATTTCTTTTTATCAAGTTAGATGTACACAACTCGAACATCTCTATTAGTTGCTTTAATGCTCAAGAACAATAATATCCATTCCACAGATTCTAAGTATAAATGTATAATAAGTAACCATTTCACATTTTTATTAACTAGAATAACTAAAAATGTAATGTACCCTAGTTACAATATTCCTAATTTGTACGGATAATTGAGGATGAGTAATTTTGATGCATTTTATTTTGATTTACTGATGCATTTGATTAACAAAATTTTTGGAATTACTATTGAAAGAGAATAATGGTTATGTAGGCTTCTAAAATGACAGCTGGTGAAAATACCCAGCTGACAGACCACGGGCTGTGCCAAAATGCCAATTGCCATGAAACTGCAATTTAACCAAAGAGAGAGAGGTCCACATGAAAATGATGGCTTCAATTACAATTAATGTAGTAATTTTTAACCTAATTGATTTTCTACTCCTCCTCTTATTTTTGAAATGTAGCTACTACATTTCTTTTTTTATTCTTATGTTTTAAAAAAAAAATATTGCTGCCTTATTTTTTAGCAACTTTTTGTTTTTGTTTTTTGTTTTGAAAGTTGTGGGGAGTTGCTCCATGCAATCATTCAATTTTGACATTGATTATGAGGCAAGCTGCTTTGGGTGCTTTTTAAAAAATAAGCAGGATGTTTTATTGTTTCCTTTGAAGGAAATATATAAACACCTTTTTAATTTTTTATTTTTTTTTTTTTAAAAAAAAGACACGGAAAGAAAAAAGAAATGAGACATTTAAAAAAAGATTATTTGGATGAATGCTAATGTTATAGGGCTTCAATAGCCTTACAAGACCGGTAGTGTATTTGTGCACATTTTCTCCCACACTCTTACACTACCGGCGACATTTATATGTAAGAGAGAATATGATTCAAGTTTTTAATAATTTCTCTTTTAAAAAAAATTCTGGCTTATAAGTATTACTCCCTCCGTCCCACCTAATGTGTCTTGTTTGACTTTTTGACACTGTTCATTGTTCAGCATTTGACTCAATTTTTTGTATGTATATATTAGAAAAAAATAGTCGAGTTGGGTCTTGTTAGAATCTTATGATCATATAGTTTTAGAATATATATTTTACATAATTTTTCATTATATATATTTTGAGATATTAACGATTAAAAAAGTGCATTGGATTGTGTGCAAAAGTCAAACAAGACAAGTTAGATGGGACGGAGGGTGACTTATGTCATTGCTTTTGAATTTTTTTCTGTACAGAGTGAGGATCAGGTCCGTCCGTCCATTTTTCATTCGAATATTTTGTTTAATGTAATGATAATATATACTTCCTCCGTTCCTTAACAATTGACACGTTGGGAGTTTTGTCACTGTTCATTGAGTAACTTTGATTCGATTTTTTAACACAATTATACAAGATAAAATATAGTCAAGTGGGATCTTGTTGGATTCGTCTAATCGCATAGATTCGGAATATCAAATTTTTATAATTTTTACTTGTATAGAATTTGAGTTATTAAGGATTAAAAATGTGCATTGAATTGCGTGAAATGTGGGTCCGTGACAAATATTAAAGAACGGAGGAAGTATTTAATTGGTTTTACTCTAGGTCTATACTATAAATTTAAAAATTTTGTTATAGAAATTAAACGAGTAATATGTAACAATCTAATCCTGTTACCAGTGTACCTTTTGCGGCACACAAACTTTTCCCTATACTCTAAAGCTTACTCATAAAAAAGATGCCACTGTAAGAACCGTACAAAAGGCCCCTAAAAAATGGAAGAAGGAATTCCATTCCATCACAGGTTAAAATTAAAATTTGTCCAGCAATTATCAAATACTTCTTCCTCCTCCGTTCATTTTTAATTGTCCCGTATCCATATTTCACGTAATCCAATACACGTTTTTAATTCTTAATAACTTAAATTCCATACAAGTAAAAATTATGAAAATTTGATATTTTAAATCTGTGCGATTAGACGAATCCAACAAGATCTCACTTGACTATATTTATCTTATATAATTGTATTAAAAAATCGAGTCAAAGTTACTTAATGAACAGTGACAAAAATCAATCTGCGTCGACTAATTAGTAACGGAGGAAAGGAAGTATTATAAAAACTAATCATAGATTCATAGTGCCAGTTTTACTATAATTCGAACAAGAAGAAAAATTCTTGATGCCCTTTCTCGATTCTCCTCCACATCTTGGCTCCTAACAAATCTTTGAATCCTAAAAATCTGCCGTTCACATTTTTGCACATAATATGAAGTCAATCATTGACTCCAAATCTTGTCCAGTTCTTGCAACAAAATGTTGCCTGATGACCTAACTCTTCAAAACCCTCATATACATATACAGAGAAATACGTACATATACATACATTCCTCAATCCTCCATCCCTGTGAATCCCCATTTCCATTACCCTGTTTCTATTTTCCAGTAAATTTTAAAATGTAAGTACATGTATGTATATATACACAAAAGAGGTGACATTTAATTTATTGGAGTGGTACTGGTAGCAGTGAGTGATTCATCCATCCATCCATCCATCCATCCATCACGGCCCCTGCGTAATCATCCCTGGAATTTCGTCCCTATAAATTCCCAACTCCCTGATTCAATTCATCCCAATCACTTTCCCCGTTTTCCTTATTTACTATCTTCAATTTCTTTCCAGGCGCTCACTGTTGATATTCCTATGGACCTGGCAACAACCCATTTTCTTGTTCATACATTCCCAATTCTGTGTATCCTTGTATCCAATTCCAGGCCTGGTTTCGCCTGGGGCACACCTGGATTCGCCTGCGACGTGTCGAGCAACCCCGAATTGAAGGCGTTCGGGTTCTGCGACGCCTCTCTGGATGTCCGGACCCGAGTGCACGACCTGGTGAGCAGGCTGACATTGGATGAGAAAATCGGGTGGCTCACGAGTGGCGCCGTGGGTGTTGGTCGGCTCGGTATTCCCGGCTACGAGTGGTGGTCGGAGGCCTTACATGGAGTGTCGTCGGTAGGGTTCGGTACGAAGTTCATGAGCCCGATCCCTGCCGCCACCAGCTTCCCTCAGGTTATCCTCACTGCCGCCACTTTTGATGAATCCCTGTTTCAGACCATTGGACAGGTAATGTAGGCTGCAGCAGCAGTGTTGGGTTTTTTTTTTTTTTTTTTTTTATTGGATTAGAATAATATATCAACCCTGTTTTCATTTCTTCGGGCCTGTTGTGGCCTCTGGGATCGGTTCGGGCCCTTGTTGTATTCTTGCATTGCTGCTTTTTGTCCATTTCTGAGTGTTCAATTTAAAATTGAATAGTATGAATTTAGGCTTACACGATCCATGACCTGTATTTACCTGTAATTTCCTCACAAACCTCTCACCGCTGATGTCTGCAATCGACATCAACCTTAATGATCAACCGACGCACCAATTTCATCTTCCTTTTCTTACATTTCTCAAGGTGGTTTCAACGGAAGCGCGGGCAATGTATAACGCGGGATTAACAGGTCTCACATTTTGGTCTCCCAATGTCAACATATTCCGCGACCCCCGATGGGGGCGCGGCCAGGAAACGCCCGGCGAGGATCCCTTGCTGTCGAGCAAGTACGCTGCCGCATACGTGAGAGGTTTGCAGCTGAGAGACGACGGCGACACCAATAGGCTCAAAGTGGCTGCTTGTTGCAAGCACTACACGGCTTATGATTTGGACAACTGGAAAGGGAACAACAGATTCACTTTCAATGCTGTGGTAGTCTCACACTCTTATACTCGTTCGCGCGCCAATGCTGTCTTTTCATCTTTTCGAAAACTTCATTGCCGTTTGGTTTTTTTTGAATGTCTGCTGAGTTAGGTAACGCAGCAAGATTTGGATGATACTTACCAGCCCCCATTCAAGGCATGTGTTGAACAAGGAAATGTCGCCAGCGTGATGTGTTCGTACAATCAGGTCAATGGGAAGCCAACGTGTGGCGATCCCGACCTCCTATCTGGCGTGATCCGCGGCCAATGGAACCTCAATGGGTACGCCGTTTCGCGGTTTTCTTGTCTTTCTTGTAATTTCTGCTGATAAAATTTATAGAGCTAGCAAGAAAATTGGGTATTTGTTGCAGGTACATTGTATCAGATTGTGATTCTTTGCTTGAGATGTTTTATGCACAGCATTATACCAATACTCCAGAAGAGACTGCTGCCTTGGCGGTGAATTCAGGTATGTAGACTTTTGGACAATTTAGGATTTTGTAAGGACTTGAGGTTTGTAAGAATGTAGTGATTTTGTGATTTTCTTGATGCAGGGTTGGATCTCAACTGTGGGGCATTTCTGAAGAACAATGCCAAGGCTGCAGTGGATGGTGGGTTCCTGAGCGAGACGAGTATAGACCGCGCCATCTCCAACAACTTCGCGACGATGATGAGGCTGGGGTTCTTCGATGGCGACCCCAAACAGCAGCTTTACGGTGATCTTGGCCCGAAAGATGTGTGCACCAAGGCAAACCGGAAGCTGGCACGTTCCGTTGCACGGAAGGGGATAGTGTTGCTGAAGAACATAGGACAATCGCTGCCTTTGCATCCCGAGGCCATCGGGTCGTTGGCGGTGATCGGTCCCAATGCAAATGCCACAGAAACCATGATTGGAAACTACGCAGGTAGTCTCAACACTTGTTCAAACATATACAGGCAAATTGTTGGATTTTGAGTATCTGTCAGTTGAATTTTGAGTGGCTTTCAGGCGTACCTTGCAAGTATGTTTCCCCGTTGCAGGGCCTAATGGCATCCGTGCCGACGACATTTCTTCCGGGTTGTCCCGACATAAACTGTGGCAGTCCTGATGTCGACAATGCAAAGAAAATAGCATCGGAGGCGGATGCTGTGGTTCTAGTTGTCGGTTCAAATCAAGCTATTGAGGCCGAGGCGCTAGATCGGGTGGATATTACCCTTCCCGGGCAGCAACAAACTTTGGTATCCGAGGTTGCTAGTGTGTCGAAAGGACCTGTGGTTTTGGTCATCATGTCGGGTGGAGGCATGGATGTACAATTTGCCAAGGACGATCCTAAAGTGACTAGTATCCTTTGGGTTGGGTTCCCGGGCGAAGCCGGTGGAGCCGCCATTGCCGATGTTGTATTCGGACGCCACAATCCAAGTAAGCCAGATGACACGATCCTACACTATTTTTGCATCAAGCTAAGACAAAAGGAAAGGTTTAACCTTGATGAGGTTTCATGTCTTGTAGGTGGAAAGTTGCCAATGACTTGGTATCCTCAATCGTACTCGGACAAAGTTGAAATGACAAACATGAACATGAGACCCGATCCGACCACGGGGTACCCTGGTAGAACCTACAGATTCTACAACGGCCCCATGGTCTATCCATTTGGGTACGGGCTAAGCTACACCAAGTTCAATCACCGATTGGTTAAGGCTCCGACACACGTGTCCGTTCCCCTCGAGGAAGGGCACGTGTGTCGATCCTCAAAATGTAAATCCATTCACACTCTAGACGAGACATGCAAACATTTGGAGTTCGATGTTCATTTGGGTGTGAAAAATGTGGGGAAGATGAACGGAGACCATACGGTGCTGTTATTCGCGAGCCCTCCTCGGGTGCACAATGCACCTCAAAAGCAACTAGTGGGATTCAAAAAGCTGCACTTGACACCACAAGGAGGAGAAGGGGTGGTTGAGTTCAAAGTAGATGTTTGCAAGCATTTGGGTGTGGTGGATGAAGAGGGCAAGAGGAAATTGGCTTTGGGGAAACATGTTCTTCATGTAGGAACCTTGAAACATTCCTTGTATGTTGGGATTTGATGCTCATTTTTCCACATGATTCTTTGGCCCATCAGAAAAACAGAAATACTCCTATTTAACATATGAGGAATGGGCTTGGTTGTAAAGATGTACTCCCCTCTTACGATTTGGGCTTTATTTAAATGGGGCCAATATATTTGGACTCAATTTGTACCTAATTTAAGTTTCTAAATTTCCAAAATTGAAATGTCAACCAGTGTGGCAGTGTCCGATGCAAAGGATTAACTAAGGATTCATAAATTTAATTAGAACATGGTGCATTTCTTTGGAAAAAAGTGTAATCGTATAGTGAAAATCAAATTTCTTGTTTGTATATTGTTCCATACAATAGGGTTATTTTCATTAAAAATATAGAAGTATACAAATTAAAAGAATAGAAAAATATGGAACTTATTAATACCTTATGTGCTAGCAAATATTTTCCCCGTATTCAAAAAATTCTAACATTTCTTGTTTTCATGCAATCCAATACACATTTTTAAAGAGTAATATTTCAAATTTTATAAAGTAAAAAATTATAAAACTTTAATATTATAAAACTACGTGATTAGACGAATATAACAAGGTCTCACCTGACTATGTTTTATTTTATGTAACCGTATGAAAAAATCGAATCAAAATCACTCCATGAATAATGTTTACTATGCCAACGTTAGTTTTTTAAAATACGGAAGAAGTACAACTTGATGAATTTGTGCATTAAACAAAAATAGAATTTTATTTTGTCTTGAAATCCACCTGGTATTTTTTATCTTTCATGACTGGGACTAATAAAATTCTACTTGTTCTCAAATAAACGCACCCTTCCTGCATTTCACGTAGCCCAAGACACATTTTTAAATATTTATAACTCAAATTGTATATAAGTAAAAAATATAAAAATTTGATATTCTAAAACTATGTGATTAGACGAATCTAACAAGATATCACATGATTATGTTTTTTCTTATATAACTATATCTAAAAAATTAATCAAAGTTACCCAATGAATAGTTACTACTATGCAAATGGTTCACTTATATGAGAACGAGGAGGTAGTATCTTAAAATCCGAACTTTGTCCTTTGGTCTATATATATAACCATACTTCTTGAGTTCTTGTAACTATAAATAATGATAATGAAACCCACCTGTGTAACATTGCACTAAGTCCTGTGGGCAATTGAGCATTGGCCATCACCACAAACTAGGGAAAATTATTGGACAATTAAGATCATCACATCAACTTTAGTTAAATATATAATATAGTTGGATTATAATAAAAAATATAAATAATGATAATTGATCCCTTTCCCATCCCCCAAAGAACTCTTGACCTTTATAATAAGTTGCTTTGTTCAATTTTTGGGTTTTGGTTTTTATATTGCTATTTCGTAACCTTTTGGCTATCTAAGTGGTACTATAGGTGAAATTAGGCTATCCTTATCATCGCACTTGCAATTATTGTATTTCAAATTTAATTTTGCTCATAGTAATAGACTTTGTTTTATGTCTATTTCCATTATTATTAAAGTCGAGGTTGTAATATTTAGTGCTATATTGAGTAATCTTATCATTTTAGATTTTTCAAATGCGTATTAGTACGTACTTATAATAAGTGAGAGTGGCCTTATAAGTGATTAATTAAAGTTCAATTATTTATGTGAATTGAGTCACGATAAAAAGATTTATTTTGGTCATATAATTATTACAATTTTCATCCACAATTTAATTGCTTGTAGTTTATTTTACTGTACACGTTTTAGTATTAGGTTCGTATTTTTCGATTCACCACATATATGCGAGGTTATAGATTTAGATCCTATTATATTATAATTTGAAATTTTATTTATATCACGTTTAGTGCAATTTTCTTCCCCTAGCTTATCAAGAGGTAATTACAAAAATAAATATAATACATTAGTTGTTCAAATAATAATTAGTGGACTAATTTGCTTGTCTTATATGTGGTGCATCTTCATATCAGTTGTTTGAATATTCTGCAAGTTGTATATTCTGAAATATTCAACTATATAGTCCGAACAGTGACGTAATGAATAATTTTGGGCATCTTATTTAATTTAATTAATTATTATGGTCGTCATCATCAGAGTCTAGTAATAATGCACCTCTGTATTGTTCATGGAATCTAACCACTCTATTAGTGTTATTTTTTTTAATTAATCATCGAAACAAAAATATTCATTTTGAAATAGGTTTTGCTCATGCTCAAAGGTCATGTAGATTTTCTTTTTCCCCCTTTTTAATAAATTTGACTTTTTTTAATAAATTAAGTGAGGCGTTTGGTATAAACTAAAGTAGGCATTATTTCACCATTATTCTGGATTGCCTTGAAGAACTACCAAATGAACAAAAATGAAAAACAAAAAATTACATACTCACACTTTACACATATACGTATAAATTAAAGTATGTATGACTACATATAAATGTACAAATAGAGTTCAATTGTGAATTACAGTGAAATTTAAAATGAGCTAGTTGGAAAGGGGAAAACAGACAGCGTCGACAACATCAATGATGATGAATAAAAGGGTTGACAAGGACAAGAGAAATTGAGGGGATGGAATCTGGCCCACACACGTGTCTGATGGCGACGTGGCGGTACCATATCAGCTGCGATGGACGGTCTGTGACGCCTCAACAATGAAAACCCCGGCCCCACCGCGAATCGACCGGATGCCCGACTTCGGGTCGGAGCGGGCCGGTTAATCGAGCATTCGAATCATTTTTAATTTTTTAGGTTTGATCCATATCTATTATCATTTCTAATTTGGCGCACATTATTTTCTACATTTTCTGCGTTACATTTTCTTATAGTTGCAGCATTTGAGTTTGGACTACTATTAAACCACACACTTTAACTTAAAGTTTTATCATAGTTATACAAGTTAAAATATATAGTTAAGTGAGATCTTGTTAGATTCGTTTCGTCGTGTAGTTTTTAAAAATCGAACTTTCAAAATTTTTATTTGTACCGAACTTGAGTTATAAATTGTTTAAAATGTGCATTTGACTGCGTGCATTGTGGGTCCGTCGTAATTTTTAGAAAACGGAGGGAGTATATATCAAATACTATCATTTATATATGGTGAGGAAATAACAATGAATTAAGATAAATAATTATTCAACGAGACTCTTAAACTATCCTCTAATGATTTCTGATTTTCTACTACTACTTAGTAGTTAGTAGTAATATTATTTTCGGTAAAGTCCTAGTATTTTAGGGTTGTTTCTTTTGACATTAAATTTAATTTTATTTTCCTTGAATTTATTAAACAATTGCTTTAATTCATATTTCACGCATTTCAATATATATTTTTAATTTTTATATTTAAATTTCATACAAGTAAAATTTAAAAAAAAAATTGATATTCTAAATTTAGCGATTAGACGAATTCAACAAGATCTCAATTGACTATATTTTATCTTATATAATTGTATTCCATTAAAATATGAAGAATTCAACAAGATTAAATTTATGTGATTAGACGAATATGTATTCAAGTTTTGTACTCATTTTGAAATATGAAGAATTAAAGAAATGTAAGAGATTTGTGTAGAAAAATAAAAGTGTATTGGAAAATTTGCAGAATAGTTAAAGTAATTATTATAATGGGATTTGGAATCGTTAAGATTATAATCATATTTATATTAATTTAATTTATCTAAAAAAGAAAAGGTGTCAAACTTCGTGGGACAGCTCAAAAAGAAATATATGTCACATTTCGCACATTTCGCGGGACGGATGGAGTAGAATTTTATTAAATTTTCCGAGTAGAGCATTGGTCATCACCAAAAACTACGGATAAATAAATTGCATAATTAAGCTGTGACTTAGATCCCATCAACCCAAATTAAATACTTAGTAGTATTTATTTATTTTTGTATTGTGTACTTATAAAATAGAATAAATTAAGATCCCTTTCTTCTCCTATGTCCAAAATAACCCTTGACTTCTCTCTCTCTCTCTCTTTAATTTATTGTCGATTATTTTTATTACGAGTACTATTTTCTACTAATATACTACTCCATAACCTTTGGTTTTACCTAAGGGTAGAGCTGAAAATAGAACAAACAGTTCGTGAGCTGAGCTCGGTTCGACACGTGTTCGTTCGTTAACAACTCGTTCGGTAAGTTAAACGAACCGAGCTCAAACACATAATTTGGTTTGTGTGTTCGTTCGTTAAGTTCGCGAACAGTTCGGAATTCTTTTTTAATGGAATATATATTATAAAAAATAAACATTTTATCTAGTTGTTCTTTCCATTTTTCATTTTTATTAATTTCACATTTCTCTCATAAATTATATTACAATATACATTACATTTTCACACCTAATTTAATTCTAAAACAAATAAATTTATTAATAAAATAAATAGTTCGTTAACTGAGCTCGACTAGGCTCGTGTTCGTTCGTTATTAGCTCGTTCGTAAGGTTAAACGAACAGAGCTCAAACATGAAAATTGGCTCGTTAAGATTTTTGGCTCGGTTCGTGTTCGTTCGTTAAGCTTAACGAACAGAGCTCAAACACTTGAAGCTCGGTTCGGTTCGGCTCGTTTACAGCTCTACCTAAGGGTACTATGTGACATCACAATGTACCCGAAGTTGTATTTTTAATTAAATTCTAATATTATATTAGGTCGAATTAGTAGTATTATACAGAATTTGCTATATTTTGATATGTTTTGTCGTGGAGAGGCTAACAGAAATCATTTATTGCATCTCCCTTAAATATTCTTCAACTTGGCATATCCACTGTTTTTATAGTTATGTGGTGTATGATGACAAACCAATTGTGCCATATAATATTGTCAGTGAAGTGGAATAATATTGATTAAATTATGATTTTAAATATAAATATATATTGTTTAATATTTATTTTTCTTCTTCATCTATATATAGATCAACGGTTCAAAGTTAAAAGGAAAAGTTCAAATAAAGGAATGACAGCTAAAAAAATCTATATTTATAAATATTTATAAGGTGCGAACTAAATTTGATTTTATATTTTTAATGATATTCTAATGAAGTATAAAAACTGTGCTAATAGTTTTCGATAAAATAAAAATGTGAGAATTTAATAAAATAGTTTTTTTTCCACTGAACAACTTATACCGATTAGGAAATAAATTGTGGAAGCTCATGCCCACAAATTACAAATAGACAAATGAAAATGATGGGGCCGAGTGAAAATCGAACATCCAACATAAAAGTTGACATTCGTGGATTTTAATACAATATTTAGTAAGCAACCTTTAATGATCATGCAATAGAAATTGGTTCAACTTTCTCTTTTCTTATGTTCCCCACCTCCGGCCAGCGGCCTGTGGATTAATATTCAATATTCAATTTTTATTATTTATTTTATTCAATTATATGCTCCCTTCGTCTTCAAATAAATGTAACATTTGCATCGTTGCTACTATTCATTGAGTAATTTTTATTTGACTTTTTTACGCAGTTATATAAGATAAATATAGTCAAGTGGGATCTTGTTAGATTCGTCTAATCGCGTAGATTCATATTATCAAATTTTTATAATTTTTACTTTTATACATTTGAGATATTGAGCTTTAAAAATGTGTATTGAATTGCGTGAAATGCAATAATGTTACAATTATTTGAGTACGGGAGTATATAATGTGGTCATGAATGTGCGCGTTACATGTTGCTCGTTGGTAGAAATAATTAATAATATCAAAAAAAATAAAATTTTTGAAATGTTGGTGTAAACATTAAAGGGCTGTTAATTAGCATCAAAAAGTGGGCATGCTAAAGAAAACGATGCAGAAGGGTTTGAGGCCTAAAAGTAGAATTATTGATAAAGTGAGGAAATTGAAGTAAATTATAGTAGCAACATAGACCAATAGAATAATTTAATTAAAAGGTAACCTAATACAATGATGTGGAGATAACAATGAATCTAATTATATGTCAATTATGACATGGCAATCCACTAATAGATGAGTCACAAAATCAGTAAGCGCTTAATGTTTAACTCTGCTGAAACCTGAAAGGGCATTCTTTTAGGACATGATTATTATTTTAATTAAGTTGCTTTGTAAAAATTGGACCACTGTATATCCATGTGTATAAATGAATTTTTATTTAGAGGGTCGATGTCAAAAACTATTTGTGTATTTAGTATTTACTACTCCGATCCGTTGAGGTAAGTAGGGGTGGGAATAGGCCAGGCCACCCGACAGGGGCCTACGGCCTGGCCTTTTTACAAAATAGGCCAGGCCCGAATAATTTTCAAGGCCTATTTAGTTATATAGGCCTAGGCCGGCCTTCACACAAAAGCCTGTTAGGCCTACCAGGCCGGCCTGTTAAAATTTTTTATATAATTTATTTATATATTTATTAATATTTTTATTTATTATTTATTTAATAATTAAATGGGCTTAAGTAGACCTCTAAAAGGCCTAAAACCTGGCCTATTTAAACAAAGCCAGGCTTAGGCCTATAAACTAGGCCTATATAAGGCCATAGGCCAGGCTTAGGCCTTACAAAATTTAAGTAGGCCTAGGCCGTACAAGGCCAAGCCTGGCCTGGCCTGGCCTATTCCCACCCCTAGAGGTAAGTAATACGTACTGTTTTTTATTCGTTAAAAAAATTAGAGAATTTATTTAGCAAAGGTTAGGTCCGGATCTATTACTTTATTTGATTTCTTACTACATAATCGTCAGATTTATTCAAAACTATTTTTAACTTATTCTAAGTTTAGATTTTAATGATTAAGATGTCATTCAATTTTATTAAATGGAATCAAGCTTTTCTCATTTCCTGCCTTTTATCCCTTTAATTTGTATCTGATAAACGTGTGATAGAAAAAAATAAATTAAATACCTTCTTTAATCTATTAAGCTGATTTATTAATCCACCAATAATCATTCATACATAAAATTATATACTACTATCCAATTATTTAAAAAAGAAATGAGGTGTGTTGACAAATTACAAATATATGATCCACAAAATATACATATACTATATGATATGAAGATTCCGGTACGGTGAGGTATAATAAATAAATAAAGAAATAAATAAATAAATAAATAAAAATAATAGAGTGAAGATTCCGCGAGGCGCCAACCATAACCATAACTCCATAAGCACTGGCATTTCACGGGATTCCTTTCCTTCCACAAATACTACTTCTACTATCCATTTGTTGGAGCTAATTGACACGTGTGGGCTCGCACGTGTACCGCCGGCGCCAACATACCAAAACTCCTTCTTGGCGGCTCAGCTCAGGCTTCGGCTTTAACGGTCAATTCAGTCAAGCCTAGCTTAGCCAGCTTCTTAAGAGTGGGCTAAACATAAAACAATTGCCAATGGCTTCCGGGCCCGGCCCCATGGCGCGCCACGACAATTTCACTCCAGCCACTAATTTTCCTACCCCAACACGACGTTGACATTGACAGTTTTTTCTTTTGTCCCAATAATACCCTCTGGCTTTCTCAACAAAATAAAAATACTGTTCGTGTATACTTCTGCGAAACAATAAGTACAAATATTGCTCCTTTTACCAAAGGAGACGTATGTATTCATTTATTTGTTGAATTGTAGGTCTTGCAGAAAATATTCAATGCAACAATAATATTGTTGAATTACATGTAGAAAATACTTCCTCCATTTTTATATAGTTGTAATATTTGCATAGTTGTTACTATTCACTAAGTAATTTTGATTCAAATTTTTAACACAGTTATACAAGATAAAACATAGTCAAGTGAGATCTTGTTAGATTCGTCTAAATTCTAATCGTGTAGTTTTAGAATATCAAATTTTTATAATTTTTACTTTTACATAATTTGAGATATTAAGCATTAAAAATGTGCATTGGATAACGTAAAACGGAGGAATGTTATGATTTCTTAAAAACGGAGGGATTTAACGTGAAACGCATTAAAAATGTGCATTGGATAACTTTTACACAATGCCGCTGATGTCCCAAGAACATTATTCAGTGACTAGAATTAACTATACATATAGAAAAATTACTTTGTTATGCAATTTTTTCCTTTATTTCTTTATTAACTAAAAAAATTAAGGCTTCATTTGATTGATTATATTCAATAAATGCAGTTTTGTATTGATACTAAATTAATACTCACTTCGTCCCACTAAAATATTCTATTTCATTTCTGTACATAATTCAATGCATTATTTTGATCGTTTAATCTCAAAATATATAGAACTAAAAATTACACAAAATATATATTTTAAAACTATACGATTAGACGAAGGTAACAAGACCGAACTCGAATATTTTTTTTCAAATATATACTTATAATAATATTGAGTCAAAGTTGAATAATAAATAATGTCAAAAGGTCAAACATAACATTTCTACTGGAACGGAATGAGTAATAACTTCGATCAAGCCAATCAAATATGGTAGAACTGTATAATAAGATCTACAGAGGGGTATAACCATGGATTAGAGATAATACCTCCATTTTTGTGATATCGAAACATTTCACTATTTGTTACTATTCATTATTTAACATTGATTTAAATTTTTATCATAGTTATATAAGAAAAAATATAATCAAGTGAGATCTTGTTGGATTCATCGTATCATTTAGTTTTAGAATATCAATTTTTTTATAATTTTTCCGTGTATATAATTTAAGTAATTAATCATTAAAGATGTGTATTAATTAAATTACATATTGGATGAAATATTGCATTTTCAAAAAAACATTGGTAGTACTACCTCCGTTCTCAAGAAAGTGCAACATTCCTCCATTGCACGCAGTTCAGTGTACATTTTTAACAATCAATAATTCAAATTGTGTATAAGTAAAAATTATAAAAAGTGGATATTCTAAAACTACAAGAAAAGACGAATCCAACAAGATCACTTGACTATATTTTTTCTTATATAACTATGATAAATAAATCAAAGTCAATGAATAGTAGAAATTAGTGCAATGTTGCACTTTATTGAGAACGGAGTAAGTATTTGGTAAGAAAAAAAAAGGAAAAAACATAAAAAAGTAGAAATGATGTGGACCATAAAAACATACTACTACTACTACTCCATCCGTCCCATTAAAAGTGGCCACTTTCTTTTGGGCACGAGAATTTAGGTTGTGGTGTTTAGTAGTTAAAGTAGTGTGAGTAAATTTGACTAATCAATCCATCTAATTTATAATGGTTACATTTGACTTTTAAACATATTTATTAATTAACTTTGACTTAATGTTATCGTAATGATGTAGAAAGGAAAAAATAGTCAAGTGTGGTCTTGTTGGAATCGTCTAATCGTATAGGTTTAGAATATATATTTTATATAATTTTTATTTATACCCATTTTGAGATATTAATGGCTAAACATATATAGGGACTTTGTGCAGAAAGTACAGTTGTCATTATTGTGGAGTTTTTAATCATGCTTATGTTAATCTAATTTGCTTAAAAGGGAAAGTGGCCACTTTTAATGGGACATTCCAAAAAGGAATAGTGATCACTTTTAATGGGACGGAGGGAATACTATTCATGATGAAGAATGCATTAACGTCCAAAAAGAGGGAAATTAATACTACAGGCCCACACACCCCGCCGTGGGGGCAAAAATGTCAACACACACGCATGTCCTTTTCGCCAAAAAGCTAGCTTGTTTGTACTGTCTGAATCTCATGGTGTGCTGCCTAAAATTGATTTCTTTGATTCCATAATTAAGTAATTATACTACACTTTCAGCAAAAATAAGATGCAATACTGTTCAAGATTGATTTTTTTTAAAAAAATTATAAATGGGGGTCTAAATTTTAGCCAAAACAAAAAAATTAATAATTTGTTTATTGTGTCGTCAGCAATGGGCACAATCCGCCAATAGCGGAGGCGGGCAATCCGAGATTAGGATTAGGGTTTGTGATCAAATCATGGTTAGAGTGTAGTCAGATTAGTTATACAATTGTACTCCCCGTCCCATTAAAAGTGGCCACTATTCCTTTTTGGGGTGTCACATTAAAAGTGGCCACTTTCCCTTTTAAGTAAATTAGATTAACATAAACATGATTAAAACCCCACAATAATGACAATTGTACTTTCTGCACAAAGTCCCTATATATGTTTAACCATTAATATCTCAAAATGGGTATAAATAAAAATTATATAAAATATATATTCTAAAACTATACGATTAGACGATTCCAACAAGATCACACTTGACTAATTTTGTCTTTTTACATCATTACAATAACATTAAGTCAAAGTTAAATAATAAATATGGTTAAAAGTCAAATGTAACCATTATAAATTAGATGGATGAATTAGTCAAATTTACTCACACCACTTTAACTACTAAATCCCACTACCTAAATTCCCGTACCCAAGAGAAAGGGGCCACTTATATTGGGACGGAGAGGGAGTATATAAAGTCTGCATTGGGGCATTTTGTAAGCTCCCCCCTTTTCGCCCTTTTCTTTTTATCAACGCTTTGTTGTCATCCATCCAACCTTCGTAGTTGGATTCTTGTATATTCTCTCCTGTCTGTTTTTTAGCTTCATTTTTCCTTTTTGTATCTTGGGTATCCCTTTTCACCCACTTTCTCACTCTAGACTAGGTTTGTGAATTTATTGGTTGATTTGCTTTGGCAAATTGGCAGTTTAAAGTTTCCATCTTGTGCATATCGATAATCTCTGCTCAAAGGTATTTCTCTCCTTTTCCTCTTTTGCTCTATGCATCATCTCTACATATTTGTGTGTATTTATATGTATAAATAGATTATGAGCATTCTTGTTCCTATCATTTATGGCAATTTTACCCTTTTTCCCCCTTTACTGAATTTGGTTCATGGAAATCTACTGCGTCAATCTTTTTTGGATGGAAAAAGTTCAAGAATTAGAGTATTCGTAGTCTGTTTATAGGTAGTTGATTCATTTCTTAACTATTTTTGTTTCCATTATTGGTTGAAAATGAAACATATATTCATTTTATTTTGTGGAGGTGGTGAATTTGTCTTAGGTGTAGAGGATAGGATGGCTTTGATTTCTCTGTTTCCGTTTTATTGGGTTGAATTCTTGCTTCTTATTGCTATTTTGTTTACTAAATCTTTAGATCTCCTATTCAATGGATGGGGTTTTCTTTGGATGAGTTAATAGATGAACATAGACATGGTTGTGTAATCAATTTGAGATTTTTGGGATTCAACCTTGTGTGCTCACGTGTGATCTTAGCCAGCTGCTATTGTATAGTGATTTTGATTGCTGTTGTAGATGAGAATTCTGTGTCTTGTGGTTGGTTTCTTCACACGTGGATTCAGAGACAGTTCCGTGTGATTAGGCCGTGGGAGGAGTGGCAAAGGATGCACAGAATGAATGAAAATGGATTTATTCAAACCTTTTTGATAAGAGCAGACGTGTTGTGTTACGTGTCTTTAGCTTTTATGTCTTTTATTTGAGTAAAGTTTACTTCTAAAAGCTCCGTAGATTACATTGAATCATGTGATTGTGCGATCCTTTTGTTTATGTGACTTGTTCCTATTCTGCCAGGTGAATGAATTTTGAGGAGATTCTACTTGATGGTGGGAAGTGTCCGCATCTTCTTGTAGAATTAAGAGTTCTGTCGAATATCTCACACATCATCAGGTTCGCTTTGTGAACGTAGCATAAACATTGTTCCGAATGGATAGGGCTGATACATCTGGTTTCGTGAGTGGTGGAGGTAGACCAGTCCATATGTTTTGCTTGTTTTTTAAATTTTGAGTAATGGATTTTGCTAATAGGTTCGGGTTACATTCATCATCGGCTTCTCCATTATTCCTTCCTGAGTAGCATAAAACATTTGATTGACAAGATCAAGAATCGAATGTATTCCACTTTTTGTATCGACTTCATTAATAACAGCAATGCTGGAGATACTATTCTTCAATTGGATGGCATTGGGTATGGAACACATAAGCCTACCACTTTCGGGGTCAACCAAACCAGTACTGGTAGTGGAGCTGTGTGTCCGAAAGCTGCAGATGACGGATGCAAATTAGTACTCGGATTGGGTCCTACTCCAACTGCTTATTTAGAAGAGGATTCCCCTTCTGGTTGTAGCAAAACCAAAGGACGTACACCCCTGTTCAATCAGCGTGATTCAATTTTGAAACTTGGGCTGTCCGGGAGCGCTGATGTGGTTTCCAATGCTGTTGAGTTACCAGCTTCCCTGCAGAGTCCTTTTGACGCACTTCATGAGCTCGATCAAGCATCTTCAGATGGGAACAGATCCGCGATTCCTGTTGTTGACGAGGGTTCTACGTCAGCCAAGAGGTCTGGTGGCTACATGAGGAGTCTTGTCATGGCCCCAAGGATGGAAATTTCTGAGATAACACAGCCAGCCAGTAATTTTGTGCAGCCCGGTGCTGAATCCCAAGGCCCACTTTCACAGCTGAGTTCCGAGCCTTCAGCTGTATCCAACTATTCAATGAGTGCCGTGTCTGAGTCTGGGAGTTTCGCAACGTATTCGGATCAAAGAGGCAGCAATACCAAAAGATGCAAGTTTGCTGGATGTTCAAAGGGAGCGCGGGGGGCGACAGGTCTGTGCATTGGACACGGGGGAGGGCAGAGGTGCCAGAAGCCCGGATGCAACAAGGGTGCCGAGAGCCGGACGGCCTACTGCAAATCACATGGAGGTGGGAGAAGGTGCCAGCAGCTCGGCTGCACCAAAGCTGCTGAGGGGAAAACGGATCACTGCATATCACATGGCGGGGGGAGGCGCTGTGGATATCCCGAAGGTTGCACCAAAGCAGCTCGCGGAAAGTCAGGTCTCTGCATCAAGCACGGGGGCGGTAAGAGATGTAAAGTGGAAGGATGCATGAGGAGTGCCGAGGGGCAGATTGGTCTGTGTATCTCTCATGGTGGCGGACGGCGCTGCCACTTCCTGGGATGCACAAAAGGTGCACAGGGGAGTACGTTGTTCTGCAAGGCGCATGGAGGCGGTAAAAGATGCATATTTGCTGGGTGCACTAAAGGAGCCGAGGGGAGCACACCGCTCTGCAAAGGACACGGTGGGGGTAAACGCTGCCTGTTTGATGGGGGTGGGATATGCCCAAAAAGTGTGCACGGAGGCACAAATTTTTGCGTCGCGCATGGAGGTGGGAAGCGATGTTCCGTCCCTGGCTGCACCAAGAGCGCCCGTGGCAGGACTGATTGTTGCGTGAAACATGGAGGAGGGAAACGATGCAAATTCGACAATTGTGGGAAAAGTGCTCAGGGCAGCACGGACTTCTGCAAAGCCCACGGTGGAGGCAAGAGGTGTTCTTGGGGCGAAGGGAAATGCGAAAAGTTCGCCAGGGGTAAAAGTGGGATGTGTGCTGCGCACAGCAACTTGACTCAGAAACGGGAAACAAACAGGGCCGGAATGATTGGGCCGGGGCTGTTCCGCGGCTTAGTCCCCGCTGTCGCGAAGCCTAGGAACAGCTTCGACAATAGTTCATCCATGATCTCCGACCTGATCAATCCGCTCGAGAGGCCTGCCAAGCGACAGCAGCTCATCCCTCCTGGGGTGCTGGTTCCTCTTTCGATGAAAGCCTCATCATCCCGGTCAGCACCCGCCAAGAAACCGGAAAACAGCAGCCGCGCCAACATTGGCTTTGATCTTGCTCCGGAGGGGAGAGTCCATGGTGGTGGACTCCTCTCGTTCCTCGGCGGGAATTTGAATAATGCAATAAATGGGATTTGAATAAGAAGCTCTATCAAGGTCACAACCATTGTGGATTGTATCGATTTTTCTTATTCTTGATATTGGGGAGATTGTATATACTTGGGACAGTATTGTGGTAACATTATCCAAGAGACAAGAGCCAATGCTTTTGTAATGCATATGTCAATGTTTTAATAAGAATGTTGTGGTCGCGTTATATTCATTTTTGTCAATTATTTTGTGCCTGCATCTTTTTATCATGTTCATTGACGCTAGAGTGCAGCAGAACCAGAACGGTATGCATATAAATAGCTGAGGATGGACTCATACTGCCAGCTTTTCAAATTATGGGGCAGGAACCATACGGCAGAGAAGCCAATGCGTCGGAGTAATTCTCATTTCTCGATCAGATTAGGATTTCTCTGGTTCGCTTTCTGCTATTCATGCCTTCCAACGGATTGAATTGCGCAACCTTAGGTAATTTTGAAACTGGTGAAGATATTTTATTCGATTAATTGCGATGCTGTTCTTTAATTTGAGTTGCGATTTTGTATTTGAGCTGCGATTTTGTCCGTCGCGTATGTCTTTTGTAGTATTTGATTGTCCTGTGCTTTGATTTTCGGATGATTGCTTGATTCTCCTATTTTTCGTAGTTTCCACTCGGTCTTTGGCAGATTTCGAAACCTAGAAATGGCGCGCATTCGCGATCACTGTTGCGTTTTGTGCTCTTTTTAGATTTTAATCCTCTGGCTGCGTTACGTGAATTTCAGTTAGCAAATAGTTCGTTTTCGTCAGTGATTCTTCGTGTCTGCCGTCATTCAAAATTTCCTCGGTAAAGGTACCAATTTTCTCTGCGGAGATGGAGAGTTTCAGCACGAAGAACCTGACATTTTTCACTGGATTCTTTTTTTGCTTTTCCGGTGAATACGTTTGGATTATTCGATCACCATTCATCAATCGTAGAGAATTAATTCATGGACCAGCGCGAGCGCGACTGCAATGCTCCGAAGCTAAAGACCATAGACGGAATCATCGCACCGATCATAAACCTAACCAACACTCGCCGATACAGTTCAGTTTTTGATCCATACGCCTCCGACAGCTCCAACTCCCCGTCACCGCTCATGAAATACCTCCGCTCCGCCGATCCGGCGTCCTCCATCGATTCTCCGCCGGTGTTCATTGCGCCGATGAAGGTCGAGGAGGACGTGATCGTCATGGATGGAATTCCAGTGCCAAAGTCCAACAGAGGCGGCGGAGAGCCGAGATTGCGGTTTCCTGCATCATCGTCCAATTCCGTCGCTGGTGGTAGGTCAAATGCCGCCTCGTCGATCGCCTGTGGAAATGGCAATAGAGCGAACGTGACGGACAATACGAAAAGCTACAAGCACAAGCTGTGCCGCTTCTGGGAGTCCACTGGTATTTGCCAATTCGGTTCTGAATGCCAGGTCAGTTTTTCATTCGACGGTCCTCATATGTTATTCCCAAAACACATCCACGGCTGAGACAATTTCAACCAAAAACCTAAAACGTTAAAACCTAAAAGCGTTTATACTGAACAAAAACCGCCGCCATTAACAAAAAAACGATTTTACATGTTTATTGTTTCTTTTCCAATTTGCGACAGTTTGCGCACGGCAAGGAGGAGCTTCGCCCGCCTCGTTCCTCAGGGAAGGCTAAATTTGAGGTACGATTTTGTGAAATCTTTGCGATTTTGCTAAAAGACATATTCGTATTGAAATCGTTCATATATATGGCAAATGATCTCTCTCCATCTTTTCCGCGCATCTCTTTTGCAAATTTTTATATGGCAAAGATCTTCAAATTGACCAACAATTCAGAGGTTTTAAGCTCCTCGTCGTATGGCACAAAATATCTCCCTAATCCAATTAACCACCAAGCCAAAGGAGAAGAAGAGATTTCATCAGGAATGTTCTTCCCAGGACAGATTACCCATGTGGAACAGCGTGGTAATTCCTACAGCAAAATCGGTCATAATTCGATCACGAACAGATCGAATTGGACGCCTCAGGATGATGGAATTGATACCAAATTGGTTGGAGGATCGAAGCCCTTAAAGAAAGAATTGGATGCTTTGATCGATAAAGTGCTTTACGAAGGGAGCAAGTCGAGAAAGAGGTTGCCTGTGTTTGAGGAAATTTGCCGTGAATAAAACTGGTAGACTAAATGGCGATATCAGATTTGAGGTAGATATTAATCTTTTTTGTGCCTGTGAATAATTGAATGGTTTTTGTTGACAGGAATTGAAAGAACTGAAAAACCGGTGTTTCTGGTACCATTCAATAATTGCTCGTCTGCTGTTTCCTTTTTAGGTTTGGCAACACAGATTTTTGCATGTATAAGAACATCGAGTCATTGAAGTATATACTGGACTTGGAGTCTAGAACAATTGATGGTGCCATACTGTATATGCTTTAACTGCTTTGCTTTAGACTTTGATCTGATGGTTTTGAGTTTTGACTTCCAATTTAGATCTTTGCGAATTTGTTAACAAAGATCTTAGTTGGATGTGTATTCAATTTTTCTCTCGCTAATATAACTTGAAGTTGGAGTTTGTGGCAAATGACCAGAAGTTTGTTTCTCCTTTTTTTTTTTAATCATTGAGGACATCCAATAGCTCCAAGTTGGAGGCCTTTGCATTGGTTGTGTTTAGTTTAGGTATATATGTTGTATAGCTAAAATTTACCGCATATATATGAGCACGCTATGTACTGGGATAATCCTACTTGGTGAGTTTGAAATTTACTGCATGTATATATGTGAGTATTGTATGCATTGGTATCGCGCATTATGATCATCCTACTTTACTTGGTAAGTTTGAAATTTACTGCATGTGCATGTATGAGTCTGGTATGCATTGGGATAATCCTACTTGGTAAGTTTGAAATTTACCGCATCTATATGAGTATGGTATGCATTTGGATCATGCATTGTGATCATCCTACTTGGTAAGTTTGAAATTTACAGGATGTATATGAGTTTGGTATGCTGCGTTGCGATAATCCTACTTGGTAAGCTTGAACTTTACCGCATGTATAAGAGTATGGTATGCATTGAGATCATCCATCCTACTTGGTAAGTTTGATGTGCTGACTGCTGAGTAGGCACTACCCTATCTCCTCATTTTTTCTAGAGGAAGGGTCCCTTGTCTCGAATCACCCTTCCGACCCCCTTACTGTTACTATATAGGAAGGGTTCATTGTATCGGATCTCCCTCCGTTTCTACCTGCTTATTGTCACTTGACCCTATGGACAATTGAATTCCATCTAAATATGGTCTGCATCATGAAGAACACTCATAGGAGGCCTTTCCAATGGAAAAGGTCAAGAGGATTTGCTGGCACTGCTGATCTTACATAGCAACCATACCAAAAGCGAAGGAGCAGATGTGAAGACTCGGCTTTTGCTCAAAGAAGGCAAATCTGTAGCCACTAGAAGTATATTAGGAGAAGGAAGAGAGGTGACCTAGTCTCTCAGTGAGTTGAAGGGGGCTGTAGCATTGATCGCATAGATTGTCTTTTAGGGAAGTTATTATTATTAGAGTCGAAAATAGATAATCAAGGTATTTTACATTCTTTTTTTTTTTTTTTTCCTTTCCAAAATTCAGTTAGAAGAAAGAAAAGCCTTATAGTAGTGGCTACATGGAGCTTAGAATAAACCATAGAATTGGGAGCCTATTGAAACAGTATAAACAATCTTAAACGCTATCTATCCCATGCTGATTCAACCTATTACATCTTTGAGCTTCGTTTTTGGTATTTGTTTTCTTTCCAACTGCCATAAACTATTATATAGATCAAATTGATATCGCTCACGTGCTACATCTTCTATCACAAAAAATTTTCTGGTATTTGTTTACTTTCAAATTGCCATAAACTGTTATATAGTAGATGAAATTGATGTTTAAATGCTACCTACATCTCCAATCAGAAATTTTTCAAAGTGTGTGATTATTATGAAAAAAAACTGCACAATGAAAAAGCGGATTCTTATAACCGTTGTAGCTATAGATTAAGATCGATCGAACCATTTCAAGTTGCAAACACAAAAGAATACTACATAAAGCTCCACCTGCTGCCACCATCAAAAGCTCGTTTCAAACTCCAAATTCTCCCAGCCTGTTTGTGAATTTGGAATTGCTGAAGCTGTCAGAGAAATCGAAAAATGCTTCAATGCTCCATTCGTAGCTTGATCAACATCAAGTAATCAACCATATCCGAATCCAATGGAGAATGGCTGAATGGGAGAGAAACGATTCCAACCCAAGTCAGAAATCTCACCCCAAAAGATCAACGTTGCCCTCCCAAGTCCCAAGTTCCTCACCCCAAGGAACATAAGGAATAACAAAGAGAGACCAGACCCTACACTGAAGAGGCAATGGACGTCCTAAATAGGGATGGCAATGGGTCGGTCGGGTCTGGGTCGGGTCTGCCAAGACTCCAGACCCAACCTGAGGCACGGGTTCGATTCGGTTCCAGGTCTGACCCGGACCCATTGCCATCCTTAGGAATGTCAACGGTCGGTTATGAGTCCATTTTTATAAGACTCAAGGCCGACCAAGCTCGGATCTTACTCGGTTCTGACCGGACCTATTGCCATCCCTAATCCTAAAGAAGCTTTGAATACTAGTAGTATTGTACACTATGAAACAGGAAAAAATCAGAGACAAATATCGGAGACAAAAAAAAAAAGAAAAAAAAAATGGTGGAGAGCAACTAGCTGTTAGTTACTGTAAATGGTAGTAGTAAATTGAAGTTAGAATGTTGGATTATGTGAAAAATGGCGACCCTGACATCTCCCAAAATATCCATAGTGGTAAACGTGTAGCGAGCAGCAGCAAGAATAGATCCCCCCGGCCGTCCCCACACATGGATAATGCAAAGTGGATAATGCATGTAAAATCTAAAATGCAATGAACCCTATGAAATCCGGAGTAGAAGCAATGGCATTGGAGTGCATCTCATTCTCTTATAGTAGATGATGATGAATTGATGATGATGCTCCACATCCATCAGCAATGATATTGCCACACTCTGCAGCACTCTCCATTCCCCTCTCCCCTTCCCCCTTTCCCTCCACTTTCTTCAAATCCAAACCTCCTTTCAACCCACCCTCTGCTGCAGCACTCCACCTCTCTCCCAACGGTAACCCTTCTCCCCAACCCCCCACCAACAAAGCCGCCGCCGTCGTCGTCGGAGCCGGCCTTGCTGGCTTGGCCGCCGCCACCCGCCTCCATGCTCTGAACGTCCCTTACCTCCTCCTCGAAGCCTCCGACGCCGTCGGCGGCCGCGTCCGCACCGATTACGTCGATGGCTTCACTCTCGACCGTGGCTTTCAAATCTTTATCACCGCTTACCCCGAGGCTCGGAAGCTCCTGGATTACGATTCCCTTGATCTCCAGAGGTTCTACTCCGGCGCCAAGGTCTTCCGCGACGGCCAATTCCACACCGTCGCGGATCCCCTGCGGCATTTTGGAGATGCCGTTCAGTCCCTGGCGAACCCCATTGGTACAGTTGTTGATAAGGCGCTCATTGCGCTGACTAGAATTAGGGTTTTGAGCCAGTCGGATTATGAGATTTTGACTGCGGATGAGGTGCGGACGCTTGACCTGTTGAGGAGGATTGGGTTCTCGGATTCGATCGTGGATCGGTTTTTCCGACCGTTTTTTGGGGGTATTTTCTTCGACAGGGAACTGGAAACCACTTCTAGATTGTTCAATTTTGTGTTCAAGTGTCTTGCTTTGGGTGACAATACCCTCCCTAGGAATGGCATTTCCGCCATTCCCGAACAATTGGCGGCTAAATTGAACCCCAATTCCCTTCTATTGAATTCAAGGGTTGTATCCATAGATTATGAATCACAAGAAGGAACGATGCTCTTGAATTTAGAAAGTGGAGAGGTGTTGAGGACTGATCTTGGAGTGATACTCGCAATTGAAGAGTTTGCCGCTGTCAAGCTTCTATCAGGAGAACTCGGGCCAGTTCAAGTAAAGAAGCCTGTGCGAAGCACTATCTGTTTATATTTCTCGGTGAACAGTGACAGGGTCCCTACAGCGGAACCAGTGTTGTTTCTGAATGGATCAGGTGAAGGGATTGTGAACAACATGTTTTTTGCCACCAATGTGGCTCCTTCTTATGCCCCTGCAGGGAAGGCACTGGTGTCTGTATCACTTATTGGTTTGTATGATAAAGTGACCGATGAAGAGTTGGTAGAACAGGTCAAGAAGGAGTTATCGGGATGGTTTGGAGAGGAGGCTGTTGGGGCTTGGAGATACTTGAGAATGTATAGGATAGGATTTGCCCAGCCAAACCAATGCCCGCCTACGGACTTGATGAAGGATCCGAAACTGAAGACAGGATTGTATATATGTGGGGATTATGTAACTAGCTCGACATTTGATGGGGCTTTGGTTTCAGGGAGGAGGGCTGCTGAGGCATTGTTGAAAGACAGGGCCACTGTTAAAGTATGATGTTTACAATCTGAGGACTGCAAACCATTGGTACAAGCGTGTGAATCCAGGTTCTGTTTGTATTGTTTGTTTATATCGGAATTAACAAGATTCATGAAATGTGATGTTATTTTTAGAAGTTTACTGGTTGATTTTTTGACTGTATAGAGAGGTTTTATTACTGTTGTATATGTTTCTTTATATGATCGAGTGGCGTGATGAAAATGGCTGTCTATGAATTGCAAATTTGTCAGAATTAGTGAAACATTTATGCACTGCAAAGCAAGTGTTTTCTACTCTTACACTCATCTTCTGCACTTACGTTGGTTGCATGACTTAGAGTTGCATTATGACAGTGAATCTTGTTTATTGAGAATCTGCCTAATGTTTGCCATTTGGAGGGTTACATTGGAACTGAAAGTATATACTTCTATTCTCCCCATATTTCATGCAGGATTTTAACATCATCTTTAGCAAGTTTTGTCAATATAAAGGTACCACAATCTGTGTAACTTGTAGGTGGATTAGAAGGCAAGAATTATAACTGAAGTTTAAATCCCCTTATTCTGCCGTGGCAAGACGAAAAACCAGACGCATAAAAACTACCAAACATAAACACTGCAAAATGAAAGTCTCTCCCTTTCCCTCTCATGATATCTCTCCCTCATCTCATATATATTCCAAATTAGTAATTACATCTATTCGAACCAAAAAATTACTATTGGCAATAATGTCTTTAAAGTTCAAATGCTTTCTGCCAAAAGAAAAAACAACACACACCAGCATGCACACACAAAATCTACCAAACATACAACACTTCAAAAATTCTATTGCCCCCTCAATTTTTTCTCTTATTTCGTGTGCGTGTGTCTATATTTATATGTATATGTGTGTATCTGTACAAAATTTCAAAATTCAAAAACTTTCATCTATTCAAATAAAAAATTACTTATGGATAGTTAATTTTATAATTTTCCACATATACCCCCTTTTAGTATTAGTAGGGTTTACTAATCTTCACAGAAAGTATTTTTTGCAGAATAACAATAAATATAAAATATACAAAATGATGCATGCTAGGTTTTAACCTTTTATGTTAGATGGCCATTTAGCATTGTAAATTTTTAGGTGGGATGGTCGTTCGATATCAAAATGGGAAGTCTCCAGACTCCCCCATTCACATGTTTGGATCCCCACTATTCCATTGTAATAAAGTGTATGTAAAGCTCTGTGGAGAGATGTGTCTGCATGCGAGAAGATGTGTTGAAGGAGTAAATAATAAAATGAAAACTGATGTATCTACCTACTAGCTTAATCCAGATAGATGATAAATAGAATGTTTATCCATGTCTTGAACTCATCTTCTATATTTCACAGACAATTTTTATGGTAGGCAGTAAGTCATTATTTGTTTTATCCTGAAAATGTTGCTCTCTTGTCTTTCTTGATGTGTATGAGGTATCAACATCGTCTCACTTTGAAACTGTTAATACATAGCGAGTGAAGAAGGCTTGAAACTCACAACCGGGCGACAGTGCTGCCAGAGGCGGACACAGAAAATTTTTGATGGGGGGTCCTAGTCTCGATTAATAGCTTGTGTAATACGTATTCTTCCACGACGAAAAGATCAATTTTTAGGGCCTCATTTTTTAAAATAATTATGATTATTTTTTCAGCATCTTTCCATATTCTTTAGTTTTACTTTTGATATTTCGTATACATAGTATCGTGTGCAAATTGGCTCTTATCTGTAAAAGGTTTCAGTTGTAATTTTTTGTTTTAAAGTTTATACACATTTGTAAAAAACTATGTATGTGTTAAATTCCTTGTCATATAGACAACATTTTGGGTACACAACTTAATTAAAAATAAATATATAGAAATTATTTTTTCTATTATAGTTAGTACGAAGTATATTTTATAGAAAAATTGAAGTTTTCTAATTATATTTTAAGATGTTATAAGGACCATATTCTTATAATATCATTTTGATAATATAATATAGTTATTGAAAATGATTAAACAAATGACTACTCCATAATATTTACAATTGGGCAAAGTGAATTATATAATCAAATTTGGAGCATATTAAAGCAAATATAAAAATAATTTATGAATTTTTATTTAAATGGGAGAAGAAAAAAATAAATATGAAATAATTAAACATATATATTAAGTATATTATAAAATAAAATAGGTATATAATATATTAAAAAAAAGAAAATAATGGTGGGCCCCAGGCCCCTATACACGTCCGCCCCTGAGTGCTGCAAAGATGGCAGCTGATAAGAACAAGAAATAAGTTCAGAAAACATGGATAATGAAGGTTGTTCTTACACTCAACAGTTCAACTTATGTTTGTGAATGTGGGTGCATGATTTATTTCAGTTTGGAAAACATGAAAGAACATTTTGTCTGTCATGTGTACATGGCATCAGAGCCATCTAGGTTAAACACTTAAACCTTGGTTTTCAGTTTACAAAGCCTCGCTTTCTTCTTTATGGGATTGTGCCCTAATTTGTTTAGCCTCTACTCAATGAAGGTTCATATAATTTGCATCATATTGCATAATTAATTACTGCTGCCTGTGGTGAGTAATTTCGTGAAACTTTCTCATATGATGTTTAGGTAGTAACCATTGCCACAGTAAGATTTTTTAAAATTTGGACAGCTCAAAGCTGCAGAAGAGGGAGGGAACTGTTATATCAAAATCTTCACAAAACAAACTTTACCCTTCGACCTACACGACTCTAAATTATTTCTCAATGTTTATGTGTGTTATCCTTGTTATTTATAGCTGTTTGGTTTTATAGCTGAATTATCTCATCTTCTTTAGAGTTAAAGAAAAGTTCACGAGGAATTTCACTGCTCTCAAATTCTCTTTGTGACTTTTACAGAAAGTCTGAGTTAATATAAACTCAAAAAAGTGATTAGTCTTCTATTTTCGTGATTTGTTTCTCTACTACACTACTTTGTAGTTCAAATGTTTTCTTCTTATACCTATTGTTGCCCCGTTACTGCACTACTACCACATGCTTAACCTCTGTTCTATTTAATTATGATGCTATTCCTAGCTTCAACTCTATGCACGTCTTTATTTTGAGTCTCAAGTTTTTAGTAATTCCATAAAGCTGAGGGAAAGGTACACCATCCCAAGAGAGCGGTATCCTCTCGCTATATGAGTATATCATGCACAAAGTGGACATCGCGAATATTTACACAAGAAAAGTTGAGAGGTAAGTTCAAGTTGAATTCAATTATCATTCTAATGTCCGTTGATTTATCTTCCTGATGAATTTCACTAGGTGCTCACTCCTATGCGTTGCTGCTCATTATTTGTTAAGAGATTTAATACTGTTGATTCTGTTTATTCTATGAGAACCTAGCTTTGCAAGTGTTCTTGTCCAGTTGGTTTATTGTGTGATACAAGTATTGTTTATATAATTCACCATTTATGTGTCTATGTTAGCTGTGGACAGGGACCGTCTGGCTCCTTGTTTTAGTTTTTGATTTTCCATTTCACCTAAACCCCCAAAATTTCTTGCTCTTAACACCAAATAGATGTATATCTATGTATGTAAGCACCCATCATTTTCCATATGCTATTATGTGAAGAACAAGTTGAGTTTTTTTAAGTCATTTAATTTTTTTTTTCAGACAAATATAATTTAAAGTCAGTGACAGGACCCCTGTTGTGACTTGTGATCCCACCTCCTATTATTTAGCTCCAATGTTAGATAAGAAAGAGTCCTGAAGCAATCTGCATTAATTACATGAATGTGATAATGACAAAAAATTTATTTAAACTGTCATTATTGACGACAATAAATCACAAAAAACTCAGATGAAACTCATTATCTGTGCTTTCTTTCTTCAATATATTAATGTGTGCATCATTTATCCACAACATTACCTTAAAATAACTATTTCTTACCGCTACTATGCTTGACAGAATCATGACTTTAGCAAAATAACATTTACTCTCAATGTTAAATATCCTAATCACTGTTCCTTACAGTGGTGTCCTATCAAATTGAGTGAAAAAAGCAATTATTAGGCTATAAGTTGGGACGCTTGACGTCAGATAACAACAAAGGGTCTTCCTTTGTAATCCATTGTTATTCAATTTGTTTGCCTTTTTTAGTAGTTAATTCCAATCCACTAATTCTATAATTAGTGGAATTTTAACAGACAGGCAAACTAGTTAGGCAGCCAAAGGAAAGGGGGATGAGATCGAAAGGCGATCACTGATCAGTAAAGGGATAAAGATGAGTACTTCTTCTGCCACTATGGAAAGTGGTATCTCCACACACACACACCACACACATGAATAATCCCATATCTGCTAATATATGCCCCTTTTGGACATTATAGTAGTTTGAATAACTTCTGCCCAACTCACTCTATACGAACGTATCTTGATGAATTTCTTGACTGCACAAATTAGAATCTTTCACTTGAGAAAATATCTTTCATGAAATGAGAATTGGTGCTTGAAAAGTTTGCAAGAGCACTGATGGTTGTTTGGCTGTTTGGAGTTTGTGGTTTCAATTATGCTTATCTTATGTATAGTCCCTTACAAGATGTAATGCCAAATTATCCACTTTGCGTGCGTGTGCTGTGTGTGGTGGAAATTGAACTGCATTTAGTCCCTACAGAAGATTGTTTTTTCTGTTTTCTATTTTATCTTACCTCAGCACACATAGGATGACATCATTGAATTTGAGTTTCACATTCTCTAGTTGTTTGATAATCATTGGAATTGTAGTGATAAAGAGTAAGCTAATCAATTGTCTAGGGACATTACATGTTTTTATAGTACAGAGAGATATGCCTTTGGTTTCAAATCTGTTGGCCATTTGAGTTTAAATCGGCCACTTATAATAAAAATTGAAGGATGCATTTTATTATGGTTTTCTTCTGGTAATGGCATTGATAGTTTCATCTTTGCAAATGCAAATAATCATAGAGGTGACCATGTAGTTGAATGATGAGAATGAATGGTTTAATTTCTGATGATGAAGCAAAAAAAGAAAGCAAACATGGGCATGACTTGGTAGGCTAATTATGATGATATTGTTAAACATTATTTTAACCCCCAATTTTGTTTGTCTTGGCATCTCACTCACACAAACACAAACCCAAAAGCACATACTTTGCTTAATGTTCTGAAGTGATTTTTCCCACTGTTTTAAGCTGTTGGTCTTTTTTTCTCATCAAGTGTATTACATTCCCCACAATGGCCTTCTCTGAAAGCTGTGGTTTTTGTGCTTTTCAATTTTCATCCTTGAATTGAACAAAGAAATGCACTATTTATTTACCAATGACAAAACATTTTGGACATGGGTCATGGGGTATGGGGACAATATCAGGACATCACAGAATTTTATGATGTATGGGCTGTCTGGCATTGTGTTCCACCATAGCAGGGGACTCCTGTAAAAGTGTTTGTTCAATTGGGTTTTTGAAGAATGTGCCGTTCATATATATTTGTACCTAAGAAACAGAAAGGTTATATTTAGCTTTACTGAATTTTTTTGCACCCTCTTTTGCATATGATAACTGATAAGGACGACTTTGAGGCCACTTTGCTCGTGAATGCGAATACATAAAATTTGCAAATTGCATCGAAGATATTCTTGACAATATGCAGGAACATAATAAACGCTTGTTTGTATCATTTAATGATAAGTTTTCCTTAAAAGTGCAATAGGGAAAATTTTTGTTTTCAAACAAGCTACTCAAGTGATTTTTCAAAATTCAACCCTGTTTATCTTTTTTACTACCAAAGGAATCTTGCAAGATTTACCTAGTAATCTCCTCATTGCAAATTAATCCAAATAATTAACCCCCGGAAATCATCATTATCCAAAATGAGTGGATGACAAATCCAAATCCATTTCAAATTCTTGATCTTCTAAAGGATTCAAAAAAATTATTTGTAAAATAAGTTTGGAAGTGATACCCTCCTCCCCCTCTTGAACTGAGTGGCTATACAATCACAATCATTCTCAACCTCATTAAGAGGGAAAAAACAAAAATTATTAAAATAGAAATAAAATAAATAACCCAAGTAAGAAAAACTCAATAATTTGGACCAACTTAATTATGGTAATAATTGTTTTTATGGGCACTCCCATTAAGGTGGGCCCGCTCCCCAAGATCCAAAGGCCCACAATTCCAACACCTTGCCACGTGTACGTACACAGATTGGCTTGATGATATAAGCATGAAGTGTGATGATGACCCACGTTATAGAAATAAAGACTTAAGTTAAAACTAAAATCCAAGTAAATATTAAAGTCATCGAAAATAAATCACGGGGAGATGTGAATTTCTAAATAGAAATACCAAACGGTACTATTAATTCAATAAAAATAATAATAAGGCTCCTTTTTTTTTAATAATTTCATTCAAGTTCACTCAATAAAACTAAGATGTAGGAATGAGGGTTAGCCCAACTGGTTAATTTCATCGACTTCCAACGGAAAGTTGGAGGTTCGATTCCCCACTAGCAAAAATAAAAATAAAACTAAGATGTAAAATATGACATTTTAAAATTTGATCTACTAAAGAAATCACTTAAGTCTCGTATTATCTTTCTGTAACTTAAATTAGTTTTGTGGAATATTTCATCGTAACTCATTACCAAAGCCAAAATCATCTGAAATAACACAGCAACATGAAGCTACATATTGTTTAAAAAGGTCATATATATTCACCTGCTCGCCATCATTAAGAAAATCAATAATTTATTTTCTTTTTTTCAAAGAATTATATGCGGGCAAATCGCACAATCTAAGCAAACAAATAGATATAGAGATGCATACATATATATATATATATATATATATATTGCACAAAGACGTTATTACAGAAGAAAGTCGGAAAAAAAGAGGACAGAGAGAAACACATGTGTACAATTAATTAATTAATGTACTCCCTCCACCACCGTTGCTTGAAAAGTATCCAACGTTACAGCCACCCGCCGTCTCCATTTCCTCTTCAATTCAATTCTCCCCCGAGCGACTACTCTACTACACTCACACTCACCCAATTGTATTTTATTATTTTATTCCAATTAGAAAAATAAAATTATACCCATTTATTTAATTTTATATATATATAGCTAGAGTGTCCCCATGCTTCTAATTAATAAAGTATTGCCCTTGATGCTTCTGCTCATCAAATTGCATATATTCAAATATCAAAATCACTCCTTCCATTTCACGTCAATATGTATCCAACTCTGCATCTATACATGTACTAAGAGACATGTTTGTATATTAATTAATTATTTAACTCCTTTTTGCCTTTCCTCTCTCATCCTAACATCTCTCTCACTCTTGACCCTTCTATGTACTCCTATATCTTTATATGCAAGTGTGTGAGTGTGTGTATAGAAAATATCATATATATATATATATATATATATATATATATATGATCACATCCTCATCTATATCCATCCATCCATCCCCCACCATATTGGCTTCCATTGTATGCCCTATTCATTCCCTTGTTGCCTGCCTGCCAGTTGACAACTAATAACACCATATATTTATACTTTCATTTCTAGTTTCCTCATCCATCCCTAGCTAATCTCTTCTTCATCACATATATATATATATCATTATTATTACTCATTCATTCATATCTATCTATACTTACTACATAAATACATACACACACAGAGACACACTTAGTTAGCTTATTGTACTGTTGTGGTGATAACTGGCTGGACATTCATTCATTAAAGGGCAGCAGGCTCGATGGGGGACAACAGTTTCAACTTGCCACCTGGTTTTCACTTCTATCCGACGGATGAGGAGCTCGTGGTCCATTTCCTACACCGCAAGGCCTCCCTCTTGCCTTGCCATCCCGATCTCATCCCCGATCTCGACCTCTACCCCTATGATCCTTGGGACTTAAACGGTACATACATACATATATACACACACACACACAAAACACAATAAATTACCATCACATAATTAACATTTTTCTCATTAATTAATTATCCTTATTATTGCGTTATTTCCATTGAATTGCCTCGTGTGTATTGTTTAATATAATTCCTATGTGGACATAGAATCCTCCACATGGCGACCCCTACGTGTATTTAGAACCATACATGTCATCTCCCTCTTATAAGGAACTACTAATAATTAATTAGGGTTTCTGTTTATTATGTTTGTTGTTGTAATGAATGAATGAATGAATTAGGGAAGGCAATGGGGGAAGGGAAGAAGTGGTACTTCTACAGCAGGAGGACACAGAGCAGGATGACAGAGAGTGGGTATTGGCAGACAATTGGAGCTGAGGAACCAATCTACTCATCATCAAACAGTGGGAAAAGAGTTGGGATGAAGCAATACTCAGCATTCTACATTGGGGAGCCTAATTCTCAGCAGGGCCTCATCAAGACCAATTGGATCATGCAGGAATTCATGCTCTCTTCTTCCACTTCTTCCAATCACTCCTCCACCAGATCATCCTCTTCTAGATCAAGAAGATCGTCCAATTCCAAGATTGTAAGTATATATTACATATACACACGCACACAATAATGCTTACTACCTTTCTCAAAATTCGATCTTTCCTCTCTTTTTTTTTTAATAACTTTTTTTTGCACTATATATATGTAGGATTACAGCAAATGGGTCGTGTGTAGAGTGTATGAATGCGACGATGACAATGATGACGATGATGACGGGGCAGAACTCTCGTGCTTGGATGAAGTTTTTCTGTCACTTGATGATCTTGATGAAATTAGTTTGCCTTATAATTAGCTCTTTCTTTATAATATACATATAGTATTTTTTTTTTTTGTTTTGTTTTTTCAAGTGAAGAAGAAAAATTAAGTTAGCTTTACATATATATATATATGGATGGGGAACTAATTATATATATGTGTTGCTTATTATTATCTTCTTCATTAGCTAGTTTTCTTTTATTATTAAGTAGTTGAATTTCCATGTCATTATATAAATGTTGGTACTAGTATCCAAATGGTGTTTGTATGGGATCGGAGTTATATATTGTTTCAACTTTTCAAGTGTAATATTTTTGGGACATTTAAATGAAAAATATTACTATTATTTGTGGCTCTGTTGATCCAAAAGAATGATACGTGGACTAACTAGGTGGCTGTCTGAAAAATCCATGCAAAAGATACAGACATATACTCCCTCCCCTCCGTCCCATTAAAAGTGGCTACATTTGACAATATACATTTTATATAGTTTTTACTTAATTATACCGATTTTGATATATAAACTGTTCAACAATTGCATTGAATTTTGTGCAAAAGAAAAAGTAGTCACTTTTAATGGGACGGAGGGAGTAGTATACTAGCACACAAGAAATGTTAAGAGAAGAATAAATGAAAAGTTAAAGTGATGCATTAATTGACCCACTGTTTGTTGCTTCAAAGTTCAAACTTGTGTGTAGATCTTTATGGTGGCTATTGTCCTTGATCTTAGCTTGAGCCCTTGATGAGGGGTTCCAATGGAGATTTTTGGGAATGGGGATTATATATAGTAGTAGTATATATATATACAGTGTATTTGCTTTTGGAAGGAAGGATTCTCACGTGCAGAGATTATTGGGGAAGTTAAAAACTTAAAATGGCTTTGTGGGACCGTTTTGTGAAGTGGGTTTTCTTTTTTCCTATTTAAAAAATAGTACTACTGCTATAAAATACTGCAATAATAAACTCAAGTAAATTGTGGGACCAAGATTTGTAGTTTGTTTGTTCAAGTCCCTCTTTTTTGCTGATTGGGGATTTACCCTAGTGGTCAAGTTTCCTGCTCTCAACCAATAGGTTGGGGGTTCGATCCCTACCCGGCCCCCTATCCCCTTTGTCCCCCTTTGTAATTTGTGTGGCTTGTGCTCCCACACATATTTGCCGACACATGAGTGTCAATGTTTAAAAAAAAAAAAAAAAGTCCCTCTTTGCTGATTGGGCTACATTTTAGCTTTTCTGTGGTATGATGGGAGTTTTTGGTGGTTGTCTTGTATCACAAAACTAAGGAAACCATTTACCTATTTTATTTTATTTTACTTTTGATTTTTGTTTTTTTATCATTGGTGGCTGCTTAGGGAAGCATTGAGTCATTTGTGATGCAAGCACACTCACAGATTTGAGATATACGGAGTAGTATTTAATTTGGAAAAAGAAGAGAAATCTGTAAAATCATTTTAGGAAATTTTTTTCCCGAATCAGTGAAAATGTCCACTAATAGGACTTGAGTAGGGGTATACATCAGTCAACTCAAGCAAAGCAAGAGTAATGTACAATTATTCATCTAGCTTTATGTTATTTTTCTCATGCTCGTATTAACTATTAACACTTAAAATTAAGCTTGTAACCATAACTCCTTGAACTCTTAAACGGGTTGTTGATATTCGAAAAATCAATATATAATGGTTGACCATAATTAAGTTAGAGAAGCCTGATAGTATTATTGTGTAGGTAAACAATTGGAGGTGCATGTGGGAGTTACCTTTTTATCTTTCACCTGACATTCTTATTTTTCCTTACATATCACATCAATTATCATTGTACCTCCCGTTTCACATTCACAAGACATCTCAATATATTCATCTTTTTCCTGTGAGAGGATGACATTCCTTATAAGGTTATGGTTCATTCTAATATGAATTCAAAGGTTTCATTAGCTGCTTTTTTTTTTTTTTAATTGTGTACTGTACGTTTTTATAATGGACATATTCTCTCACAAATCTAAGAAATTAAACTTATTTGGACATGTATCCTTTGAATAAGGTTTCCATTGTCTGTGTATTAAGTGGATGTTCTACAATTCTACAGGCTGTCATAAAGTGCAGCTGTTTTTTAAGCTTATTATTGGTCAAAAATTACACATATGCATATGTCGACAACAATTAAAATTCTGGGAAATCTCTGCACATGTGTGTTAACCATAAATGTAAGAATTGAAACAAAAAAGGCCATCTAAATTGACCAATAAAAGATAAGTATGAAGGGAAAACAGAGATACACTGATCATGACATAAGTATAAATGACACATAAAACCTATCATATGGATTAGTTGAAATATGTCCCATTTGTTGAAATTTCCAAACCTCAATAGCTTAAATATGTAGCAAGGTAAGATAAGCTAAATGTGTTGGAGGATTAATACTCCTCCGTCGCACCTCAAATGTCTTGTTACTGTTGGACACGAGAATTAAAGTAGAGTTGATTTTTTAGTATACGATGGGGTCCACATAATTGTTGGAGGAGAAAATTGTTTCCATTTATAGAAAGAAGATATTTGTAATGGAACATAAAAAATTAGTAAGTAGGATATTTGTAATGGGACGGATGAGTACTATTTAGGGCCAACAAAAGCACATGGAAATTTTGGATAAGAAACAGACAATTAATAATTAATTAAGTACATGCTCTGTTCATATGTATCACAAGAAACATGACAAATTCAAATGTCGAATTGAATACCAAAGATTTAAGCAACTCCCAATGCTTCAAGATTGCTCAAACTTCTAATTATATTATCTAGAATGAATATAATGTGCTTCTGATGAAACCATGCAAAGCATATTTCAAAAACACAAAGTATGAAATATGAAATGTTCAAACTTGTGTGTAAAGGATAAAATGTTTTGTGTTCATGACAATGTAGATACAATTAGTTTAGCTGCTTGTTTTCATCATTTGGAAAGATATGTAATATGTTCAATACTACATCAAGAACACTTGTCTTTTAGTGAGCAACAATTTAAATGTAGTATTCTGTATTCCTACTAACAAGCAAAAGGATAGCAAACTCTCATCCAGTGTGATTGTGAAGCATAAAAAAAAGGTCCTTCACTAATATACATTTCTAGTAACTGGCTTTCCATTTTAAATTTTTAATGGGGACCAAATTGAGCAACCAAATAAAATAGCTCTCTCAAGTGAGTAGCTGGATTGTGGTAGCTTCCTTGCATCGCTTACTTCGAACCTTCCTTTACTACTTGTCCTTTTCATTACACTAAGCAATATGGGGAAGAAAAAACAATGTTATTTTGGTTAAAGAAAAGGGAGATTCATAGAAGACAGTGCCATTTCTTGTACTTTCCCACCTGCCTAATATTTCAACTAACCAGCCAAAAATTAGACCTACTAGACATAACTTTCTGTCTAAGTATTCTACCTGATGTTTTGTCTTAATTCCAGGATTTACTATTGGCTTGACAGACATGCTTTGTGCAGTTCCTAGGTTGAAAATGTTCCCACTCCAAACTTTGGTCAGTGGGTTGCACAATAACCCAAATCTTAAGCGTATTTAATAAAATACATACGCCAGGGAGAGAGAGTGTGTGTGTGAATCATAGAATAACAAAATATCAGTACCAGCATGCCTAATTCTTCCCTTACTTTTTGTCTTACATACAAGCAACAATGATTTCAGACAACTGATCTTTAAAGTTGCTCCAAAAGCAGTGTAAGAGGTGCAGGGGAAATTGAAGAGTTCAGAGGATATATAAAGTCAAACAGGGTGGGGTGGGGGGACAAAGGACATCCAAACTTGGTTGAAATTATGATCGAGCTCAATGTGAACATTAGGAGTTGGAATGAAACCATGTTGAGCTTGAACTCAATTATGTCGTAGCATCAACAATCACGAGTTGGAATGATTAACGGTTTCAAGTTGCACATCAAATTAGTAACATGCTTCAGAAACCATAAACTAACTACAAAGTTAATCAATTCACTGCAAAGGCTCAGCATTTGAGTAATCTGGGGGTCACTTTAATCTATCATCTGAACTACCTTCCTCAACAAGATGTCATGCTTACCTATTCCAACATCAAAAGTATAGACTAAGAAAAACAAAAAAAAAAAACATGACACATTCCAATGTACAATAAACAAAACTATTTCATTGCTTAATTAGGTAGTAACCACTGAGGATGGTGCAATCATCTCTCCCATACACACACACCGCACAAACAAACAAACAAAACAAAGCACATGCATGAGATGTGAAAATGTGTATATACAAGTGCACACACACACACACTCTTAATTGTGAGCAAAGGCAAGCCCCATGTACAAGTTTTTGGAACTTTGCTTGGAAAGAGACCAAATCAAATTGAAAGTCATTATGATTGCACAAGACATGCCTCTCATGGGCCAATTTCAACTTGCTCATAAAGTATTTTTTTCAGTTTCATTGACAGAGACACCAAAAGGGAATTGAACACAAACCTAGCCTAACTCCTTTCTTGGGATGATGATTTTCTTGGTAAAATATGGAGGGCATATAGACAACTTTGCAACACTCAAATAGAATTATTGTTAGCCCAATGGATGTGGCTTTTGAGTAAAGCTATTTTGTTCTAATCCATGTTTCAGAAAAGTCAAAGAACAAGATCAAATTTTGGTCAAACACCACTTGTTGGGCAGAAAGTGCAGGGCAATAGAGTGTGAATAAGGCATGGCATTCATGGGAAAGGTAAAAAACTTGTGCAAGTGGAGATACCACTAGTAGAACACAATTTGACAAAAGATCAAGTGATTAACTTGATGGGTCCCTTTCCATTACTCAACTTGTTCACTAGAGCAGTTATGCATCTAAAATATTTTTTGAATGAATGCTTGTCACTTAAATTTGCACACATATCATTAAAACCATATATAATTAATATAATTGCCAGTAAGGTGAATAACATAAATGCCAATTATTGATTGCTACCGGTGTTTTAGTCTAAAATGCATTGCCTACACACCATAAGTAACGCTGTAAAGTGAACAGCCTCCGAGCAAAAAGAATCCCACTGTAAATAAGATGGTATTTGAACGACTCTGTCAAAAACAAGAATTTAGCTTCAGTAAGTACTAAAGCAACCTTACTTTCCTAGTATCCACTGTTTCTTCCTTAAGTTGGAGTGCAAATCTTAGGGAATACTAGACACAGAACATGTTAGATTTTGAACAGAGAAACAGGACTAGTAAGGTCGTAGGGCTATTTAGGTGAATAATAAAGGTAACTATGTTAAAAGTATGAGATTGGCAGCCGGGAGCTGGGATTTGAATAGGAGATAAAACTACAACTTTTTGGTTGTTCCCAACAATAATCATAACTCTTGTGATAATGTAACTTTAGTACAGTGAATTCCAATAATCTAATCTCGTTGATCGTGTTATAAGTGGAAGCTACTTCATTTCATCCAAAAAATACAATTTGAAAGTAAACTCTTGTCCCGTCAAGATAACTTATGAATATAGATAAATAGCATAACTAGCGTAGCAAAGAAGCTTTCCAAATAGTTCGCTGCTGTATCCCCAAAGCCACCCGCCTATACTGTTTAGAATCCAGGAGTTCTCTATGAAAACAATTGCATTTTAAAGCATCATTCTTAATAAAGAACATTTGAATCAGGACAAACTTGATTTGAAGTTTAGTAAATAGTAAGTGATCAAAAGTGCAGACATGGAAAGCCAAGACGAAGTAGACGCTAGACAGCATGAAGCATGGCAAAAGGGAAGAACAGGATTAAACATTTTAAATATGACATAAAAAAAAAGTCACAAATTTGTATGATTAGTTTACTCTATTTGTTTAAAAATAAAAGAGGTAGGATTTCCCCTTTTCATACAAACATATGAAGCTACCACACAAAACACATCAAGAAGTATGCAATCTAACAAAAGCCAATAGATGATAGACAACTAACCATTGAAATCAATCACTTACATCCTTCACTGTGCAAATGACATTTTCTCACAAATTGATCTTATTGTCCTCATCAATAATCTGTCTAGATAAACAGTGTCGTATTAAGTGTTAACCCCTCAGTAAACAAGGTTAATTTGGGTAGTGCATTTAGTTATCGATCCCCAAGTCCCAACAGCAGTGTATATCCCAGCTCATAAACAACCAAAAACACAATTTTTTACAAACAGTTTCATTGTTGGATCTCTTAAAAACTTTAACATAATAACAACCAGAAGACAATTTCTTCTAATATTGCTACTTATCTCCCAGGATTGTCTTCCAAAACGTGTTCTTCCCTTCTAAAGTTTCAGATCAAATCTACTTTCCTAATATAAGCTACCAAAGCTCCCATTTTTCATACTTGAGTCAGAAATTTCATCAAGCAGGTAGTGATCATATTTAAAAAAAAATAATAAAAAAATGCATCATTCAAACATAGTAGTACCGCATAAAACACACACGATCACGATGCCATGGACCCTAGTGCCCTAGATTAGTGCGGTGACGCATCCGGCAATGCAACAAGAAGCCCAAAATCAATTTGCAGTTGCATATAGAGGGGATGGGCCTCTACTTTCTACAGTTTTCCCGTGTTTGAAGTTCCAATTATTCGTTTCCATTCCTTACCGACGGTTTACACATTTGGACTGTGCATGACTAGATTTTGCTAATTGTAGACTTGTACACATCAGCCAAAAAAACCCGTAGAATCATTCTTACTATATATATGTTCACATTATATTTTGGTAACATGTTCACATTATATTTTGAAATTTTAAAATATGCCATATCCTTTTTTAGAAAAAGAACATTATTGGTAATATTTTATACATGTTTGGGAGTCAGCAGATCAACTAGCAGATAGCAGATTTGGAGAGAACTGTGAGACAATATGCTCTTTCAATCCGCTATCCGCTCCCCAATCTACTAACATCCAAACATCCTCTATATCCAACTTACAATTGGAGTATTAAAAATCGTAAAATGTGTAGAGATAAGAGATTCCTTCAAAATTGGACCCTAATTTATTTTTCTTTGGGCGCAGCCGGTCCCTTGTTTATTTATTTATTAATTTAATAGATTAGTTCTAGTTATTTTAAAAAATTGTACGCGTACAATTTAGCTTCTCCGCGGAGAGCAGCCTATTGGAATTGGCCCGCGCAAGTGCGAAACGCCCCCCAGCCTCTCGCATGACTCCATGGACTTCAGCACCAGATTATCGCGACCGTTCGCCAATGGTGGGGATCATTGCGGTGTTCCGCTCCCTGGTCCTCTCATGATATACAACTGTCCCATCTGCCCAGACTCCAGAAGGTCAAAAGCTTTTGCATCGTTTTGCTTTTTCAATCCTTCCCTCTGGTGCAAAGTATATTCCCAAATTACATTTGGCACCGAAATTGGTGTTGCAAACTGTAGAGTGACCCTCTTTGCTGCGCAGATTGTGATTGGGGTGAAGAATGGGTCATGGAACTTCTAGACATGGAAGCCCGGAAGACTCCGCGGACGCCTCTGGTTCTAGTACATCCAGAATCCAGAGGCTCCGGGACCGCCTCCGCCGCCATCGACCCCATTTCCGCCGCCACCGCCGCGGCTCCAAACCCGACTCCCGAGTTGTTAAGTTGCTGAGGGAGGAGGATTTCGCCGGAATTGCGCTTCTTCGTATCATTGGAGTATGTTCTTAGTGGTCTTCTAATTCCAAATTAATTTTGTCTGGCGTCTCATGCATTTGATAACCTGGTATTGCTCTAATTGGCTTCCCTCCTTCCATAATTGGTTTTCATTGTGTTTCTTTAGGCGGATATGAAATTCAAGGACAAATGGCTCGCTTGCGTTTCTCTCGGGGAGCAGACTTTTCGCACTGCCATCTCTGATCAGTATCTCTCTCTCTCTCTCTCTCTCTCTCTCTCTCTCTCTCTCTCTCTTTTTTCCATGTTTGTAAGTTTCATTGTAGTATTTGAGTAATTTCACTATTTTTTCTTAAAATTTTTTGTTTGGAGATAGCACACTGTAGATTGTGTATGATTACTGTTTTATTTGTTGGTTTGACTTGATATTTATGTGGCTGCCTATCATTTTTATGGATTTTTACTTCATTAGTTGGTATCAAGGTTTGACTTGTGAATATCATAGCAGTTTTTTTTTTTTTTTTTTTTTTTTTTTTTTTTTTTTTTAATTTTTAAGAAAACATTATTATTCGATTAATTAAGGCATAAGAGCTGGAGGAAAAGAATGGTCCCTCCAGTGTACACTAGAACAAAGAATCGGATAATTAATAGCATTATTAAAAAGTGATGGTTATTGATTGCCTTATGAAAATGTTCTTGCCATTTGTGTTTTGATGGAGCAAATGTGAGAATATGGAAATTTGAAACTCAGTAAGTTTGGATGCTCTGATTCTGTCTTTAAGTTAATAGTGTGTCGTGGGCACGGCCTTGCGATGTGGCGATTCTTTGTTGTGCAGGATGAAGAAACATGTTAACACTGTTCAATGATCAAACCTACCCTTTTTGTCTATGATATTTGACGTTGGAAGTCTCACTGTTCAATCATGCAACAACTCATTCTGGGCAAATTTTAAGGCTGCCTAAATCATTTTACCAGTATTTTGGGAGGACATGTTGTTTGTCCGAGTAATCTGTTATTCAGTATGTATTGGTTAGTGGGCACATGTAATCCCTTTGTTTATGAGTTAATCCCTTTCCATGATCATATTGTCATTCCTTTTCTTTGACTGAAAACGGAAATTTGAGACAGTAAACAGGAGCTTATTGATGCAGGGGGGAAACAGATAAATTAATTGGAGGTCTTAAAAAATGATTTAGTTATTAGTCTCTTAAATGAGTTTCGTTCTTTCTGTTAACTAAAATCCAATAGTATTTTCGTTGCATGTATGTTTGAGAAATTTTGTACACTTCCTTCACAAATGAATTGATTAGAAGACCGACATGTCTGAAATGCTTTTGCACAACACTTCTGATCTTCTTGTTCATGAGATCACTCTTTTGTATCCATATCCTACTCCCTGTACGTTACTATCTTTTTCTCAAGCATTTTTCGGCTCTTGCTACGTTGGGTTGAGTTAAGATGGTTTCTTGAAAAGAGAAGGTTGTTTGAAGATAGAGGTTGTCTGTTGAATACTAGATTCATTGGCTTTGTGTTTGCTCTTATATAATTAGCCATCCTGTTACCTGGGTATTTTTTAGTTTTTTGTTTCTATCCCAGTTTTTAGTTTGTCAAATGTATGTTTTTTTTTTATAATTTGTTCTTCATCCCTGGATAAGATCTAAGGTTATTGATCGTGAATTGTTTTTTGGAACAGCACTCAGCAACCTGTCTGGAATTCTGTAAGTATTCCTGGACATTATTTCCATTTGATCCAGAAATTTTCTGTTCAAGAATGCAATACTTCATGGTTTTGTTTTAATCTCATCATCTAGGATACATTCTTGCATAACTAAACCCTCTTGTTTCCAAAACAGAACTGGACATATCTTTTCATATCGAATGTGCATTAATTACTTTAGGACTGAGTGATACCGTCTTGATAATGTTTTGTCATGAAATATATGCCAAACCTTATGCCTTAATTCTCTTTACTTATAGCCTATAGGACTGAGTTGATTTTACTATTTGTGCACTGAAATTGACATTTAAACCTGTGTTCCCATTCTGAAAAAACTGATCAATGTTTGCTGGATCCTCATTAGAGTAACCATTTCCGAATCCATTATATATAACTGCGCCTGAATTTTTTTCCCCTTGAATTTCTGCACAAGAATAAGCATTTTGTGTACGGTTTTCTTTTACATTTCCTATACTAAAGTGTTCCTTGGATATGCCATAGTTTCTATGGTATTTTAGTGTTGCATTTATTTATATGAGTATCCAAGTTTTCATTCATCAAGGTGGACTTTGTATGCATAAATTGTTGATTGTTTTCACTTTTCACCTTACTGGTCTTTCTGAAAGTGGAAATTAAAACGAATTCACTCTTCACAGGAGAAAAAGCTTCTTTTGGACAGAAATGGGGCTCATGTTGCAAGAATAAGTGTATTTGAGGTGGGTATCCTAACTGCTTCTGCAAAGCCATTTTACATCAAACTGGAAGAAGACTGAACTCTCTCTCTCTCTCTCTCTCTGGATGCAGACAAACAGAATGTCGAAAAACAATCTTATAGGTTACTGTGAAATTGATCTTTATGACTTTCTTGCTCGGGTAAGTTGTCTTCTCCTTTCATATAATTTTTACTGAGTAGTTCTATTTTTTTTTTTTAAAAAAAAGCCATTTGGGATAGGATTTTTAGCTGTTGTAGTGTTTATTTTGATTATTATTATTATTATTATTATTATTATTATTATTATTTGTTTATTTATTTATTTTTATTTTTTAAAAATATATAGTAGGATTATGGATATGTTTAGTAGTCTTGCAAAGTATGCCTAAATTTTACTTCTATTAGATGACTCACCTTTTGACAGAAATCCAGAATTATGTACACCATCTTTTGCCTGATGGAAGATAACCTGTGGGGTGTGCATGAGACTATGTTTCAGATCTGATGTGTCTAACACGACAATGTTCAGAACTAATATAACTAAGACAGCTTTTTTTGAAGTCTAATGAATTTTTTCTTCTGGCACTAGTGGTGTGATAAGGTTACCTTTATCTTTCTTTTCTCTGCGAAGATGCATGCACATTTGCACCTTTATAATAGTTTAGTTTTAACCTCCATACGTACATTCTTTTGTAGGATTCAGATTCAGAAACGGAGTCATTTGACCTATTAGATCCAACATCTGCTGGAGAAATCGCTGGCAGTATATGTTTGTCCTGTTCCATTGAGGTGCAAGTGTGACTTCATTTCTTATCTATAGTATATATATAACTTTTTGTATATTTTGAACTCACTTTTATATCCTTTGTAGGACCCAATGGAAACAGAAAAACAATTTGCAAGGCGCATTTTGTCTTTAGTGGTATGTGAGAACTTTTTGTACAACATATGCTACTTGTCTGACCAAATCATTCTAATGGATATGAATTCTTGCGTGTACCTCATTCAGGCATCCTTATTTTAGGAGAAAGTACATGTGAAGTATCACAACTATGATTAGTTTCTGACATTTGGCTGTTGTGACCTTTCTCAATCTAGTTTTGGCTTTATGTAGAATAAGGCAACTTGAAATCATTCTCATATTCTTCTTCTTTCATTTCATTTCATTTATTCATTCACAAAGCATTGCATGTGACACTTCTATATTCGAATGGGTGATGGTGGGGGTTTGAACGCCGTATGTTGATTACCATCTCACCAAAAGGATAATCTGATAGGGAGATGCATTATTCTAGATTAATATCAATTCCCATTACTCAGGAACTGGAAAGTATAAATCTAGGTAAGCAAACTCTATCTTTGGTACATAAACCAGAATGTGTTGGGATAAATGCATTAACATCTCCTTGGGAATTTTTGACAATCGGGTCTTAACTTTTCCGAAATAATTCTTTAATGCTGGTTCTGTGGGAATAGAATGATTTCTTTTGTGAAATTCTATGTTGCAACAATTTGGAAGGCAATCTTGGTAAATTTCAAGTTCATGCATTTTTTGATGTTCTCTTGGAAGCTTAGTAAAAGGGTGTTATCTGGCATTAAATTAAACAGCATGATATTCGCTTATTTATTTAGGATGCCATTTATAGTCTTAGTGCTCCATTTGTACATTGCCTAGAGGCTTGGATCAAATTTACCATTTTTTTTTCCCTTTTGTGGTTTCGCATTGCTATCACATCCATTAAATTGTGTTTTTGTTTTACAGGATTATAATGAAGATGGGATTCTTTCTTTTGATGAATTCTCACACTTAATCGACGCAGTTGGCAATGCACAGGCTGCCAACAAGGTGTGCACCTGTAATTTTGGGCTCATTTGACAAAACTGATCCAGTGGCTTCATTTTAATCATTAAACTGTAAATTTATTTTCAGAAAATACATAAATTCTGCATAATCTTTTGATAAGCTGGAGATATTTTTTAGCTAGCTGCAGGTAATATTGTATATGAGTATATGAACAGTCATTACACTTTTTTATCAGAAAGAGGAACTTTTCAAAGCTGCTGACGAGAATGGGGATGGTGTTGTTAGCATGGATGAATTGGCTATGCTTCTAGCTGTTCAACAAGAAAAGTAAGTCTTAACTCTTCTGGTTTGGAAAAGTTACTTGGAGATCTTCTACTATTATTTAAATAATTTTTATTTAATGTTTCTACTATCTGCAATTTGTGTTCATTTGCTCTCTGATGTACCTTGTCTTCTTTGTTTGATTAACTTATGAAATTCCATTACTTTGTAGTATGAACTTGTTTTTGCCCTTCTGTACATCTCATTAGGTTAACATAAAATCTATGTAAGCTCTAGTAATTTGTACCGTGAATATAAAGAAACACTCTCAGGATATTAATAAAAATTTTAAAATTGTTCAACTGGCTAACTTAATGATTGATTACCTGTCTTAGTCATGATATCCAACTCTATTAAGGCTGAAAAGGTTATCCCTGGTGATTTTGTATGATCTGATTAACTTCCACAAAGACTTGGTTCTTTTGGAAAATTGCTCAAGTCATCCTATTTTCCCTTCACAAAGCCTATTTTGATGATTTATTCTGTGAAGTTTTATGGTTTTTCATCAGCATTCCAACAGTTCTTTACTTTTTGTGAACATTGTTTGAGTGTAGGGAACCTCTCATTAATTGTTGTCCTGTCTGTGGCGAAATTCTTCATATCTCGGATAAGTTGAATACCGTGATTCATTTGACCCTGTGTTTCGATGAAGGCACTGGAAGTGAGGTTATGACTGGAGGATTCTTGACAGATAAGCAGGCTTCAAATGGGTGAGGATTTATATTTTTATCTTCTGTCATAGGCTTGAGGCAGCTAGGGCTACGAAAGGGTTCAAGGAGAAAGAAGGAAAGATACTGTGTTTTGTGAACAAATGTAATATGGAAAGATTCTTGTCCTCATGTGTCTTTGCCCATTTTGTTCCTGGTTTTAATTTTGGTACCTGCCTGATGGTATATAGTTGTTGCTGCTACTTATTGGCTTTCTTCTTTATTTTATTTTTTATTTTTTATTTTTATGTTTTCTGCAGATGGATGTTCAAAGTAAGTGAATGGGCTCACTTTTCATCCTATGAAGTTGGATTGAGGTCTGGGTCAAGTGCTTCACATATTCTGGTATTTTTCTCCTTCCTTACAAATTCTCATAGCATGAGTGTTTCAATCAGTTTTCTCTTGTCTTATCTTAATGTTTCAAATTAGTATTCCTGTAATAATTTCGCTATTAAAGGAAATGGCAGGTGATGCATCATGAATTTCTATTTTATGACTGCAAATTGTATATTTTCAAGAACAAACTGGATTCTTTCTTTCATTGCAGGTTTTTGATCGAAGAACGATGAGAATTGTGGAGGAAATAATAGATTCCAAGATCATTTTGTCAATGAGAGCCATCTATCAATCTAAATTGGGACTTGGCCTCATGGATAAAGGTGGTTTTATTTAATTTTGACTTGTATTACATGTGCAGATTGTGATACCCATATTTCGTCGTCCATTGCAGGTGCAAAAGAATTACTGCAAAGCATTTCAGAAAAGCAGGGCAGAAAAATGGGCTCACCTGAATCTGCTGAAGATATTCCAAAATTTATTAATATGTTTAAGGCATGATATACTTTTGTCCTTAGGCCCAATCTATCTTAACAATTATTATTATTATTATTATTATTATTATTATTTTGAAAGCGAAAGATGTTTAACTCTAAATTCAAGTGGTGTTCAAGAGTTACGTAGTCCTAACAATAAGATATAATCATCCTCTAATATTGGTTTCAACTTCTGTTTGCAAGCTCTTCTACAAGTTGTTTGGACACTTGTTCCAGTTCCCAATCAACCATTTATAGCTAGGTTATCTTTGAATGATCTACTTTAATGAAATATCTATGTTCTTTATTTTGCAATGAGGCGTCTTTGTATGATACAGCAAAGCAAAGCTGTGATCAGTCGTCGTGGTTTTAATTTATGATTTCTTGTTTCTGAACCTGATTGTGATCCTTCGTATTTCTCAGTTTTATCAATGAATTTACTCAGTCCTTGATTGCATTCATTCTTGCAGGATCAAATAAATCTGTCTGAGATTAAATACCCTTTAGATGAGTATAAGGTGAATAGAAAAATTTCTATCCATGCATTTGCTTCCCTTCATTGCTTGCATGTGTGTGTGTGTGTTGTGTATTCCTTGTTTCAACTATGCCAGGTTTTTATGCTTGCTTGCATTTTCATTCCTCTCTTCAATTAGCCTTTTCCTGATTTCAGACATTCAATGAATTCTTTATAAGGGAGTTAAAACCTGGCGCAAGGCCAATCACCAGCATTGAATGTGACGAAGTTGCAGTATGTGGGGCTGATAGCAGATTGACTGCTTTTGAAACTGCTGCAGATTCTATGAGATTTTGGATCAAGGTATATATATATATAATATCATTCATCAGCCCGACTTAAGGACTCTTCTTTGTCTGGTTTGTCCTGGATAATGTGCCACATAAGATATATAATAAATACTCCCTCCGTATTAAAAAAAAAAAAAAAATTAACATTTCATGTTTTCACGCACTCCAATATATATTTTTAAAGAGTAATATCTCAAATTTTATAACATAAAAAATTATAAAACTTTAATATTATAAAACTACGTGATTAGACGAATCTAACAAGATCTCACTTGACTATGTTTTATCTTATGTAACTGTGTGAAAAAATCGAATCAAAATTACTCAATGAATAGTGTTTACTATGCAAAAGTTAACATTATTCAAATACGGAGGAAGTATCTCATAAAATATATGGTAGTTACTAAAACCCACCACATATGGTTTTTCTTTTCTTATGTTTTCATGTACAGCATCTTTAGACATTACTGTGTGTTAAACAGGGTCGAAAATTTTCCATAGAAGGTCTTTTGGGAAAAGAATGCTCCAGTGCCTTCATCGATGGTAGTCTAGTGATATTTCGGTTGGCACCACAGGTACCGCTTTTCTTTTATTTTTTTTCTGTTTTTCCCCCCAAATGTGGTTCTTCAGAACTTTACAGTTTCCATCTGTTGTAGGTATCAATTTGTTTAATAAATATAATGTGTCCGTTCCCATTATTGCAGGACTACCACCGATTCCATGTTCCAGTTTCTGGAGTAGTTGAGAAATTCGTGGAGATGCCTGGATGCTTATACACGGTTTTTAAATTTCATACAAGTTTCTTCTAAGTTCTAACAAGCTGTGACTTAACTTTGACCTATCCTCATTATCCTCTTTCTACTCATCCAGGTTAACCCAATTGCTGTGAATAGCAAGTACTGCAATGTATTCACCGAAAATAAGCGCGTCGTGTCAATAATATCAACAAGAGAATTTGGAAAGGTTGGTAGTTTCTCACTTTGTTTTCAGTGAAGACAAGCTAGTAATTTAGTTAGTGACTAGTTTTGTGATGTCAGATTTTTCTGTAATGGTATTTGCATTTGAACTCTATTGGAACTCGGGATTAAATCTGCTTTATTGATTAAATTTTCTATAAAGGAATAATTCTTGATTGATGGGAGTTGCATTTGCACTCCGGCTGTAATGAATTTTTGGGGGGAATAAAGTATGCCCAAGCGCATTCTTGACTTGGTTAACAAATAACTTTCAGAATTGCATTTGGGCTTACACTCGTGATCTAGTATTTTATTTTTCTTCATCAAACTATCTTGATCCACATAAATCAAATCAGAACCAACTCTTAACAAGTATATTTGAGTACAGGTAGCATTTGTTGCTATTGGAGCAACCATGGTCGGCAGCATCACGTTTCTGAAAAAAGAGGGGGATTATGTGAAGAAAGGAGACGAGGTTTGTCTCAAGATTCGTGCATTGTGACAATTGATTCTATTATTATTGAATTTTTCCCTCATTTCATTGATTTTATTTGCAGTTTGGATATTTCTCATTTGGTGGCAGCACAGTCATATGTGTCTTTGAAAAGGTTTACATAGTTTATATGTCCTTATATTTGAGTGTTTGCTCATGGTACCTTGATAAGTATTTCATGGGTTACAAATGTATTGTCTTTGAGCCAGTCGAAAGTTTTCATTTGCCACATTTACTTATGTTTTGCCTCATGGATTTTGCAGAACACGATTAAGATAGACGACGACCTTCTGAAAAACAGTGCAAGACCAATTGAAACACTAGTTTCCGTTGGAATGCAGTTGGGTGTCTCCATTAAGAAACACTAGTATTTCAAGTTGCCAATGATGTAAAAGCTATAATGCTGTAACATACTTCTGTGAAACAACTGTAAATCCTACTACCAGAAATCAGATGACTCGGGTCATGACTAGCCAACATTTTATGTTGTTTCTTAACTGAATTTTCTATGTTACAATTGAATGTTTTGTTGTCGAATCATCTGTATGTGAATGGATATTATTCACTTTGTTTAAATACTTATTTCTTCACGTTGGCATGTTTATAACTTTTCCTAAGTAGCCACTAGCAGACGGAGCTAAACCAGAATGCAATGGCGAAATTTCCAGGTACAGTTCTTCATTTTATACAATAGTATCAAAAGTAGCTATAAATTACATAAACTGCAAGAATCAGATGAAAGTCTGTATTTGTTTGTTTGTACATCATCTGAACTTAGCATCTTGAACCTGTTAGTCGAACTACCAGTACCACAACCCGTTTTTGAGATCCGCCTGTGGCTTAGTGTACAAAATGCTATCTGCACAGTTTTTCCGTTTTTACTTGTTTGGGAAAAAAAATTGGATGTAAGGTACGGCAAGTACATTAATATGTTCCTGTGTATCCTGCTGTATT